>VWZP01007891.1:136212-242009 GCA_013396995.1 Dicaeum eximium | reverse complement strand
CGCCCGGCGCCGCCCCTCGTACCGGGGCCGCCCGCAGGACGCGCTGCGGGCCGGTGCAGCGGCCGGTGGCGCGCAGCTTCGCGCTGCCCGCGGGGCCCGACCTGCGGCACTTTCTGAGGGCAGCTGCTGCCGGGCAGCCGGGGCCATCGCCAGAGCTGCCGCCTGAGCCGGGCTCTAACCCCGGCGCCCCGAAAGGTCTGTGGGTCTTCGGGGTTGGAGCTGTTGGGCTCAGCCGAACCCCGCTGCTGTGGCCTCGCTGCCGGGATGTAAGGCCCCTGCAAACAGTGGTGCGCCACAGCCGGAGCAGAGTGGGGAAAGTGGGTTCTTTGGGAGCTTTGGGGGCCCTGAGGGGATTTTTGAAGAGCTACAAGGAGTTTAGTCCTTGGCTGCAAAGTCGTGTGTGTTCTTCCACCATGGAGTTGGGCATGGAGCAGGTTGCTCTGGCACCTGCCCGCAGGCTGTGCTGGACTATCAGTGGGGCTGTGGCAGCTCCTGTGGGGCTGTGGTGCCCTGGCCGGGATGGTTTTCATTGCCCTCAGTGTTATGCCTCAGTAAGGACACAGCTGCTGCTCTGCAGTCACGGCCCAGCCCTGCCGTGTTGCACAGCACACATTTCCTAGAGTCTGTCCTTCGCTTTATCCTCTGTGGGCTGCAGGTCCAGGCAGCTTTTGTGCTGCTTCCCTGACTCCAGTGGCGGGGTGGAAGGCTTGTTCCCACAGAGCAGGGGATAGGATGGGCTGTGGATGGGAGCTGAGCTGGGTCCTGTGTCACACGGCCTTTGTTGCAGTGTACCTGGAGACCTACGGCTGCCAGATGAACGTCAGTGACACCGAGATCGCCTGGGCCATCCTGCAGAAGAGTGGCTATGCTAGGACAAAGCAGCTGGATGAGGTAAGGCAGCACCTTGGCAGCTCTCCTGGAGCACAGCCCTCGTGCCCTGGCTGTGCCTGCAAGTCCCAGCTTTTCTCTGGAGTGCAGCCCTGTGGGATGTTACAAGTTTTGCGGTCTGAGTTGTGTGAAGTGAAGGAAACCGCTTAACAAGTGTGGTAGAAAGCTGTGGGTTGTCTTTTTTCTTTAAACTACTGGGCTCCATCTCAGTTGGAGAGGGATTGGACACAGCAGGATCCTCCTGTCTCATCTTTGAATTTACTTTTACCATTTAGTGAAGACTCTGCTTGTCTTCTGTTTCTTTCTTGCAACTCCTTTTGTTGAAACCTGCCGTGTGCTCAGGCAGGTCTTTTTCCCTGAGTTAAGTGAGTTTTATAGTATACCTCTTCAGGTTACCTGGGCAGGGCATGAGAACTTATTGTCTGGCTTTTATAGATTCATCTCTTTTTGTTGCTTTCCATTTAGGCAGATGTGGTTCTTCTTGTCACCTGCTCCGTGAGGTAAGGAAATGTTTGTCACTGGTTTGGGACAGCTTTTAAGGAATTACCATTTGAAAACCAAGGCAATAAAGGTCTTGCATGAGGAAAGGAAGTGTGCAGGTGTGAAACTTGCTATTTAGTTGAGGGTAGGGCTGCCTGGTGCTATGATTTACTTTAATTGTGCTATGAATTGTTTCTCTGGGTAGTGAGAAGTTCTTTGGTAGTGTAAGCTCTGTGCATATGCCATGAGCAGTGAGAGACCTGCACAATTAATGATTTTATTTTTATTCTATCTCCTCTTGAATCGACTCTCTAGTACAGTGTCTGTACTTAAAAAATGTGAGAAATATGTTTAGGGGCAGCTTGATATAAAGGGAACTTTTCTTGTTTTTTCTGAATGCAGAAGACACTAAATGCTCATTGTCACTTGCAGGGTACCTTGTAATGTGGCCAAGGCAGTTTTTCTCCCCAGTAGCTTAGTACCTGAGGTGTTTCTGCAGTGGAGATGCTCTAAAGCAAGCAAAGTGGTGGCAGATAAGATAGAGACACGACACAATCCCCACAGCACAAACGGCACTCTCTGGTGCCGTTCGATTCCCTGCCTTTAGCTGAATTCTCCTCACCGAGCACTCGGGCCCTTTGGCTGGGGCTCTGTGCAGGAGCAGCAGTTGGGTACCCAGGTGTCCTGGCTCCCCAGGGAGAAGGCAGAGCAGGCCATCTGGAACCGTCTGCAGCACCTGAAGGCGCTGAAGGCCCGGCGGCGCCAGGCTCGTGCTCCGCTGCGCATCGGGATCCTGGGTAGGGCCGCGCTGCAGCGCCTGCACCCCACCGGCAGCAGCCGCCTTTGCCTGGGTGAAAGCAGCTGGGAAGGGCTGCGGGGGAGTAACGGAGGGCAGGCACTGCCTCAGGAGCACCCTTCTCCTCTGTTGGCAGGATGCATGGCCGAGAGGCTTAAGGAGGAGATCCTGCACAGGGAGAAGCTGGTCGATGTTGTAGCAGGCCCTGATGCCTACCGTGACCTTCCCCGGCTGCTGGCAGTGGCAGAATCTGGCCAGCAAGCTGCCAATGTCCTGCTGTCCCTAGATGAGACTTATGCTGACATTCTACCTGTCCAGACTAGTGCAGGTGGCACGACAGCATTTGTGTGAGTACCTTTCCCCAGTGCTTGTTTCTGTGGCTCCGGTTTGGAAATCTGCTGTGCGGAGCAGATGTGTCAGTGACAGCAGCTGCTCAGGGGATGCAGTGCCTGGCTGCACTGAGTCTCCCAGTGTGTGTGTGTGTGTGTGTGTGTTTGCTGCTGCTTTGCTGTGTGACTGAGCTTTGGAGAGTGTGCCCTGAGCTCTGGCTGTTGTGGGCTTCTCTCCCTCTCCTTTGGGAATGCTGACTCCTAGCCTGCTGCTGCATTGAGTGATTTCTGTGCCACCGTCCCTTCCTGAAGTCCATGCCTTTCTTATCCCTTGCCTTCTGTGGTGCCCTTCCCCAGGTTGTGCTATTTATTCTTAATCCTCCCCACATTATAACTTCTGATTGTTTAGTTTTGGTGATAACATTGTCAGACATGAAATCAGTCTCTGCTTGGTGTGGCCGTAGTGTATGGAAGGACAGTATTGCTGTCTGCAGGAGTGGGATGTAGAAGGATCTTTGATCCCTGCCAGGCTGCAATGGTAATTTGTGCCTCATTAGTTCTTTCCAGCTTTCTTGGAAATGTGCATGAAAAATCAGGAGGTGTTAGCTCAGGGCAAGCTGAATCCAGCATGGATGGTCTGTGTGTGGAGCTGGCTGCAGGCAGCAGTACTGGGCTCATCCTGGGCAGGATGCAGCGTGGATGGTTCTGGAGGAGCGGGGTGTGACCTTTGCTTTACCTCTTGGCAGGTCCATCATGCGGGGCTGTGACAACATGTGCAGTTACTGCATCGTGCCCTTCACCCGAGGCCGGGAAAGGAGCCGCCCCATCGCCTCCATCCTGCAGGAAGTGAGGATGCTCTCGGATCAGGTGAGGCTGAGCCTACTCCCACCTGTCCCAAACCATGGGAGGAAGGGTGGTTCCTGGTAACTGTTTTCAGTGGTACTTGTAACCAGTGTCAGTGCCTTTATCTGCCCAGATGAGGTTGTGGTGGGGTTCCACCAGTGGCTTTTGGATTCCCCTTATAATACTCCATGACAGACAGGGAAGTGCGGGCTTCTGTTGGAAACACCTTGGAGTAAAACCATGGCTGCCCTTGTAGCTCAGTCATCCTGCCCAGGTTATATTTCTTCCTCTCTGTTTATTTTGTAGGGAGTGAAAGAAGTGACCCTCTTGGGTCAGAATGTCAACAGCTTTCGAGACCTGTCTGAAGTGCAGTTTCAGTCAGTGGCTGCCCCAGGCCTCAGCCGTGGCTTTAGCACAGTCTACAAAGCCAAAGCGGGAGGTTTGCGCTTCTCGCACCTGCTGGACCAGGTCTCTAGGATTGATCCAGAAATGAGGATCCGTTTCACCTCTCCACACCCCAAGGATTTTCCTGATGAGGCAAGTGTAAAATAAACACCTTGGCCTCTGCTTGCAGGCAGCGAGGCAACTTTGAAATGTGAGGTATGGGCTGTGCTGCCTTCCCAAACAGAGAGAATGTAGGTTCCCAAACTGGGAACAGCAGCTCCTGGGAGTTGGATGTTGGGGCTAAAGTTGGCAGGTTTGCAGTTTGCTGGCTTTTACCCAGGGAAGACTCTTCCCTTGGCACCCTAGTACAGTTAAGCTGTCTGAGACATCTCCTGATCACTTACCTCAGGTCCTGCAGCTCATCCAGGAGCGACACAACATCTGCAAACAGCTGCACCTCCCAGCCCAGAGTGGGAGCACGCGAGTCCTGGAGGCCATGCGGCGAGGGTGGGTCACCCCACGAGGAGCCCTGTGTCCTGCCCTCTGATTTGGGCTGCTGGTTTCTCCTCACTGATGTTGAGGGTTTTCAGTTAGCAAATTCATGTGCTGTTCATTGCAGATACACAAGAGAAGCGTATTTAGAGCTCGTGCAGCACGTGCGTGACTCTATTCCAGGTCTGTGCTCCTTTGGCTTGGTCTGAGCTCTGCACAGCTGCATCTCACTGTCCTTTCCTGAGTGCAGCATTCCTGTCTTCCATGAGGGAAATGCACAGCTGTGTGTCTGTTACAGGAGTGAGCTTGAGCAGTGATTTCATCACTGGGTTCTGCGGAGAGACAGAGGAGGATCACCAGCAGACGGTGTCCTTGCTGCGGGAAGTCCGCTACAATGTCGGCTTCCTGTTTGCCTACAGCATGAGACAGGTGAGTGCAGGCCCTGGTGGAGAAGGCTGTTATCTCTGGGTGTGTCCCCATAACTCCTCAGTGCTGTTTCTCACAATAACACATTTTTTAAAAAGCTGTTGAAAATCATACCAACAGACTTGGTATTCTGGTAGATGTCATTTGTCCCAGGCAGTACTTGTAGGGTGTGTGGTTCTGCAAGGGCTGTTGTTGTGCCTGGGAGGCTTCCAGCTTCCCTGTAGGAGTGTCAGGGTTGGTAAGTGCTTGGTGACCCGGTTCTCCATATGCTCCAGGGTCATTGCAGGGAAGCAACTGTGTCAGCAGAGGCTGCAAATACATTATTTGCTGATGAGGAATGTGCTGATGGAGCTGGGCTGGAGCCCAGCTATAAGGGTCTGTCAGTCAAGTCTGGAGGGAAGTGGTGAATTTTTGAGAAGATATTTCCATGAGAAGAGTGGGTAGGTGGTAAGTCTCCATTAGAATGCTCTCCAGAGTGTATGATGCTGTTGGGGAAGATGACAGAAGGTTGGAAACATAAGGAAGCAAAGGGATTTGGATCACCAATCAGTACACAGATTAGAAGTAGTAGAATCTATTGCCTGTCTATGGACAGACAGTCACAGGCACATCCCACACGGGAGCTGCAAAACTGGAATGTGGGAAGCTGTTGCTGGAAGAGCAGTGGAGCTGGCTGGGGTCAGACAAGGCTCTGAGCTCAGGCTGGGTGTTGAGGGGCTGCCCTGGCTCTGTGTGTGCAGAAGACCCGGGCGCATCACCGGCTGCAGGACGATGTCCCCACCGATGTGAAGAAGCAGCGGCTGGAGCAGCTCATTGCCACCTTCCGGGAGGAGGCTGCGAGGGCCAACGCGGCGCTGGTGGGACAGGCCCAGCTGGTGCTGGTGGAGGGGGTGAGTGGGCCTGGAATAGACTTGTCCTCCTCCTTTCTTGCTGGCTCCAACACTGTGCACAGCAGTCACCACTTCTGCCTTCCCTTCTCACTTTCCCCTTGTAATCACAGGACTCCTAAGACCATTTCTTCACACTTAAGCAGACAGCCTGACTTTCCCAGAACACTGAGCTGAGCACAGGGGATGGGATTGGTTAGATTCTGGCCAAGCACAGAATTTGTGCTTTGGTGTGTGAGTGTCACTGAGCAGCTCTGGCCACAGTGCCCTGTTCCAGGGCTTGGTTAATGTGGGTTTAATACCATCAATAGTGCACAATTAATTCCTGAGGCAATAAAGCCCAGCAGTGAATCAGAGCAATTGCCATGCAGGTAATGTTCCCTGTCCTCTTTCCAGCCCAGCAAACGCTCTGCCTTGGAGCTGTGTGGGAGGAACGACGGCAACATCAAGGTGATCTTCCCCGACACCGAGCTGGAGGATGCTGCCGAGTGCGGGGCTCCGGGCAGAGCCCAGCCAGGGGACTATGTGATGGTGAAGGTGACCTGCCTGCAGTGCTCATTTCCTTGCACAGTGCTGTTCTCTAGGGCAGCTGCTGCCAGAAGAGCCTAAAATTAGAATGTATCCTCCTCAGCCTTTCTGTGCCTGAGGACCTGTGCTGTTTCTTTCAGGTAACCTCTGCCAGCTCGCAGACCCTGCGGGGAGTTCCGCTCTGCCGGACCACGCTGTCCCGTGCTGCTGCTTCTCACTGAGGGATCCCTGCTGTCCTTGGATGGAAGCAGCACATAATCTCCATGAAGAAACAAGGAAGTGTGGTCAGGTGGAGATATGGGAGAACCAGGGAGATATATATGTATATTAAAATTTATTTATGAAATAATAAAATCCATAAATATTTCCACTTTGGTGCCAGCTTACCCTCATAGATGTGTGTATGTTCAAAGGGGTAGAAACTGTGTGAACTTGCAAAATCCAAGTACTGTGAGATTGTGTATTTTGACTTGCCCTGAGGCTTGTCCCACCCTCACAGTGCTGCAGGTCTGTCCTCTGACTGTGATCACGTCCTCTGGCACAGCCCAGCCTGAGAGATGGATGTGCAGAGCAGTTCCTATGAGCTCAGCTGAATTTAGGAGCTGCAAAAGCTGGTAGTACCTACAAAACACAGCCCCAGTAGCTGCTGGAGAATAGCAGGAGTACTGTCAAAGGGTAGAAAGAACTGAAATAACAGAAGATTTTGATTAATTCTTTCCAAATATTGACAAAATGCTTGGAAAGGGGATGCAAGAACCCATGCCATGCTTGTGTGTTGGAATGTGACGCTGGACTGTGGAATGAAAAATGGTGTTTAACGTGCACCAGGGAATCTGTTGTGTCTGAGGCTGTAGGAATGCAGCCTTGCCCTGGTACTGGAGAGGATTAGATCTTGTCTGGAGAAGATTTCCTTGTTTCCAGGCCTGGGGCATACATGGGAAGAGATGGCTGCTGGTTGAGGGTCATCTCTAGCCTCTTAAAACCTGGGGTGCAGTTTTGTAATCCAAACATCTATAGATGTCCTTCCCTTTGCTTACTAAGAAAAGTGGTTGTATTGATTTAAATGGCCAGTAAGTTCTTCAAGTGCATCTGACAGTTCCTTGTTTTCATCAGCCTGGAGCTGACCCTGCCTGCACAGTGTCACATTTCAGCCTGTTCTGTGAAATTCAAACAAGGACCTGTGACCTGCACTTGTGAGTAAACTGAGACGTGAGAAAGGATCACCCCTTTTCATGCAGATAATCATGTCATTAAAATAAATCCTTGTAAAAGGCTCTAGCCAATGACCAGTTTTGAAGGAACAGCTGGTAGCAGGGCAGTCACAACATGATTTTGCAGAATTTTAAAATAAATGCGAAAGGATTTTGCTCGAAGCCTCCTCCCCTGCTCAGCTCTTTCTGGGCTATAATTGTATCTCTTTGAAAACAGCATGGTTCACTGAATATTCATTAGGCTTCAAGAAACAAATACATTTTGCTTATTATCTCAGAGCTGAGTCCCTTCTCCTAGAAGTGAATCTGCAGAGTCAGCGCAGTCTGTGTGGGCTCTGACGTGCTGACAGGGCTGGTCTGCCCTCGTGCTTCCACAAGGGAAAGTGTCTTTGGCCCAAGTTCACAAACCAGGGCCTGAACCTCTCCTGCCCAGTGAGGATGAGCCTGTGGTCCAGGGGGCTTTCAGGAAAAGGCAGCAGTTTGGGATGAAATCCCAAAGGAAGCAGCAGAATGTACAAGGAACAGCCCTCAGACGTGATGGGCACTGAGGCCAACATGCTTGGCTCATCGAGTCCACTGGGCAGTGGCCAAATATAACTGCCCTATGGCAAATCTTTCATCTCCTGATTCCCAGGCATTTTGGGACTAGGGCCCAGCCAACACCCTGGAAAGGGCTGACACCCACTTTTCCCTGCTTATTTTGACCTCCTCAGGAGCATCTATTCCAAGTGGGAAATGCAGACCACAGTGTGCCCTCCCCCCTCCATCCTGCTTTGAGGCCAGCTGTGGCCGTTTCACAATCATTATTTTAAGAGCAGGAGACTAATGAGGAGGAGAGCTGGGTTTTACATTTTGATGAGGAGGTGATAATACTCACTGCACGGGCTCCCCGGGGAGCCATAGCACTCACCATTTGCTTTGCCTCCTTAGTTTTTATAGGCCTCGGGAATGAAGACCGAGGCTTTAAGGCAGCAAAGCATCCATTAGGAAGTGCTTACGGTGACCTTGGAGGCTGAGTCAGTCCTTTGGCACCGCGTGGAAGAAGGAGTATGTTGTTTTTCTTGAGGCCTGGAGGTGGGATGTGGGTTCTGTGTCACTTGTCAGGTTTGCTGCCTAAATCCAACTGTTGGGAAAGCTGAACTTGTACCTCGTGTTCTTTCTTGCACGCTTCTGTTCCCACCCTGAGGAGGGACAAGAGCCCTGAACTCTGCCGGACCTCCCATCTCCCTGATGTACACCTGTGCTTTCTGCAGGTCGAAGTCGTGCCCTTCCAGTCAGTCCTGCCCCAGTTATGCCCATGGGCAAACACCTAAGGAGGCGTTTGGCAGATCAGGTTTCCCAGTACAGACCTGAAGTGCTGGGATGACATTTACTTTCCTACAGCAGCCGTGCCCCGAGGGTGTCTCCTGACACCGGAATTTCGTAACACAGCCTGCACTTTCCTTTCTGCTGGCAGGGTGTGTGGGCGCGGCTGGACATCACCCGCACACACAAATAGCTTCACCTGGCAGAAAGGTCGCTGTCAGGGAGAACAAGAGCCCGTTTGTTCCCCGGACCCCCGTCAGAGAACAAACTTGTTTGTCCTCAGGTCTTGGCTGTGCTCAGGGAGTGGAGGGACAGACAACAGCAGGCGGTCACAGCCCCTGTTCCCTGCAAAGGACAGGTTTAAAACTGATCAACTACAATCTCGCCTGCCTACACTCGCCTGCCCAAACTTGCTCCCTTCTCCAAGACTTTAGAAGCAGCTTGGGCAGAGCAGTCAGGCTTTTCCCAGTGCCAGAGCTGGCCATGGTGTATCATGTTCTCCCCCAGAACCCCTCGAGCTCTGCAGTCTGTTTTCCCTCTGCTTGTCATGGTGCTGGTGGAGGGAAGGAAGGACGTTTTCCCTGGTGGAAGCCTGTAAGCACAGTTTGCTTTAGGTCAGCTGGAGCCTTGCTCTGCTGAGGGGGTGGCAGGTGACAAGGCATTGCCTCTGAGTGATGCCAGCAGCCTGCCAGGCTGTGCCGGAGGAAATGCTTTCCTCCTCTTTTCTCATGGGTTTTCACTTCAGCAGACAGGCTCCATGTGCCTGCCAGCCCATTCCCCCAGGCCTCCTCCTCCTCCCTGCTCTGAGACTGCTGTGGGCTGGGAGTGCAGGGAGTTTTCCTTCAGCAGCTTTTCATCACCATTTCTGAAGCCAGCTCTTTGCACAGAGCTTTGGGATTTAATGCAACATAAAGAACTGTTTCAAAACTGTTTTCCACTTCTAAAAACAGTTCTATCTTCAGTTCACTCCTTTCTGAAACACAGTGGTTGGGTTCTGGCAGGGCAGGTACAGCTCTTCCTGCAGGCTCCTCTGCAGCCAGTGGTGAACTCTGTGCTGTGCTGGAAATGCAACAAGCTCTCCATTGCCATTGTTTGGTGCACCCCCAGACCAGCCCCAAGCTGCTCTGCAGCCCCCCAGGTTGGCATTGTCTGTCCCAGCCTCCCTCCGTGTCCGTGTTCCTTCCCGGAGCACTGCTGGCTGTGACCTGCATGGCAATGACAGAGGCACTGGTGGTGAGTGGCAGCTCTGAGTTGTGGGGTTTGTGAATTCAGAGGGTATCTCACAGTCTGTCACAGGCACTGCTGCTCTCTGGGGCCCAGCAGTCCTGCGGCTTTCCCTCGTCCCTTGTGAGCAATTTATTTCCTTTACTGACAGACAACTATTGACTTCTCATTCTCCTGAAGATGAGATGTCTTGTCTCATCAGGTTTAAATTAGTTTTATCTTTAGCCTTTCCTATTAATAAGCTCTCATCACGGTGTCATTACTTGGTATCTATTTTCTGATGTTTTTCATTAATGGCTCTATATCTTCCAGATATTTTTTTCAAGTATTTTTTTTCCCCTGCTGCTGAGTTATTTAACAGTCAGACACAGATCAGAGACATGAAGATGGTCTGATGCTAGTCAGAGACAGTGTGGAATGGCCCAGCACCACTTGGTGGGCAGGGCAGGGCAGTGGGACTGTGATGAGGTGGCAGTGGGGCTGCACTGGGGCTGTCAGGGATGGTCATGCATTCCCTCCCTGTCTCTCTGCATCCCTCTGATCCCAGCCTGAGCTCTGACATGCCTGGGGCTCTCAGGAGCATGAGTCAATAGAGTAATTAAAATGCCTCCTGTGAGGTGAAGGTGCTGCAATTCCTTTGGACAGCTGTATCTGTGAAAAACAGAGGACCACTTTCTGTGCTTTGTGTGCCTGGCAGGAGCTCTTCCCCTTCAGCTGAACTTCCACTAGGAAATGTGAAAGGGAATTATTTCCACATTATTTCAAGGGGGCCCCTACCCAGGGTCCCTGTTCCTGCTGGGTCTGAGCCACCTTCCCCAGCAGCCAGTCTGGAGCAGCTGCCACTGCCACCAGGAACATGGAGCTGGAAGTACTGCCAGCCTGGGGACAAGCAGGGTGGCCAGCCTGAGTTCAGGCAGAGCTGCCAGCACAAGGACAAGACAGGGCTTTCTCATTATGTCTTCAAGGGTGTCAAAAGCAAAGTCCACCAGTGTTGAAAACACCCAAATCTCACCCTCACTGCCCTACATTTAATTCTTGCATTAAGGAGGAGGAGAAAGGTGTCCAATTCCTGGAGAGCAAACCCAGGGGTGACAACAGCCTGATGCACAGTGGCACGTCTAAGGGAGCTGTCAGGGTGTTCAGGGACACTTCTGGGGGTGTGTTTGCCACTTACAGAGCAAGGTCACCACCAGATCCTGCACCTGCCCCGGCTGTGGCTCCCCTGTAAGAATTACAGAGCAGCTGCAGGAAAGGGCAGTTTGCAGTAGTGCCTCCAGCAGAGGGTTTGAGGGTGATTAATATTCATCACACTGCTGTGAAAATGAACAGCCAGAAAGGATTGTCCTCCTCCCCTTCCTGCATCCATAAGGACAGTGAGGGGAACAGAAATGAGATTCACTTTTGATCAGGCTGATTATGGGGTTTTGAGACTAAACAAGGTGCTTCCTTCTCTTTGGGTTATTTAGTGTCTTTTAATTTTTTTTTTTTTTTTGTGGTGGTGGTGTTTTTGGTTTTGTTTTTGTTTTTAATGTCATCTTTCTGTAGTTTAATTACAGGAAGTTTCAAAAAGAAAAGTAGGAGGCTTTGGTTGAAGCTATCAGAACCAAACAGGAGGCAATTCCAAAACCAGCTTCCCTTTAAAAATGGGAAACATTCTGACATTTCATTAAAGGGAAGATTCTTCCCAAAATTTCTTATCCAAACTGCATTTTGAAAAGCCCTTATACTGTTGGTGGGAAAGCTTTCCCTATCCATGCTCAGCAGCCAGTACAGCAGAGCCTGGCAGGAGCAGTGGCAACACTGGCAGTATCCCTGGGATGCTCTGCACAGCAGACAGGTGTCATTGGGTGCAGAAACCTGGGAGAGGCTCAGACCAGACTCCATAGGGGAACCCAGTAAGGTGAGAGGAACCTCAGGAAAAACCCCATCAGTGCCCTTGCAGCCAGAGCTGGCAAAGATCTGAGCTGTTCCAGTCACCTGTCATGGCACACTGGGGCTGGGGGGTGCCAGCAGCAGAGACAGCCCCCTGGCACCGTTTTTATTAATATTGGTGGGTCAGAGCAGTGCAGGTGCTGCTGCTGTCCCCACAGGGCTCACAGTGGCCAGTGGCTGCCCACCCCTGCCTCTGTGGCAGCAGAGGTGGGACACAGCCTGATGGCACCGTGCCACCTGGAGAGGTTTGGGGTTTTGGCTCTAGGGTTACTGAGGGAATATTTACACCTCTTTTTGCAATCATTCACAGCAAGTGAGCCTAGAATGGGGCTTGGCACATTCCTTCATCCTCCTCCTTCTCTTTCCTTAGGAACTGGAAGCTGAAGGTGCCCAGTGAGGCATTACAGATTCAATAGCCTGGGCCAAGCACTGCCACCCATCCCGTCCTCCTCTGACAGACTCTGCCACTGTCATCAAAGGGCGCCTGGCCCCTGCCCTTCATCTTTGTGCTCTGGGCACACGCAGATCACCAGCACCAAGATCCATTCCCAGAGCCCCCAGGTGTGGGTGTTACTGCAGCCAGAGCGAGGTGCTAGCCCAGCTGTGCCCAATGCCCACATCTCATTAGCGTTGCCATTAATTACTGCTGCCATTAATTGGCAGGGCAGGGGTGTCATTGGCTGCTCGGGGTATGGCTCTCTCACAATGATGAGGTAAAGGGAGTGAAAGAGCAGCAGGAGAGGCTGGGCTGTGGTCCTGTGGCACTGGTGACACATCAGCTACACCATTAGCTTGGGAAAAGAGCACCAAGAACCTCCAAGCTTTTCAGGGGAACATTTAGCCACTCAGAAGATGTGAGCAGGAGCCCTGGCACTGGCAGTATGGTACCAGGAGGATGCTGGCTGCAAACTCTCAGCTAACAGCACCAGCACTCCCCTGTGCCTGTTGTGGGCACCTGGAAATGTTTGGTGGCACACGGTGCTGTGCCAGTGGATCTGGAGGCTGCAGGGCTTGGGCATCTGTCCCTGTCCCCGGTGTCTCTCACCATGCAGCCATTCTGCTCCAGGGCTGTGGCACAGCCAGCCCCAGGATGAGTCTGATGCCAATGCAGCCAGGAGCGAGCTCCTGTGCCCAAGAGCTTGCTGGCTACTGCTGCTGCTCTCTCTGGGGTCCTGGGGGTCCCAGCCCCTGCCTGGGGGGGGATCTGTCTCCCTGGGGCCCCAGGGATGTGTTTGTTCATGTCAAACAGCTCCCAGCTCATTGGCAACAGGCGGGAGCAGGAATACACACTAAAAGAACCAGCAGCTCAGGGACAGAATAAATCTGCATAAATACAAATGAGGGGAATATTTATTTGCCACATTGACCACGTTTCTGTAGCTACTTTAAGCTGTGAGAGTGGGGGTCTGGCAGCCTGGCAGGGTTTGGGTTCCACTCAGGCCTGGCTCTGGGGCTGCAGCCCTGTGGTTCCCCACCTTTCCAGCAGACTCACCTATTCAATATTCCTCACATGTGAGTTACTCCTGTAGCTGATGGGAGAGATAAATAACAAAACCCTTGCAAATGCAAAAATCCTTTGGCAATTTGGAAAGGAACCAAGTCACGTGCTGAATGCAGATGAAGAAAAATCATTTTTATTGTAAGGAGTAACAGAAGGGTGTGAATCTGACTCAAATCCACCTCACCCACAATGCAGCACATCCAAATCCACTTGGAGATTACAAGGCAGGATAGCATTCACTCTGATCAGTTCAAAGCGTCGCTGTTTGGGAACAAATAGGCTGAGTGTGCGCCTGGATTAGGCTGGGGGCTTTTTTGCCTCTTTTTAACAGTATGAAATCACTGGAAACAGCAAAAATCCCTTTTGAAATGGTAAGCCAATCAAGAAGCAGAAGGAGAGTAAAGACAAAGTGTTTACAGCTCATTGAATTCGTCCCTTTTCTCTCTTCCCTTCTCAGAAGGATTTGGCCAGTTGGTGGAAACTCCTGAAATTCCTGAGGGGACCAAACCCCTGCCTGACTGTCTGCATCCAGCACCTGGAATGGTGCTGAGCCATTACCTGGCCTAAACCCAGCCCAAGTGAAGCTGGGGTGGGCATGAGGAAAAACCAGGGGATCAAGGTCATTTTTTCATCAGTGAGTGCCATAACAAGTGGTTTGTGGCCATGATAGCCAGGAGGGACACAGGCAAGACCTGGGGCTCCTGCCTCCACAGTCACAGTGTCATCAACATGGCTGATCATCAGCATGGCTGATCATTGACATAGCTAATTATCAATATGGCTAATTATCAACATAGCTCACTGTTGGCACAGATTATCATTGGCACAGATAAATCTAGGCTGGACAGAGACACCAAAATCTGAGAAGGCTGAAATGTAGAGCAGAAGAGTCTTTTCTTGGGTGTGTTTCTCCATTTTCATGTCGATTCTCCACTGAGTAGTTTTCCTCCCTTCCCACCTCCTCTTTAGGAATCACCTGCAGGGGGACCTGGAGGGATACCAGAGTTGAGATTTTAGGCAGCCCTGTGCTGCCCCTGTCACCTCCCACTACCCGGTAGCAGGGTCAGGACTCTTTTCACCCAGCCCAGGCACTGGCAGGGCACAATTGGCAGCAGAGCTCTGAGCCAGGTCCCCAACCAGCAAATCCTCCGTACCCCAGGGCGCTGCCAGTCCACAGCTACGGATTGATCCCGGGATCGACACCTGCGGCTGGGGGAGAGACACTCAGGTCAGTGCACTCCCTTCTGCGGGTGCCCAGAGCCTGACAGCCCCCTGGTGTCCCCCAGGTGTCCCCCACCATGGGAGCCGGCTCGGCAGTGCCTGATGTACCAGTGGCCTGAGAGCCCCCAGCTTTATGGGCAGAGATGATTTAGTGCCCTCAGGAATACGGCTCTGGGGAAGCTGGGAAGACTTCCAACTCTTCCTTCCCTTCCCTATATATTAACTTTTCATGCATATGAGGTTGAAAGCTCTTCCAATCACCTCTGCAAATATTAATTAATCCTCGCAGCATCCTGAGGACCATTATTCACTCTTATTAAGCAAATATTATTAAATCCTTTTATAAGAGGTGAAGTGACTTTTCCAGGGCTGTGCAGGGCACAAGTAGGAGTGCACAGACTTTCTCTTGCTACTGTATTCCAGGCCTGCCACTGCACAGGGGTAAAGCTGCTCACATCTGAGCTGGGGGCCATGTCTGAGGAGCAGGGACCCCAACCACCCCCAGCAGTGCCGTGCCCTGTGAGGTACAAGTGCTCTGTGGGGCTGTTGTGAGATGCACCGCACCTGGCGGCTCTGGCTGCACCCCAGAGCCATGAGAACCCTCCCCACTCTTGGCCACTACCCAGGACTGTGTCCCCCATTGCAGCTGCCCCATTCTGGCTCACAGACACCAGTGGGGATCCCTGTGGCATCACTGGGGTGGACTTACTCTGAAGGAGCCAGTCAATGAAGGTGCTTGGGAACGGGGAATTCTGCAAAGAACAAGGTGGTGTTAGAGTGTGTGAATGTGGAAGGAGGGCAGCAGTGTGGGGACACGGGATGGAAAACAGGATGGGACATGGCTCTACCTGCAGATCCAGCTCCACATAGTGCCCAGATGTCACCGGTAGTTTGGAGAGGGCAGAGTAGATTTTCCCCAGAAGCCCAAAGGAGATGACGCCTGGGGAGAGGGAGAGGCCATCAGGGCTGGGCAGAGCTGTCTGTGGGTCACTGGGCCTGCTGGAGCCCTGTGCCCACCCAGAGCATCTGGCAGAGGCTGGGAGAGCTCTGTCCTGCCCAGCAAGGAGGAAGAACTCCTTGTCCTTCCTATAGATCTCATATTCCATAGGGTTCAAAGGTTCCCATTAAAGCTGCCACCCTGCAGCTCCCAGGTGCAGATCCCACCACAAGGGAAATGTTGGGGGGAGCAGTTCTGCTTTCAGTGAAGCAGCAATTTTGTGTGAGGTTTGACATGAACAGAGCTGGGGAGGGGACACCCTCTGGCTCTGTGGGGCTGAACGTGGGGGTCCTGGCATAGCCCACTCTTGGCAGCAGCTTGGGTCTAGCCCTGGTTAGAAAAACATCTGTAAGAAAAGCAGGACTGTGGTGTCTGGCAGTGGTGGTGAGCCAGGACTGTGCCACCCACAGCAGCTTTGCCAGCGGAGAAAAGCTGCTCCTGCTCCATGCAGAGACCCCTGCTTCCACAGCTCCAGCTCTCCTGAGGACACCTCCTGCCCCTGGAGGTGGCCAGGCACACAAACCCCGAGTATTGTTCTAAAACTTAATATAGGAAAGAAAATGTCATGACTTACGGTTGAGGAATTGCAGATTAATGTTGATGATTCTGACCCAGATGTTCACTAATGGGCAGAACTGCAATGGCAACAAGTGGCAGAGTCTCAGTGAGAGCACTGTGGGTGCAGCAGTGCGTTCCCCAGCACTACTCAAATTTCACAGATGTAAATCAGGATGGGACAAACATCCTGATTTCATCCTAGAGCATAGTTCTTCCATGGTAAAAGAGCTATATGATTTGTTCAGCCCCCTTCTCAAAATGGCACAGGTTCTACTGAACAAGGTAAAAGATCCTCTAAAATGCCACTTTGCTCTAAACAGGGCTGTTGCTTCTGTTCACCCCCACAGGGAGCAGCTGAGTATAAATTATCCTATAACATTGCATGATGAAATTGAAATTACTCCTAACAAATAAATTCTGACTGTAAGGAAGACCAAGCAATTTTGTGTAACTCACTTATGGGCTGCAGGCATGTATCTGTGCATGGATAAATATATATTGTGTATGTGTGTGTGTGTATATATATATAATATATATTGTCCCTGCCAAGGGCAGGAGGATTGGAACTAATTAACCTTTGAGGTCCTTTCCAATCCAAACTGTTCTGTGATTCTGTGTGTGTGTGTGTAAATCTACCAGGCAGTTCTGGCAGGAGCACTGACTGCAGCTGAAATGCAGCTTCACAGCGAAGAATATTCAGACACTCACCAGCGCAGGGACAAGGGACTTAAGAGACTTGTTCAGCATGCTGCTCACCAGATTGGTGAGGAGGCTGGGGAGGGAATAGACAGACAAAAATTACCAGGGAAGTTGTCAAAACCCAGGACTTGACATCAAGGAAAAACAGAGCTCCTCTGTAGAGGAGCCCCCTCCTCTTCTCTGATAAGAGATGCCGCAAGCCCAGAGCTCCCCCAGGCTTCAGCAGGAATTACAGATGCTCAGGACTTTGCTATCTGAATCCCAAAATCTGCTTGTTGTGCTGTCAATCCGTGCTCAGATTTGAGACTGAAGTTCTGCCCCAGTGCCAGCTGGCAGGAGCTGGCCCCCACGCTCACCCCTTCTGCAGCCTGACGCTGAAGCCCCCGAGGAGGTTGTTGCAATCCTTGAGCACCAGCTTGAGGTCATTGGGGGAGTCCTGGGTCAGGGCGATGTGTGATGTGATGTTTGCTTCCACTGAGGATCCACTCAGAAACTGAAAAATCCTGGAAAAAAGGAAGGTTATGGAGGAAGCCAAAGGAAGGCGTGGAAGGTTATGGAGGAAGCCAAAAAGGCACAGCAGAGCGGTGCCTGTGGCAGAGCCACCAGAACAGCCTTGGCGGGGTCAGTGGTTCAGTTCTGGGGCTTCTCTCAGGCTCCTTGTCCTGTAGCACATCACAGACCCATAGAATTGGTCAGGTTGGAAAAGACCTCTAAGATCAAGAAGTCCAATTATCAAGCCAGTGCCACAACCATGTTCACTAAACCATGTCCTCACAAGCCATATCCACATGTTTTTTGAACACTTCCACGGATGGTGAGTGTCTGTGGACTGAGGACAGTTGGAAATTGTTCCAGAGAGAGTCAGCAGCACAGCTTTCCTCACCAGCCTCTCGCTGACTGTTTGGGGATATTTGTCCAGCCCTCAGGAGTGTCCCATTCTCCTCAGTGCCCTCAGGTCCCCGTGGCCCTGGTCTCTAACCTCACTCACCCTGGAAAGCGGAGCACCAGCTTCGAGTAGAGGTTCAGCACAAGCTCAGTCCCACGAAGGACCTTCCATGATACTCGGGCGTTCTCAAGGTTCAGCACCTTCAACCTGGGGGTTGACACCGAGGCAAACCCACCTTGAGATGGCAGGATCAGCAGGAGCAGATCCTACAGTCCCATCTCTTCCTGCTCATTGTTTGACCTGTGGATATTCCCAGGTAAAAGTGGAGGTGGGGAAGGACCAATTCCCACTCCACAAAGAGCCAATCCAAAGCACGGTCAGGTTTCTCAAGGCTATGTCCTCCTGAGTTTCAGCCACCTCCATAGCTGGAGATTCCCCCACCTCCTGTGTTGCCCATGGCAGGGTCACACCACACCCACGGGTAAGACTTTGCCCATTTCTGGTTGGAATTTCCCCTGTCACAGATTCTCATGTGAGCTGTGAGCCCAGCCCTGGTGGTTTGTCTGAGAGGGAGGGTCTGATCCCCTGGACATTATGGGTCACCCTGCAGTGAGCCCACCACGGGGCTCCTGACTCACCAGGCATAGCGTGTCATCTTCTGGGAAGCTCCACCACCCAGCAGTCCTCCTGCTCCACCCAGCAGTCCTCCTGCTCCACCCAGAAGACCATCAAGTCCAAGCAGACTTCCATTGCCTAGGAGACCTCCTTTTCCAAGCAGCCCTGTGCCAAGCAGACCTGTCTCTCCAAGAAGGCTGTTATTGCCAAGGAGGCCATTGCTGAGGAGACCATTGCCAAGTCCTTCCCCACCAAGGAGGCCTGTGGCAAGTCCTTCTCCACCAAGGAGGCCTGTGGCAAGGCCTTTCCCACCAAGGATGCCTGAGGCAAGTCCTTTGTCACCAAGAAGGCCTGTTCCAAGGTCTTTCCCACCAAGGAGGCCTGTTCCAAGTCCTTTCCCACCAAGGATGCCTGTTCCAAGGTCTTTCCCACCAAGGATGCCTGTGCCAAGGCCTTTCCCACCAAGGAGGCCTGTGCCAAGCAGCCCATTGCTGGTAGATTGTTCTCCTGCAACAGCCAGAGCTTTGTTACTCTCCTGTCCTTCACCACCCAGAAATCCTCCTCTCCCAAACCCTCCCTGTGGCAGGCTCCCTCACACAGGAGGCCTGTGCCAAGGACCCCAGCTCAGCTGGGTTCATTTCCTGCACCAAGGGGATCTCCACTTTCTGCTGCACTTGGGCTTCCTTTGCCCAGGAGGCCAGTGCCAAGCAGCCCACCTTCACCAAGAGAACCTGTGCTGGGCAACCCACTTTTTCCACCGATGAGCCCAGTGCCAAGCAGGCCGGCACCGAGAGAGTCCCAGTGACAGATTTGACTTCCACTCTTGAGGGGATTTCACTGACAGGAAGGGTTGGTTTGGCCACCTTAGGGTGCTCTGCTGATGAGGTCTCACAGGGACCCCTGAGCATCCTTGAACAAAGTTGGGTTCCTCATGTAGATGGGTCTGCTAGGAGACAGCTCCCTGATGAGCAGGGGGACATGCCACGAGCCCAGAATGGCACAGGGCTGTGCCATGACTCTCCCCTGGAAACACAGAAAATATCTGAACTCACCGTCGCTGGATTTTGCTGGGTTCAGCAGGTTGAGGAGGCCCTGGGAGGGGGGCAGGAGGCCCCCAAGAAAGATGAGACACCAGAAGGGTGGCATGTCCTGGCACAGCACCTGTGGGAAGACCCACCTCAGCCCAAGCAGCAGTTTCACATGGGTATTGACAGCCTGGGCACTGGTCCAGCTCTCCATCCTTCATGTGCACTGCCCTGGGGTGGTGGGGAGATTCCTCCTGGACATACAGCCTCCAGACACCATGCCCCTCATCCCAGGAGGTCAGCCCAGACCTGCAGCCCCCTTTTCCCACTTGTGGTTATCAGGGAGCAGCTGAAGCCCAGTGCCACACTGCTCCAGAGCCATCGACTTCTCCACGTCTGACTGGGCTCCCCCACTGCAGAGCTGGGTGCCTGACACTGCAGGGAAGTGAAAATGCCATTTTAAGAGAGGAAGAGGGATGGAGATGAGGCAGGAGGACCTTGTACTGAGAGAGATGAATGGCTTCCAACCACTCTGAAATGGCCCTGAAAGAGGAACACTCACAGGGGCACAGCCAAATAAAAAATGATGTGTGTCACAGTCATGTCCTTCTGCTCGCTGTGAAGAGCACCCTGTGTTATTAAAGCTCAAAGCATGGCCAGAATCAGACTCACTTTCCCATGGGCAGGTTGTTTGTTTTTCTCATCTTGTTCCACTCAAGCTGTGAAAAGAGTCCGGTTTCCCTGTGTTTGATCTGCCCCCAGCCAGAAGAAAGCACCTTCAAGGACCTTCTGTTCCTGCCCGAGCTGGGCTTCTCAGGGTGACAGCGCAGGCTGGGGAGTGTTTGTTTATGCACAGAAAGGTGTTTGCAGAGAAATGAGAAAATGGTGTCTCTGCAGCACTGCCTGGGGTCCCAGCTTCAGGAGCATTTTCCTGGACAGCCCGTGTCCTGCACAGACACCTCAGCTTGTCCCTTCCGAGAAAAACAATGCACAGGGTGCAGATTGCAGAGGTTCAACACTGAGAAATAACATTATTTAGGTCAGCATGAACAACTTCTTTATCTCTTCCAGATACTTTAAAAAAATCCCACTATGACAGTTCTCGGCACAATTAAATTAGACTTTAATTCACTCGACTGTCTTTTACATTTTCCCTTTGATCAGCACGTAATGATGCACAGCTCCTGTAGCTGTGATTATTGAACAGGGGAGAAGGAGAGAGGCTCAAGCAGCTTCTATTGAAAATCGTGTCAAATAAAATCAGTGGGATTTGTTGGAGGGGCTCTGAAAGACGTGTGCAGCATTGCAAAAGGGTACCAAAATGGATGTCAGGGCTCTTAGAAGAGGTCTTAGAGAGAATATGTGACCATGCAGGCACCTATCTCTGCAGTTATTAACAATATCTGCCAGGGTGCTGCTCCTTGGTCACGCACATTTCAGTGAGCCAAGCATCTTGCACATGCAAAAGGCACGTCTGGCTTTGCAGATAAACACTTATTTTACACCAGCTGAGATGAGGTCTGGAGAGCTGAAAATTGCTCTGAATTCTGGTCACCAAGACCATGAAAAAACTCCCATTCCTTTCTGCCAGCTTAGTCATTATCACAAACTTAACAACAACAGGAATAAACGTGGAATTTAACAAGCAAGAGCTCTGCTAGCTTTAAAAATTAATTTTCATAAATGATTAAATGCTGCTACAGAAATCAAAGGAAAGCATCATTAAAATTCCTGCTTTTCAAGCTGAGTTATTCTGTGCTGTAGGTTGCCTGATGGAGCTGGCACGGTGGCCACGGTCCTTCAGTGCCACTTACCTGGACCCTTTGATGTCGAGGTGGAGCTGCCCATGGCCACAGCTGCTGGCAGCTGCTTTTATATACCCGAGCTGTAGGAATGAGGAAAGCCAAGGAAGGGATGGAGCAGGGACAGTTCCTTTTTGCTGGCTGTGAAGTGTGACCCCTGCACCAGCCTGACCCTGAACACCACACGTTGCTGTGGCCAGCAGCATCCAGCCAGCCCAGCAGCTCACCCCTCACCCTGGGTGCGGTGCCCACCAGCTCTGGGGAGTGTCACAAGGCTGATTCAGGAAGCTCTGCACCATCATATTGAGCAGAATGGGTCCAAGGACAGTGAGAGGTGAGCAATTACCTCCCAACGAGTTAATTGCATACAGAAACGTCACAAATTGCAAAAAAAAAAAAAATGAAAGAGTGTGGATTTGTGGTGCACCGTCTGCTCTGAGGAAACTGCCTGTGCCCCAGAGGCAAGCAGGAGCTGGCTGTACATCCAAGAAAGATCTCCCAGTTTAAAGGAGGCTTGAGAGACAACAGATAAAAGAAAACAGGGAAATAAATAGAGGGGAAAGGAAAAGGAACACTAAAGATGACAGAAAAATCGGATCCTGATGTTCCAGGTGTGGATCAGGGTGGATCTGGGCTGGACCAGGGCAGGACAAGGACAGCCTCACAAGCAGCGATGCTGCAGCTGTCCCAGCTATTCCCTCTCACCCCAGGAGCAGCAGATGGCTTCAGAGCCTTAAACTAGCAGAAGTTTCATGTGGTTCATGCAGAGTTCGTGGGCATTGCTGGGTGATTTCCTCCCCAGTTCCCTGAGTGCTCCCAGGACAAAGCCCCAGTAAAGCCCAGGGCAGGTGAGGGTGTAATGGGTGCTCAGCATGATCAATATACCCCACAGCTTAGGGCCCAGGCTCTGCAGAGTCTGACAGGTTTGGGTCTGACACAGCATTTGTTGGCAGAGCTCTGCACCCTCCGAGCTGGGGGTGGACAAAGGGGACTGCAGCCTCCCACCCGAGGTGTGTCCTGAGCCCAGGGGTTTCACCACTGGCCACCCCCACAGGCTTGAACACCTGCTGTGGCTGCAGAGAGGGCTGGACTTTACTGAACCTGAGCACAAGAATGCAAAGTACACCCACACCCTTCCAAGCACCCACAAAAGAGTTCAAAACAGTGTTCCATGGAAAAACACGTGTATTCCTTCTGCGCAAGAATGTAGGCAGGATGCAACACTTACAGGGATAACACCAAGCTCCTGTGCTGGGTACAGGATCCTGAGAGACACTCAGGATCCTCGGGCAGGTGAAAGGGCACACCTTCCCAGCACACCCATGGGACACAAACCAGCCCAGCACAGTGCCACAGGAGGGGGTCACTGCTGAACTTCTCCTCAGGTCTCAGTCCCAAGCTCCATCCCCTCTATGTGCAGCCTCTGTCTCCTCCTGTGGTCAAACAAAGAGGTCAGGGCTGGGGTGGCTCCTCCAGCCTCTGGCCAGGCTGCAGCCCAGCCATGCCACGTTGGGTGCAGGTCCCATCTGTGGGGAAACTGCCCCGTGGTGCGGGGAAACTACAGAAGGAATTTCTGCATGGGTTGTCCCTTCATACCTATGTTCAGAAGACAGAGGGACATCACCTGAGTGGTCACCATCATCTGGGTAGGTCACCATCACCTCTGCTGTAGCTGTGAGCTGGATCACACCTGTATTTTTCTTCAAGGTCACCACTGGTGCTGTGGGGACTGCAATTTCCATCAGCAATTCATGTGGCTCAGGGTATGCCTTGAGAATCTGGCAACACCCAAAAATGAAAAGTTTTTGCTGGTGGGAGCACAAACAGTGACCAGGAGCTGCAGAGCAGGTTGCCCACCGATGCAGCAATTGCACAGGATCCCGAATTCCTGCAACCCAGCACAGCTGTATCTCAGCTGAAGAAGTTCATCAAGAGGCTCAGAGGGAGGAGCTGGTGTCCACTCTGTGTGGCAGGGGTGGCATGGGGGCCCGTGGGGGTTTGGGGACAGTCTCTGGCTTTCCCAGTGGATAGTCCACCAAGCCTCTGGCCACACTCCCAACGACAGCCTGGAGTCACAGGGGAAGGAAACACAAGTCAAAACGTTTGCAATATTTGCCTTTACGGTCAGCTTCACGTTCCCTCGCTGTGAATGGCTGCACGCTTGGTCTCACCAAGTCAGGGCCCATGACACTTCCTTCTCCGTAAGTCTGTGAAACCTAAACCCTGCTGTGCTCTCCCGTGACAGAGGTGAGAGCAAGGCATGAAGCCAGGCCCTCTGCCAGCTCCCACAGCCCCCTGCCCAGCTGCACATGGCTGAAGAACCGTATTTCCCTTGATGAACCTAAGGGAAATATCCCAAGCCCTTTGCACAGATGGAAGGAGGTGCAGGACTCACATTCAAGTCCACTTTGAGAACTGGCCAGTTACCAGGGGGAAGCTGGACATGGTGTACTGGATGCTGCCCAGCAAATCCAGGGGCACCAGTGCTGGGAGAGAGGAAGGGAGTCAGCGATTCCTTGTTGGACTTGGCTCAAATCCCCCTCCCCTACCTGCAGTTCCTTTTCATCCAGAAGAGCCTGGCTTTCAAGTGGGCTCTGGGCAGGGAGCTCCTAGGGGCCCCTGCTCCTGGCAGATCTGGGGCCAGGGTGGAGCAGAGGAGGGAAAGGTGTCCCAGTCCTTCCTCAGCTGGAGTGGGTGACGCACGACACCAGGCAGGACAAGGCGTGGGACCCACCCTGTGCTCACAGGTCAGGAGTCCCAGCTGGTCACTGACAAGTCCCAGGGCAATGTCAAGCACTGGGCAGAGCTGCAAGAGCTGGGGAAGGTTGGTGAGAACCCACATTCAGAGCCAGAGAAGGACACAGAGCCCTGCTTGGCTCTGCCAGGCTTTCCCTGGGCACCAGGAGTGGTCGCCCTGCTGGTGACTCCACCAGCTCTGGGTCTGCCTCTGAGCACCTTCCTCAGAGGAATGGGGAGACCTAGGAGCCCATGGGGGATAGCTAGAAAGACCCTGGGGCTTTCAGGAGCAGGAGAGATTCCATGAGTCCATAGCACAGTGCAGGACATAATTAGAAACTCGGCATTTGGGCAGACCTCGCATTAGGAAGGAAGGAGAAGCTTCTCCCAAGCTGATGGAGACATGGAATGTGTCTCCCACCAATCCCAAGGTACTGGGTGGATGCAGCAGCCCTGGGACAGTGGCTCTGCTCCTGCTCCAGGCACCAGTGATGCCACAGGGAGCTGCACCACACCTTTTCAGGCTCATTGCTCCTTCCCAGAATGTTTTATTTTTCCGATTTACCAGATTAGGAAGAAGTCTGTTCAGGACACTTGCCAATAAATTATCCACAATTGGGAGCAGGCTGTGGAAAAATAAAGGAGCACCATGAAAACAACCTGCTGCAAAGTAAATGGGTCTTGTTAAACAATTCCCTGTGAATAGCGTGGAGCACAGACCTCCCGGAGCAAGGCAATTGCAGCAGCAGAGTGAATCGTTTCTGCTTGGATTTTGCATGAGATAACTGTAATTTGCATCCCAAAATAGCCGATGGGAAATTTATTGCTGCCTTTTATCTGCTAGTGTATAGTCTCCTTAAATGAGCTGAGAAAATCTCAGGCTGAGTGGTTCCTACACGACGTGCTCACGTCTCAGAAGACCCCCATGCCATGTCCATTAAAATAACTTCTGAACGTGGCACATGGGACAGAATTGTGCCCTGAGATCTCTGGGCCAGCACACCACTCGCTGTGGCTGTGTGAGGGGTGCACAGGGACCAGCACCACTGGCCCTGTGACATGGTCGGTGAGTGGCTGTCACCTGCAGGATGGTGGGAGGGAGAGGTGTAACAGGGGAATGCCCTCATACATTTGCCATTCTCAGGGTGTGGTTTAGGGCTGGCAGAACTCGATGGCGAGGTGGCTCATGCCAGCAGGGGAGGACACCTCCACGTCTCACCCTCTCAGGAGCCGGATTTTAATGCCACCAACCAGCCCCAGCCTGACCCTCCTCTTGCCATTGAGGGCACTCGAGTGTAGGGGCTGAGGAAAGCACCCACGGCAGGCAGGAGCTGCAGGGACACCCTGGGCAGCGTCAGCTCCACGACCCTCAGCCTCCAGGGAGAGCAAGAGGGACACTGCGGGTGACAGCTCTGAGCCCAGCGTGGCTCCACCGCTCGCACACAGCCACGCACAGGGGATCAGACCAGAAATGGCAAAAGACACCGACTTTTCTCATTTATCTTCCTGTTGAAGTTACTTTCCATTTTTACTAGAGGCACGGTTCTTTTGCCTTGTTTTTCCTCCTGCTCCTGCCCCTCCCAAGCGGAGCCGGGCGGGCGGGAGCTGCGGCGGGCGCGGTTCGTGCACCCTCTGCGGGCAAAGGCTCCGGCACCGCCGCCTCCTCTGCCCTGCCCTGCCCTGCCCGGCTCGGAGCCTCTGCTGCCCTGCAAACCTGCGGGGCTTCCCGAGCTTTCTCTTTGCAACAGCCTGGCCGGTTGAAATTTTAGTTACGTGAACAAAACTGCTCCAGACTCAGTTTGGAAGGGGAGGTTTGCTCTCAAGCATCGTGCTCTTCCCCTTCCATGTGCAATTCCNTGCTCTCAAGCATCGTGCTCTTCCCCTTCCATGTGCAATTCCTCTCCTTTTCCTGGCTGATCAAGGGTGCTTGTATGAGGGTGTCAATCCCAAAGGACCCCCACTGGTTCCTGTCTTCCAGAGTGGCACTGGTGACCCACCATCACTCAAAACTCCTTTACTTCACTCCTTTACAGCCCAGCCTGAGCCCATCTAACCTCAGGTGAGTTGTGCAAATTAAGGCTGAAATTATATCTGTGACTCACACTGGCCTTTCTTATTAAAATGGCCCATTTTAACTTTATAATTATAAAAATAACCAGAACCTCAAAAGGATATCACTACACAAAATCTCCTTAAACTTCCATGTTAAATGAATGGATTTTTAGAAAAGGGTTTTCATTTTGCTACAACAACCTCTTTTCTGATTTTTCAGACTAGTCACTAAATATAAACTAGAATTACTCACCTTCATTCCTACTATTGTTAGATTTATTCCCATGTTTTTTCTTGGCTCACCGGAGTATATCATAAGGTTTGGGGGTAAAACAGAGGCTCTGTGCCCCCAAGCTCGCAGTACTTTGTAGCACTTTTTGAACCCTTTTTCTTTACCTGACCTTATCCTGAATTTCAAGCCTGAATGTGCTCAGCTCCTCCTAAGGTGAGACCTTATGCTGGTCTGTGGGCACCTCTGCTTTAACTCACACAGCAGATCCTTCTGTAGTGATGGTGCTGCAGGAAAAGTGGAAAGGTGCTTAAAATTTTCAAAGCTGGCTAGTGGATTGAGTGTGTAAAGCACCATTTGTGAGTTTCATATATTCCACTATAAATAAGGACTTTTAAACAAATAAAAAAGCATTGAGCAACATGTTACTGGACAGCCAGTATCAGGCAGGACTGTTCCCAAGAGCCCAGGGCAAAAGGGAAGGGAAAGGTGTCTGAGACTCTGTGGCTGCAGCACGTGAGGCTGCACTGCTCTGAAAGAGCCGTGCTGAGAAATCACAGCTTCTTCCCCAGAAATCCCTCTGACACCTGCACTCGGGCTGGCACACACAGCTTACCCTACCAGGGGGAAGTTTTAAAATTTCCACCAAGTGCATGGGGAGGTTTTGGAATAGTGCCAGGAGGTTTTTTTCTCCTTTAGTGCTTGAGGAACCTCGAGAAGTGGTTCCTGAGGCTTGTCCCACCCATCCTGCAGCTGCCAGCTCCTTCCTGGCAGATGGTGTTTCCTCCAAAAAATCCCTGTGCTGGGACACCTCCACGGCCACTCCTGGCCATAAGGGTGCTTTTGTTCTGCTGCCCTCAACACTTAATACCTCTGTGAGATCAAATGTGCTTTTTTTGACGGCCTGGTGCGTCTTACACAACAAGGGGATAACACACACCCAAATAAATCCCTATGGAGTGTGTGCTCACGTTATCTGTGCCTGGCTCTGGACAGAGCCTTGCACAACCAGCACCAGCAGGCTCCATGGGGGACCAGCTGCCAGTGGGAGCTGCTCCAAAGGGCTCCAAAGGAGAGGGACACACCAGCAAGAGCTGTGCCAGCATTGCACCACAAGCTCCTCTCTGCCCCCACAAGTCAGGCATGAAAGATGGGCTGCAGCAGGGCACCCACATGCACCCAACCCAGTGCCCCTCTGAGAGGCTGTTTCACACCTGGTGCCACAGGCTGAGCTTCAGAAATGCTCTCTTAAGGTCCCAGCTTGTCCTCTCAAGGCACAGCCTCCCCACCCATCCGTGTGCGTGTGGCACAGGAGCAGGCAGAGAGGTGTGGGGAGCCAGAAACCCATATAAATAAATATGCAGAGAGGAAAATACTGTGACAGTGAGAGATTTTATTGAAGGAGCAATATGAGAGCAACCTTTGTGCCTATGAGCTCTGCTTCCTGGCTGTGGATGTTAAAAGTGGCCACAGGAACCCCCAAACATCCACCAGCCGAGCAGCTTTCCCGCATGATGCTGGCCAGAGGTTGCTGCCTGTCCTGCTCAGGCCACAGCCACAGCACAGAGCAGCACTTGAGAGAAAGGAAGAGAGAGAGAGAGTGGAGCAGAGCAGGATTTGGGGTGCATGTGCTGCCTCAGACAGGGAGCAGCGTCGAGGCTCCTCCTGAGCAGGATTTTCCTAGAGTGGTCTGGCCGGAAAACTCGTCTGCCTGGAAGAAGCAGAACAAAAACTACTCAGTTTTCTCATTCAGACTTTCACCAGCGTTTTGCCATATCCCAGGTGAGGTTTTCTTGTGGGTCCACACCAGCAGAGGGAAACTGGGAGCAGCCCATGGGAAATGAGGTTGGCCAGGGTGGTGGGGGGCTGTGGGATCTGCGTGTCCCAGCCCTGTGTGGGCACATTCCCACTCCTCAGGACACAGCACAGTGGGAAAACTCAATCCTTACGTCAGTGATGTCAGCTTCAGCGTTCCCGAGGTTGATGTTGAGAACGTTGGGCAGCGGGACCGACACACGGAAGGCATCTGCAAAAACAGGTGTAAGAATCTCATCCAGGGATAAAACCTGGAATGAAGGCAGCAAGGGGAGGGGGAGAGCCCCAAATCCAGCTGAATCTGAGATGAGAGGGGTCCCTGACCCCCTATACCTTTAACAGAAGGTACATATACAGCTGTGAGGACCTTCTTGAGCCACTCTGCCAGCGAGGAGGCCTGCAGGGAAGAGGAAGTGTCAGTAGCAGAAGAGAGCAAAGGTTATTGGGCCATGTCAGGGTTATCAGTTGAATTCTACTCAGTTTGCTATGAAATACAAGAACTAGGAGGCTTCCTTCAGTGAAACACTCCCAGGACTGAGGGTGGATATGCTCTTTGGGTAATTTCTTCTTAATTATTCCTCTCTCATTGCCAGCACCCCCATTGTGCTGCCCGCAAGTGGGGAGAGCACCCAAATGTCACTGCTGTAGGGCACAGGGGATCTGCAGGGCAGAGGGCAATTGCCCTCTGCCAAGAGAAGCAGAAGGATGAATTAGCTTTTGGATTTCCTCCCCTACACAGAGCCTCTGGCCATTGCATCACTCACTGCAGCACCTCAATCCAGGGCATGCACTTACGGTGGGAGCGTCAAGACTCCGGGGGTACCGTGTCAGGTTGATGCTACAAAAAATAAAAACAAGGAAGGGTTGAGGTGTGTTGGTGCAGCCTTCTTCAGGCCCTTTCTTGGTCTGGAAGTTTTCTTACTCTCATAAAAATACAGGATTTTAAAATTAGAACAACTTTTTTACAGCTCTCTCATCACATCAACCGTGCAGTTGGTCTGAGCTTGGGGGTGGGAGGAGGCAGGAAGGCTCCAGCAGCCCTTGACATCTTTACCATGTCTATATCACTGTCCCCCACCAGCCCCATTTGTCCCCAGGCAGAGCCCCCCCACCCGCAGAGCCAGGCTCTACCTGTCAAGAGCCAGGGAGGTTTGCAGTTTGCCATCAGAGACTGATGGGGTGATGTTCAGAACAATGTCCTGGAAATGGAACAATGAAAGAAATGAGGTTATTCACCTGCACATCTCCCAAGACTGAAAAGTGTATTTGTAAATTACCCGTTCTGAGAAAAAACACTTGTCTGTGCCGAGAAGCCACATTTTTGTGACAGATGGCATCATGTATCTCTCTCCCTAGGGTTCACCTTCCTGTCTTTATTTTGTGTTATTCCTGAAACATTTCACTTACGCTTTATGCTTGGTTATGAGCTTGTTTAAAGGACTGGGCATCACCGTTTTGATGATGCAGTAAATACAAAAGCACAAAAGCTGCAGGGCTAAGGGTAGGGCAAGCCAAGGAGATGCCAGCAGCCATCCAGCCTCAGCCATTGCCCTGTTACAGCATCTCATCCCCAGGAGCTCACTCACCACATCGAGGGAGAACAGGAGCCCCTGGGGGCTCTGCAGGGCAGAACTGGCAAAGTCGATGGTGGCTTTGAGGGTGACAGTGGCTCTTCCATCCCTCACAGTCACCACTGGCTCGTTGCTTACTCGGACACGCAGCTCCAGTGGCAGAGAGCCAGGGAGAGCCCGGGAGAGCTGCAGGGACAGAGGAGGTCAGGGCAAGAGTGGGGTGAGAGGTGGGGTTGGAATCAATGCACATGGAGAAGGTGACTGACCTGGGGGATGAACGGGAAGAGGGCAGACATGGTCAGCGAGCTGCTCTGGGGAACCTGTGGGAACAGCACCGGTGACAAGGCTGCCTGGGAGGGGCTGTGCAAGCCCACACTGGGCTCAGCTGGACCCCACAAACACAAGCGGGCAAAGGTGGGTGCCCTTGGGTCACCCAAGAGCAAGCAGGGCACTGACCTGGCCTTGCAGAGGGGAACTGCTGCCCATCAAGCTGGTGATGTTCAGGTTGAGGTCTCCCTGCCCCTGGACCTGCTCCAGCAGGGCTCCAAGGGTGTCCTGGGACAGGCTGAGCTGGGGCGGGCGGCCCGTGGCCAACTGCAGGCTGGCAGTGAGTGGCAGTCCCTGCCCAGGGGTCATCGTGCCAGGCCTGGCATTCTCAGAGAGGAGCTGCAGGGGACAGAGCAGGGAGGGACGTTGGTGGGGCTCGGAGGGTGGCACTGGGCACCCCGCCTGCCTGTGGACCTCGTGGGGAGGCTCACACGGGGCTTGTCAGCACTTAAATGATGACAGGGCTGCTCCAGGCTGCTCTGGCACAGGCAAGGGCTGCATCTGCTACAGCTTCCCCACTGAAACACTGCCATATATCCTGATTGGAAAGACACATTGCTGATATTTTATGCATGATTCTGGTCCCTGTCAATTACCCAACTTTGACAAACCACTTATAAACAGAACGTGCCTGTGAGCAGTGACTGCTGCTCCTGGATGAAATTAAACTTTTCTGATTAAAAGCTATGCGAGTGCTACAATTATGCTTAATTAAGTAGCATCAAGCTACTCTTGTTCATGCCACCGTCAAGAAGTAACAGGCAAAAAATAAAGTAGAGACCCGGCAGTGGCAATAGCAGGGATGCAGCTGGAGCAGACTCATCAGAACCTTGCAGTGAACAAGGGCCTGAAGGCAGCAGAGTGAGTAGCCATTGATAAATACCCACCATGTTCCAATGAATCCCCCAAAATCAGAGGTTTTGGGCCCGAGGAACACAGTGGCACTTACGTTCAGATCCATCTGGATGGCATCACCACTGAGGATGGAGAAGGAGGGCAGGTCCCCCAGAGCCCCGAGTGGGAGCACCTCTGTGAACACAGGGAAGAAAGCTCTTCAGCTGCAATGGAAGGGGATTCTCCCAAATCCCGTGGTCCCAAGAGTTACTGGACCAGCAGTAGCTCTCACTCATAGCTCCACCCAGCTAGAAAAGCCACTGGAAAACAATACTTTGCAGCAAAAATGTTGTTTCTAAAAGCAACCATTCCTCTCGTGGGTTTCTGCTGGAAGAATGGGCTGCTGCTGCTGGGGCAGGGAAACTGAATGTTGGGTTGGAGCTGGGAGTTGTGGTTTTAGAAAACTGCTGAAATATTTGTATTTCCCTACTGTAAAAAGCCAAGCAATGCAAAGGGCAGGATGTCACAGGGAGGAGGGGAACAGGAGGTGTCAACACTTACGGTTCCTGGAGCCGAGCAGGGAGCTCAACACCTTGAGCCTGGCATTGATGATGTTGCAGCCCTGAGGAGAAGAGGGGAGTGAGAGGATCCTGGGACCCGCTGCACCAGTGGGTGACATGGCACAGCCAGTGACACCGGGCTCTGCTGGGCTGCACACGTGGGCAGAGCTGCTGCAGGCAGTGCTGGGGGGCACATCCCATCCCACAGGACTCAGCATCACCTGGGTGAGCAGCCCCTCTGAGCCAATGTGGGTCTCACCTGGGTTAGTGGCTGCTAAGCCAGCCCCTGGCTCAGAACTCTGTTTGCCAGCAGAGCCTGGCACAGGTGATGGTGCTGGTGCCTTTCAGCAGGAGGACAGGCTGACCGCCCCACTGAGCTCACAGCTGTGCAAATATCCACATCCACAGGGCAGCCTGGCCATGCTGCCTGCCCTGCCCGAGCTGCCTGCCCTGCCCGAGCTGCCTGCCCACCCGGCACTCTGCTGAGGGGTCATGTGGAGATGGCTCTGCAGACTCACCAGATCCTTCAGGGCATTGCTAAGGAAGTCCTTCAAAGGGTCTTCCAGAACTGGCACTCTGGGTCTGGTAACAGGAAAATGTTGATTTTCCATGTTAGGAAATAGCAAGTGGCAAAGATTAATGCTGGCAAATAAGAAGACTTCACACAAGAGAAACGTGAGGCCTCGCTTGCATTGTCCATACTCAGTGCTGAAATATTACCATTCCCAAGCCCTCTGAATCCTTCCTCGTGCTAGGTTCCCCACACCCAGAAGTGTTCTTTTCTTAGCCCAAATTTTAGAAAAAGGTCAACAGTCCCCCTCTGAGCCCGACAACTGGAACACCTTCACGGCACCAGGCAGAAAGGTGCTGCCATCAATGATGAGCAGCACCAAGGTGCCACAAGAGCCACGGGCTGGCCACGGGCCACCTACTCACACAGATGTTACCTCACACCTGACCCATACCTCACATAGGTGTTTATCTCGACAGTCTTGCAGTTCAGAGCGTTCTGGTGAGCCGTCCACGTGTCCTGGACCAGCATGGTCGCATCTACCTCGACCTGCTCGCAGAGTGGCTGGCCCGGCACACTGCCCAGGGGAAGCACAGCAGGCAGCTCAGGACACGTGCTGACCATCTTCATTCCAAAGAGATGGTGACCCCTGCCCCAAGCCATGCCCCTGATGGACGTACCTGCTCTCCACCAGCAGCTGCGTGTTGAAGTCCACCTGGTGCCCAAAGCCTGGCAGGGAGCGCAGACTGATTTTGGGGAGGGTGTTGTTCACAATTCTCAGTCTGCATGGTTGAAACAAGCCAAAAGCAGTGAGCAGCACATTTGCACAGCCCTATCCCCTCAGCCCCCAGCACTGCAGCTCTGCTCTTGGGGTCCTCTTCCCCCTGGGCCATCGGGCAGCCCCACCAGCCAGGAGCAGCTTGTGGCACGTACAAGGCACCCTGGGATGCCAGGCACGGGCAGAAACTCCCAACAAATGAATTCCCATTTATGAGCCCACCCCAGGAGGGGAGAGAGGGGGCCCTGTGTGTGCAGGCTCCAGAACAGCACCTCCTTTCCCCAGCACGGCTCAGACACACCGGGCTGCTCAGGGACACCATCTCCCGCCTGCACTCACCCCAGGGGATCTTCACCGTTTCCACCAAGAAGGCTGCCAATGAGGCCATTTCTGCCGAGGAGACCGTTCTTGCCAATGAGGAGCTCAAGGACAGTGTCAAGGAGAGTGTCAACAAGGCCACCTTTGCCAAGGAGACCATCAATGACACCACCTTTGCCAAGGACACCACCGAGGATACCGTCTCCACCAAGGAGACCATCTCCACCAAGGAGACCTCCAACAGCTCCATCTGGTCCAAGGACACCACCAAGGAGACCATTTCCACCAAGGAGACCATCTCCACCAAGGAGACCTCCAACAGCTCCATCTGGTCCAAGGAGGCCACCAAGGAGACCATTTCCACCAAGGAGACCATTTCCACCAAGGAGACCTCCAACAGCTCCATCTGGTCCAAGGAGGCCACCAAGGAGACCTCCAACAGCTCCATCTGGTCCAAGGAGACCTCCAACAGCTCCGTCTGGTCCAAGGAGACCTCCAACAGCTCCATCTGGTCCAAGGAGACCTCCAACAGCTCCATCTGGTCCAAGGAGACGGCCAACAGCGCCTTCTTTGCTCAGGAGACCTCCAACAACTCCGTTTCTTCCAAGGAGACTGCCTACAGGACCATGTTTGCCAGCGAGACTGCCAAGAACACCTCCTTTGCTGAGGAGACCCCCACCTCCATCCTTGCCAAAGAGACCACCGAGCAGATTGCCACCAAGGAGACCACCTGAAGCTCTCTGGGGAACGCCTTTGGCTGGTGAATCTCTAAAATCTGAAGAACAGGATCAGAGGTCACTGTGAGCTACGTGGACTCAGCACACCAGCTGTGCCAGCCTGGCTCTTCCCTCCCCTCTCCCGTCCCTCTTCACACAAAAGAGGTGGTGGCACCAGCCACTGTAAAGTAACTGAGGTGCCATCTCCAAAGTGCTTTATAAATGCAAATTACCTGCGTTGCCTCTAGAGCTGGACAGATCTGCACCTCAAAGAAGGATAAATCCTGTCTCTTACATACACTTACCATTCGTATCTGGTCTGGCACCCGAGAATGGAATTCCAAGGCCTTGTGAAGGGATCAGCAGGCTGTTGAGCAGGACAACAGTCCACAACACAGACATCTTCAGTCCTGATAACTGTGAGAAGTGGTTGCCATGAGTGCAGTGCTGGGAGAGCGAGCACCAGACCATGAAGGGAGGAAAGAGAAGGGAGGGAGGAGAAAAGCGGGAGGAAAGAGAAAGAAGGAATGCCTGTCAGGGAAGACAAAATCGGGGAGGAGGCTGCTGGCACCTCTGCTGCCTCCTCATCACACTGGTGATGATGGACAGTAATCCCCTGGTGGCACTTCCCTGCAGGAGGAACCAGAATGTCAACACCAGTTACTCCAAAGACCGACGCCAGAGCAGTCAAGGGGAAAGCAAAGGTTTGTTGGGATGTTCCTGCTGTGACCCTCCAGTGCTGGTGAGCAATGGCCTGACTGAGCTGTGTGATTTGGGATGCATCCATCCTGGGTGGGGATTTCTCCAAGAAACAAATCCTGCATGCCACGGAATGGGGAAACAAGACATTTCTGACAGCATGATTGTCTCTAGAAGAAAAGCAACAACATCTAGAGTACAAATGCACCAACATATCTAGCAAGGAGAGAACCTCCAGGGTGAATGTCATGATTTCTTCACAAACATCAGATTCTGAGGCTTCCCTCTGCATGGAAACACCTGATAGAATTGTAAGAAAGAGAAAGCAAACTTTAATATTTCAGTGTCATTGAAATATTTCTGTGGGATCTACAACTTGAAGGAGCTTCTTTTCCTTTTTTAAAGAACCAAAGTGAACTTCATTGCTCCAAATCTATTTAAATGTAAATAACTCATCAAAAAGGGATCAAAACAAGTGTGAGAGGTCTAATTCACCTTAGCTAGAAATCTATGACAGATAATTGAGTTATACCAAAGATAATTGAAGTGATAATTGTTTATGAAAACCCTGAAATACCCTTTCTTCTGCAAGGACTGCAAATCCAACGAACAGGCACGTGTCTTCTGGAGAAACTTGCACTGAAAAGCACCGTTTACTTCTCAGAGCATAATTCAGGCAGGCAGCAGGCAAGAATAACAATTTTTGCTAAAAGGCCAACACTCCCAAAGGAACACTGAAGGTTTGCAGAGGCAGAAGCAAGGAGCACGCTTTTTGAGGGATAACTTTGCTCTTACCTGACCAAGCTCTCTCTCCAGCCAATGTCCCTGTCCTCTGAAGATCACCGGGATCCAAGACCTTCCTATATAGAGCTTCACAGCAGGAAAAAGGCAGGTGATGTCATTTGGGACATCCAAAATAATTGGTGGGGAGCAAAACAAACAAGGTCTTGTTTCTGGTGACTTCCACTGCAAATATTTCCTTGGAGATATTCGGAGTTAGGTAAATCATTGAGCAACGACCCGTAGGCACAGACTCAGCCAGCCCTGGTTTGGTACATCATCCTTTCATCCTGTCACGGTGTGGACATGGCTGAGATGTCATGTCCTGATAAAATACCTTTCTTTCTTGTTGGTTTTTTTTTTTTCCTGAATAAAATTGATGTTCTGACTAAAAAATGTGAGAACACTGGCCGCCCCCGGCTGCTCGTACTTCTGCAGTTCTCAGGGCTGCAGTACTGAGCAGAAAGCCCCTGTGTGGGGATGTGCCACATGTTATGATAAATGAAGGACCAGGCAGCACCTTTTCCAGTGTAAAGACAGACTGTGGAGATAGTAATAGAGCCAGGTATTCCCTGTCCAGGCCACCAGGACATGCCCAGCCTTCCCATCCAACTTGCCTACAGCCTGATCAGATGTCACGGCCCAGCAGATACCCTGAGCTGACAGACTCTTTGGAGAGACACCACCTAACTGGGAAATGCTCACTTATCTAAGTGCCATGGACTTGCTTCCAAGCCCATCACCTCTGCTCAGAGTGCTCCAGAGGGCTGGAGGTAGGATGGGCTTTAACTGGAAGACACTGTTGAGAGGCTGATGCCATTGACCTGGAAGCTCCCAGGCCAGAATTTTTTGGTTTGGGGTCTTTTTGAAGTTCTGAAGGAATCTGAATCTGAACTCCTTCAATCTGAAGGATTGTTGATCCCATTGTGGGTACACCTTGCTGTCATACCGCCCCATGCAGCAGATGTGCTGCAGCTGCCCAGGGTCTTCTGCCTCCTCCCTGCAGCTCTCTCCAGGCCCCTGCCCTGATTGCTGCCCAGAAGACACAGAGACACTGCAGCAGCTCTTTGGGGAGGGAAAAAACCTCCCTCCACGAGCCCCAGACCAACCGTGGTCCCCATGCGTGGGGCACATCCCGACAAGCACAGCAAAAGCTGTCTGTGCTGAAGGGAGAATGCACCAGCTGAGGGGACTGAGGTGAACTCTTCACTCCCTGATGTGCTCATTGACAACAGGAGAGGATGGCAATGGCTGCTCCCCAGCTCTGCTGAAAAATAATCCAGAAAAATTGCTTGCTCGGTGTTAATACTTTCTGTAAACTTGGAAATAAATATTTCCAGCAGATTAGCCAGCTTTGGACACACATTATTTCCAGCTTTGAAAAAATACCTTAGTTAAAGGCCAAGGAAGGGGTGGCAAAGATGTCAAAGCACTGAAGGAGTTGTCACTCTCCTTGCAACCTGATCAGCCAGGACCTCTGGAGCACAAAGCCTGGCTGTCATGGTGAGATCACGACCTTTGATAAGATGGACGAGGGTGTTAACAAGATGGTATTAAGTTATCATCCATCATGAATCGCTTCATAGTCCAGGAGCCACTGTCCAAAACCTGAATTGCCATGAATTCAGCCCCGATACTGGTCAGTGCACAGGGAAGGGGCAGGGTGGCAGCTCTGGGAATAGCTCCTGAGCAGTGACCTTTCAGGCATGACAGTAACTTGGCCTCTCCCCAGCAGCTGCTGAATGCAGAGGTCTCTGACCACTGGATATTTTGGAAAAACTGAAGCAGATTCCCATAAAGAGAATGACATGGTGATGCCCAGGTCTCGCTAAAGTGACTTTCAAAGCCCCGAGAACAAAAAGCCAAATTGCTGAGTGAGGATGGAAAGATGGAGTAAACCAGAACGGATTTGGTCAAAGGGAGAAGAATAGGACTGGTGTGAACAGACATGTTTGCCTCAGTTCTCTGTGCCTGGATCACCTGAAATGAAGCTGTCAGGCAAGCAGTAAGAGGCAGGTATTCTCAAAAAAAGTCTGAGACCTTGACATTACCAGGCTCCAGCCAGAGCAGGGGGAAAGGTCATAGCTATGGCTGCAAAATGAGGTGGATCTGCTCTGTTCTCCCAGTGATGGCATCATCCAGACATGGGCTGTCAGCCTGAGGAAACCAAGGTTTGCCCTGCCATCCCTCTGGGACCACTGAGAGACTGGGACATCCCTGCTGCTGAGGGATCTGGGCTTCTGGGTCTGTGTAGGGCTCCAGGGAACAGAGCTGGACAAGGCTGCACATCCACCCCAGGTCACCAGTACCAGGGACATGAGAGTGTGGCTTGGCAGCAGAGCTGCTTCATGAAAAATTTACGAGGTGCTCTCTGAGATTCCCAGCCTTGAATTCTCTAGGAAAGCTGTGGACAGATATTTGGATTCATTTTTTTGCTCTGCCTACAGGATTGAGACTCTAACAGTTTCATTTATTTGTTAGCTAGCCCAAGAACAATAAGGGAAATCTGTCCCATGCTTGCAGTGACATGAAGAGAGGCATCACAAACCCCAGCTTTCATGGGGAGCTGGTTTTACAGCTCCTTCCTCACTGCTGAGGACTCCCAAGGAGAATGATTCCTTACACATGATGCAGAACAAATCCCTGTGGAGAACAGACGGGGGGCTCTTGGAGCCTGCCTGCCTCCCCAGCAGGTTTTCCTGGGAGTAATTTCCTAAAAACACAACAGTCTTTCCAAAGATATCCTCGATTCAGCACCAGCTTCCTGTCACCAGGAAAAGATGTTCAAATCATGTCAGCTCGATGAAATCGGGATCAAAGCTGTTTACTGACTTCCTAATGACAAGAAATTATCCAGGAGTCAGTGAGTTACACACTCAGGATCAATATCAGTGAAGCAGCTGATAAATACCAACACCAGCCTGAGCCTAACTCCTTCTGGGGTCCTAATCCCTGGGCACTCTCCCCACCCCTGGGAGCAGGGGGTCCCTTTCTTGCACCCCTGTCTTGTGGGGGCGTGGATGATGCATCCTGACAACACAAATGTGATTTATTTAGGGATCAGCTCTTTCAGGACACACAGCCTCTGCCCAGCCATGCCCAGCTGGCTCTGACTGCACGGCAGGACAGTCTCACTATGGAGTCATGAGGTCTTTTTATTTCAGTTTGTGGAGTCAAACTCTTGGAAAGCCAAAGAAAGGGACACCCCACGAAGATCAACACCCTGCTGCTCCCTCCTCAATCCATCCCCATGAGTCCTGGCCACAGTGGGGATTGGGGACTGCAGCCACAGAGTCCCCATCCCTCAGGTCCCAGAGACAGGCATGTCCAGCACCAGCATGCTCTGTGGATTTAACAGCAAAAGCACCTGGGTGGGATTTAACAGCTGATTCTGTGTTTGTGTGTGATGGCACAAAGTCCAGGGGTGGCCCAGGGTATGGCAAAGCCACCGTGGCAGTGCTCCTACCCTGCCCCCACTGATGCTGTAGGTGCTGCCCAGCAGGTCAGACAGGATCCCTGCACACAGCACCCCTGGAATGAGCAGGGGACATGTCAGAGTCACCTTGGCTAGGGTAGGCACTGCCAGCATCTCCAGCATTTCCCTGACCACCAAAGGATTTTGGGACTACTCAGAGGGAAAATCAACAGGGTGGGAATTCTTGGGTTTGTGTATTTCAGTTTAGTCTCTGCTTTTGGCATACTTCCTACATGAGTTAAGTAGATAAATGGATGCTGCAAGGTGGGGAATTTTACTGCCATTTCAGCTGGGTTTAGGCATGGTTAAGGGAGATGTGTTGATTTTTGGCAATTACAGCAAGGCAAAGAACTGTGATAGCAAAGGGGTTTGATTCTGAGCACAGGAACAGTGTTCCAAGAGGCTTCAGAGAAGCTGCCTGCATCCTCTGCCATGGCTCTGCCCACGCAGGCAGATCCCTCCTGCCTCTGAAGGACTGGGCAGACAGAGCCCGACTGGAGGCTCTGCCCAACACTCCCCCCTCCAGGGCCACTACAATGGAATTGCTGGCAAGTGACTGTCCTGGCAGAACCCCTGGCAGACCTGGGGACAGGAGGAACGTTCCACCCCACAGCTGCCACAGCCAGGAGAGTTACTGGTGGCCAAAACAGTCCCACGAATGCACGTCGTACATTGGGAGCAGGGATCACTCCTGAGCATTTGTGCCTGTGGGAAAACGGTTTAGGAGGCTGATTTATCATTTGTTATTCCTTGAAATAGCATTTTTATTTTCAGTACACACTTCTGGTGGGAGCAGAGCTTTGAAGCTGCCAGACCAATGCAGATCCCATCCCCTGTTCCCATCAGGAGCCTCCAGTGTTGGTTACACAAACCAGGGCTTGCCTCAGTTTCCCCTGTCCCTGGCTAAACTGAGTTATTCTGGATTAAACCTGCCTTAAACTGAGCGAAGAGCACGGGGTCTTTTTGAAGATTTTAGTCACATGTATCTGACTAAAATAGGCTGACTTTATGACATGTTAGGGGGCTGCAAGTCTGCCCTTTGACAAGCCTTTGGGAACCAGGTGCTCAACCCCAAGGGCAGCTCTGTCCAAGCATCACATCCCTACCCGCCAGGCTGGGACAAGGACACTCCCAGCAGCACCAGTGCATTTGCTGCATAATCCCAGGAATGGCTGGAAATGCTGCTTTTCACCACTCTGAAAGCTCCTTTGTGTGGCAAAGTGTGAAATCTGTTACAGCACACTGAGAAGGAGGAGGAGGCGGAGGAGGAGAAGGAGAAGGAGGAGAGGGAGGAGGAGATGATCTCTGGGAAACAAGGAGGGGAGGAGGATGGGACTTACCACAGCTGGCAGCACTTTCTGAAGGGGGCTGTGAAGGACCTTGCTCACGACTTTGCACACTGGGCAGGGAGAACACGTCACCCTCAGAGCCCTCATGCACCCAGCAATAATTATTTATTGAAGATCAAAAGGTGGGAAAGTCACTCGCTAAAGAAATTGATCTGGTAGAGATTAGGGCAAAATTTGCCTCGTGTCTAATAAAATGTGTTTTCTCTCTTTGCAAACCTTTTCTCAAGAATGCCATCTTCTGGTTTTAAATGAAGCTGAAGGTTTTCATCCCTAAAAGAAGCTCTGACAGTCTGGGAGTACCAAGCAGACAAATGTGCACATTGCATGGAATAGCACAAGTGGAGCTGGCCTGAATTTGTCCATAAAACCTTTGTTTAGTGGAAAAAAAAGGACTGAAAAAGTATTTGTGTGCTGTAGAGTTCCAAACCTGAAGACTGAAACATCCAACAGTGCTGTTACCTGCCCCTGAGGAATTGTCAATCCCAGCAAACCAGGGATGTGTCCTTTGGGACTTTCCTGCTGGAGGGGTTGATTCTAACACTGACAAAGGGGATGTGGGAGCTCCTGGGGCTGAACCTCGGGGTGCCCGTGGTGTCCTGCCACAGCCACCCTCCGACCATCAGGTTTGCAACCAGAGTGATTTCCGTGTTCCTGTCTGTAAAGCTGCTCCGAGCAAAGTTTGGTCAGCACAGGATAAACCCTGGGGATGGGTGAGCCCCCAGATCCCCCACCTGTGCTCCCCGTGGGCACTGGTTCCCATTAACCTTTTCCCAGTTATTCTTATTTGGACTAATTAATGAAGAGCCCCAAGCCAGGGGAGAACACCAGAAAGATCACAAGGAACAGAAACTTTTCACCTTCAGCCTGAAGGAAAGACAGAGGAAAAGAGATGGGTAAAGAGGAACAGTCAGAGCCTGATGCCTTTGCTTACAGCAAAATCACTTCTTGCTGATATTCTCATTACCTTTTTCTTCCCCTTCTTGTTCAAACTTTCAATTTAAATCTACTTTTAAATTTAGAAACATTTTTCTTCCCAATGAAAAATCATATGGTCATGGATTTTGAAAAAAATCTGGGAAAAAAATTGTTTTAGCATTCAAAACATCTCCATGCCCCCATCAAGCATGGATCTGGGGGATGGAGGGCTGGCTCTGATCCCCCAGAAATTCAGGGGTTTCACTGGGACATCATGGACAAAAGCTGCCCCGGATGGTGCTGAGGCAGGAGCTGAGGCTTTGCAGCCTTTAAGTTACAGTTTCTCTGTGTGTTTGTAGACACAACCACGCAGAAAATCACCAGCTTTAATATCCCACTTGTTAGTGGGGAGTGATTCGTGGCTGCCTCCGGGCTGACACTTCCCAACCTCCCACTTTTATTTGCTTTTCCCGGTTCCGGGCTGGCGGTGCGAGGCTGTGGCTCATCGCTCACCCCGAGATGCCTTTCCTGGGCTTGGGCTTTTTCTTTTCACGGCTTCCTCTGCCATTTTCTGCAGAACATCACTCCCATTTGGAGCAGCTGAGAGTGCTGGATAATTTACAGAATACAGAGAGTTCAGCAGGAGCCACCCCGGGAGGAGCCTGTGCAGGAGGGCGAGGGGCTGCAGTGCTACCACTGTATCACATAAAACATCTCTATTTACACCTCCCATCCCAACACACCCAGAACCCCTGCTGATCTTCTGCAGAGAGGTAAGGAACAGTCAGTCTGTAAAACCTGACTGGGAAAGAGGAGAACAGAAAGAATTAAAGGGCTGGGTGATACTGTTATGTGAGCTGGTCCCTGAGGGCTTCCAGCATCTGCCAATATAAATAATTTCACTGATAAATCTGGAAGTCTGGGTAAGCTCTCAGTCTCAGGTCCCAAATGAGAGCTCCCAGCCAACAGAGACTTGTGCACCAAGTCTGAAGGAAAAACCACGTCTGCTTAATTACATGGTGCAGACAGAGGTGGGAGCAAGAAGAAACCTAAGATGGGCAGTGGTAAATTCTGCTCTTGGAGACACACGTGTAATTGTGACTTTTGGAGGAGCAGCTCCCCAAAGGTTCATGGGGCTGTGCAAACACTGGGGGAGGACATGGGCTCAGCTGGGAGATAACCCAGTGAAAATTGTGATAACCTCAATAATATTCTTACTGATTTCAGGCAGGGTTAGAGTGAGGATGAGAAGAACTTTCACCCTCCCAGAGAATGGGCTCCTCAGCCTCAACCCTGTCCTAATTCCACCATGGGACATCCACACATCCCACCAGACTGCAAAGAGGCTGCACAGAACCCTCCTCCAGGCTGCTGCTGTCCCTTTGGCTGTCCTTTAGACTTGTGGCCACCACGGTGTCCTCCCCCATCCCTCCTGGGTGCCCCACCCAGTAGGACCCAACTATGGGAGCTCAGCCTGGTGAGGTAATGCAGCACAAAGTAATTTATTTCCTCTCTTCATTTCTGTATAAAACTTGTCATGAGGTTTAATCCGTCATTACCTCCCTCCCAGAGCTGTGCTCAGTGGCCCGCTGCTAAGCCCAGACAAGGAGATTTACATCTTATCTAACAGGAGTGGAAGATTTATGGATAACTCCCGACAAGGAGCACATCATGCCAGAAAGGCACTTTTGTGCTAGTAACTTGATCAGTCATTATGCTGTGAGTTGACATCTAATTAAGCCTCCACAGGCATCATCAGGTCCAGAACAGCTCTTCAGGAGGAGAAAATCCACCTCTAAGCACCGTGGTGGCAGCTTATCCCCAACCCTTGCACTGCTGGAAGAGATGATAACGCTCCCCAGAAAATCCCCAATTTCAGGGAGAGCTGGCGATATCACCTGCCCTGGAAAAAGGAATCACAGGGGCAAATTCCCCACTGCTGCTCTAAAACACAGCAGACTCATTTCTCAGAGACTCTCCTAGACTGTGTCCATGTCCCTGCCAAAGTCAGATCCCACAAAACACCTCCCACAGCCTCAGGGGACTCGTCTGAGGGTTACAACCTTCTCGATGGATTTACTTTTCTGAACACATTCCTTGCCTCTCAGTGGGCTGCCTACATCAGCGTGGAAGTGTAAATCCTGCTCTCCCTTGGCAGGCTGCTCCATCTTCATATTTTCTCTAGACGCTGCTCCCAGGCTGCCTTCGATGGGAATGCACAGCGTGGCTGGAATTCTGCTCTTCCTGGCATTTCCCTGTCATGCTGAGCAGGAAAGTAACACCGTGCTGGGCAGGGAGAGCCAAGGGCTCTGAACGTGCCAAGATGCACCTGGTGCCACAAAGGACAATGGCTGCTGCCCAGGCTGCAGGTGTTTCAACAAGCCCTGAACACCTCACCCCACTGCCGAGGCGGGCAGACCAAAATGGGCAACTCAACCCCTCTGGGAGACTGGTCAGGCTGAGGTCACGAGACTGGGGAGGATGGGGGAAGTCAGAACACAAAGGGGAGCTGGTAAGGCCACGCAGGGTGTGTGTATGTGGTGTCTGCAGGTGGTGCATGCTCTGTCCTCCAGGCCAAAAGGAAGCCAGGAGGACGTGATGGACATCAAGCACAGGAAGGAGAGGAGCTCCTATTCCCTCCCATGAAGAGTTCTGCTGTTTGTAGATATTATCAAAGAGAGTGGATGCCACTGGCTGTATTTTCAGCCAATTGTAATAAACATTACCTGTGGCTTTTGATAGGGAATGGGTTTAAGAGAGGAAGGGATTATAGCACATGGGCCATTTCAGATCTTCTGTCTGGTCTAAAACTCGCTGAACCCAATAGAAATACTTCTGTTACCTTCAAAAGACTTACCCAGCCCCGATGGAACCAGAGAATGTCCTTAATAAATCGCCAGGATCTCCTTCAGGTCATGTCCTGTCTCATCCCTTCTGGTCTGAGCTGCCCAGCCAGGAGAGTGACACAATCCACAGCAGCCTGTCACAGAATCCTGGAATTGTCTGGGTTGTGAGGGACCTTAAAGCTCATCCAGTTCCAAACCTCTTCCATGGGCAGGGACACCTTCCTCTAGACTTTTCCAAGTCCCATCCAGCCTGACCTTGAACCTTTCCAGGGATGGGGCAGCCACAGCTTCTCTGGGCAGCCTGTGCCAGGCCTTACCACCCTAACAGGGAAGAAGTTCTTCCTGATCTCTAACATAACCCTGCACTCTGTCAGTTTAAAGCCATTGCCTCTTGTCCTGTCATTCCATGACCTAGCACAAGTGCCTCTGCAGCTCTCTTGGAGCCCCTTTAGGCACTGGAAGGGGCTCAAAGGTCTCCTTGGAGCCTTCTCTTCTCCAGGCTGAACAACCTGAGCTCTCCCAGCATGTCCATGGCAGAGGTGGACATGGAGGTGCTGTCCCTGTGCTGTTCAGAAGAAAGGGTGGCTGCAGAGCAAAGAAATCCACGTTTGCTTTCTAACAATGTTTGATTTCTTGGCACCCTCCACCCAGAGGCCTTTCTTTGTGTTCCTCAGGAGCACCACAGTGAAGACAAGCTGCCCCAGCACCTGCTGTTCAATCCTTCACCTCGCCAGGTCAATGGCCAAAGTAATCAATTCTATGGGGAAACAATAAAAATGGTACAGAAAACAAAGTGTCCCCCCAGTGTGCTGGTTCCCAGCCCTCTTTGCCAATTCCTGCCCCATCAGCTTTGGTTGGGAGGATATATAAAACCAGCAGAATTTCTCAGTGTGGCCACGGCAAGTCACAAGGCTGAGCCAGAAGAATGGGAAGACCAGCCAGGAGAGGTAAAGATGCTTTTGCAAACTGAATAACTTGATACAGGCATTGCTCCTGCTTTTGTGTGTCTCCATAAGGGTCAGCAGTCACCAGAAGTGATGCTTTCTGCAAAGACTGAGATAAATATGTATGCTTTCTGCAGGTTAAACTGTCTGAATTACTTGTTTTCATAACATTGTAAGAACATTGCAGACATTATAAATGATTCCCAAATGTGTTTCAGACACAGATAACACTTTCACCTTTTCATTTGACTTTATAACTCCTCCATAACTTTCATTCCTTCCTCTATTAATTTTAGCTTCTGTTTATTTGCTGTTTTTATACCAGTTGTGGCCATTCTGTGCTCCTCAGTAAGTGAGATATTGCTGCAGGCACTGTTCTAGCTCACAAGATTGCAGAGGCTCTTCAAGGCTGAGCCTTCTGTCAGTGCTTTTAAGACACCACACAAGACCTGTGGGTTGTTATTGCACCAAAGCTGACAAGCTCCACACCACAACCCCAGTCGAGGAGCAGATCTGTGGCTCTGTGCCTCAGTGGCCAGGCAAGGGCCACGTTGTTGTGACCAGGCTGCTGTGGGTGCCCTCTTCCTCCTGCTCGCCCTCTTCCTCCCCCTCCTCCTCTTCCTCTTCTTTTTCCTCCTCCTCCTCCAGGTGCCAGCGTGGCGATGCTCTGCACCCTGAGCGTCCTCCTGAGCCTCCTGGTCCCAGCTCACACCACCAGGTCCCCTGACTGTGGTGGCATCCTCACCCCCTCTGGACTGAGATACCGTAAGTGCAGGCCCACATCTCCCATGCCAGCAGCAGGGAGAGGAGGCACTGACATCCTCCACTCTGCTGCTGAATCTCGTGCTGCTACTCAGCTTACCTGCCTCACCCCCTGCCCATTGCTAGCAGCAGGGGGCTAGTAAGGGATGGAAATGGGCTTCAGTCTGTCCGTCAGGACACAAGCTCCAGAGGCTCTCATGAAACATCTGCCCTGTTTCACAGTTGCTGAAGTTTCAAAGCCACATGCAGAGTCGGTCCTCAGGAAGGACCTCATGGTCCCACCAGCCCCAGACCCATCTCCTGCCTCCCCAAGTAGGTGAGTTGCCCTTCCTTGCACAGGCTTTGCAGCCATACCCCTGGTTCACAGTGGTGTGTGAATATTGCCATGAAAGGCACTTTGCCAGCGAGAACAAAAATCCTCCTGCAGACCAGGAGGTTTAGAAATCAGGTCCTGGCTCCTTTGCTGGTGTCCAGCAGAAGCAGAACCCATGCTGCTCTCAGGGTGTGGATTTATCTGCACAGATCTTGTGAACTTCTGGGGTTTCTCAGGGTCTGTGCTGGTCTCCCAACACCTTCCTTTCAGTTCCAGCAGGAACCGAATTACCTCTGTCAAAGTTGACAACTTTTCCCTGACCCTGGTCCCCGACACCGGGATGCGGCTGAGCATCGAGGTGGACCTTGGCATCACATCTGCCCCGTGAGTGCCGGGGCTGCAGGGCTGGGACCAGCCCAAGCTCCTGCCTGAGGTCACAAGGCACCTGCAGGAGCAAGGGTGGCCTGTGGGGAGTTGGCCAGGAGCACCCCCCAGCTCCAGCCTTCTCCTCTCCTCCCCGGCACAGCTCAGCCACCAAGGAGATGAGGCTGTCCGTCCTGGCAGACCTGCACGTGGAGATGAACCCCGAAGGGAACCTGGAGCTGGTCACCTCTGACTGCAAACCCACCCTGGAGGAGGTGCAGAGCACCGAGGAGAGGGACAGGTCAGCCCCACAGTTCTCCTCCTTGTGGCATTTGGGTAATGGGTGAAAGAAGAAACTGAGGCACAAGTGTTTCTAGGCAGGAAGGTGATTGGATTGAGACTTTCTTACTGCCCTCAAAGCTAACAAAGGCAAACTAAAACTTTATCTTCATGGGAGGAACTTGGCTCTACTTTTGGGGTGGTTTCCCCATTTTAAGAGAGTTTCAGTCTGTAACAAAGGAGTGGTACTTTTAGGGTTGTGCAGCTGGAATGCTTTTAATGTAAGTCCAGTGCCAATTCTCCAGTGCTTTGGGATTCTGAATTGTAATCATAGCTTAATAGATGATAGAAAACAATGGCAATTCTGTCTCTGGATGCCTTTTGGGCCAGATAAAAGACCTCACCCACCTTTGGCTGATCTGGTTTTCTCCTAACTTCTGTTCTGTTGTTTTTACCCAGCAAGTCCTCAGGGTCGGAGGTGGACAAGCAGATCAATGTTGAAAAAGTAAGATGAAGTTTGTAAAGGCATAAGGCAGCACTGTACAGGTCTGTAAGAATTAGAGCACTTTATGTCTACCTGGTGCTTTCCCAGATTTCCCCCACAGGCTCTGTGCTCACTGGACATTGCCATTGTCCCCTGGCTCCTGCTACCAGCCGATGGCATTACCCACCTCAGAGGCTTTCTGGGGACACCCAATGCCAACAGACCCCCATGTTCACCTCTCTTTTTGTTCTTTATTCCACAGATTTGCCTGGAAGTCGCCAAATTGCTGCTTCTCCCAAATGAACGGCTGATGTCCCTGGCAGGTGGGCAGTTGTTTCAGTCCCAATATGGACTGAGGGTTTCAAGGAGAATTTTGGAGCAGGTTACGAGGTGGGACAAATTCCTGCCCTGCAGCGCAGAGGCTCTGCTGCCATCATCTCCACAGGGACCTGCTCCCTCTGCCCAGCTCTTTCCCTGTCTTTTTTACTCTGGAAACCCAGACACTTCCCAGAGCCTGTCACTCCTTGCCTCCTCTTCCTGAGCATCTCTCTGCTCCATTTGCAGCTCCATTCCCCATCACACCAACCTGCCAAGTCCAGTACCTGCCCCTGGCTGCCCCCATGTACTCCGAGCAGGGAATCATCATGTCTTTGCAAGTAAGTCCTCACTTCCCAGCTCTTACAGCCCAGCTCCAGTCCTTGGAAGAGCTGCTTCCACTGAATGCTACAGCCCTGAGACACTTGAAATTCATTTTCTCTTTGCCTGTGTCCCTGCAGACAACTTTCCAAGTGTCAGGGACAGTGGTCCCCCTGCCAGTCAGCCCTGTGCCTTTCAGCATGCCCGAGCCGGCGAACTCCAGCACTTCCCACCTCATCCTGGCCGTCTCTGAGCACTTCTACACCAGCTTATTCTCTGCCTTGGAAGCATCTGGAGCCCTCAACGTGAGTCTCCTGGTGAGTGGAATAAGGGAGGAAGGAAGGAGTGGGAGATACTTGGAGGGACAGCTCTGCCCTGGGAATGTCTTGGAGGAACCACAAGCCCTACACAGAAGTGAGAGTGTGTCCAAGCACCTGTAGGAGTCACAGCCCCTCACCCCCAAGCTCCTGAAATATTTCTGGTCTAATGGGGCATGGAAAGTTTGCCATGAGGTTTACCCTGGCATGGGCTGGTGTGAGGAGGGTTCCTGCCCATACCCAGGGGTGGGATGGTGCTTGTCAGAGGGGCTGCACAGCCACGAGCCCTGGAGCAGCAGCCCCAGGCAGCCACAGGGTGATCATGAGCTGTGCTTTGTGTTTCAGAGCTCGCTGACCACTGCCAGCTTGGCTGAGAAGATCCTCCAGGTGTGTTGCTGTCACTGTAACCCCAACTCAGGCAGAGTCCCCCAGCTGCCCACCCCCACCCTGGGGACGGCTGCCATGCCCAGAAACAACCCCACTCCCTTGGCAGATGAGCTCCCTCTTCCAAGAGGATCTCCCAGTGCTGCTTCAAGCTGTGACCCGGAGCTCACCTCATGTGGTGCTGGAGGAAGACAAAGCCATCCTGAAGCTTTTCCTTACTGCCCAGATCGGAGCAGGATCATCCCTTTTCCAGAGGTTCCTGAGTGTGAACGTGGTGAGTGTGGAAGCATGCTGAGCTTGGGAAGCCTGTGCTGCCAGTGTGTCCCTGCTGCCCACAGGCACTGCCCCTAACTCTGAGCCCTGGCCCCAGTGCAGCCACTGCAGGGGCTGGCTCAGCCTTTTCCACCACAGTGCCCCCAGTCTCCAGCAGCATTTGCCCCTGTGCATCACGCAGGATGCAGGGAGCACATTGCAGGAGGCAGCACATTGTGGGCTCAGCACACCCACAAAGCCAAAGTGGGGCTGTTTCCTCACTGATCCTGCCCTCTGCTCCCCTCACAGGACGTGACTGCCAGGCTCCACCTCAGCGTCACCGACACCAGGATGATCATCTCCGTGGCAGCCATAGAGTAATGGCCCCATCTCCCTGCAGGAGCCCCCAGGGGACACGTCCCTGTCACAGCGGGGAAAGGAGAGGCAAAGTGGTCTGGGGAGGGTTTTAGCTTTTAGAGTTTGGGCGTTGCGGATGTGGCTCCTTCCCCAGGGAAATGGTGAAATTCCAAAAATGTGGCTAGGGAGAAAAGTGGGAACTGCAGCTTCCACACTCCCACAAAGGCCCTGAGCCCAGGTGGGGAGTCTGGGGAACAGGGGAACTGCTTACTACAGCTCAGCACCAGCAGATCCTCTGCTGCTTTTGTTTTCCAGGGATATCGAGCTCAGCCTGGCCACCTCTGATGTGGGTCCTATCCTGGTGGGTACCTCCAGCTGTGGCCACTCCTGGTACCATCCCCTAAGAGCCTGGTCCCCTCAGCTGCCCCAGCCATCCTGAGCAGCGGGTGCCAGCAGGGAAATATGGAAATACTGATTTTGGGTGCTTACTGCACCTGATGGGAGGGACAGTTGAGTCCCTGTGGGATGGAAGAGGTGCAGTGAGCATCAGGACCCTCTTACAGGTCTCTGCCCCTCTCCCCCTGCTTTAGCCCCACACCATGAGCTGACCCTGGCTTTCCCCCACAGGCTGCCTTGCTGGAGGAGTTGTTCCTGCCCACGATCCGTGAGGAGGTGCCAGCCCAGATAAACGGTGAGGAGATGGGAGCTCTGCAGGTGGTGCCATGTGGGAAATTCCTCACAGACCCAGCTGGCAACTTTCCCTCTTTCTTTCCCTCAGCTGTCCTGAGTCAAGGGGTTTTCCTGCCCCACATTGCCAGCTTCACTTACACCGATGTCAACGTCACAATTCACAAGGTAAGAAATAAGACATTTAAACTGCTCCCTGCTGTGCTTGATTTAAAGGAAGCCTGGGAGCAATACTGACCTCCCAGCTCCAGAATAAATCAGAGCCTGATTGTCCAGCCCTGGTAACTTGCAGGGCCAAGTTCCACTGCCTTAAATAGGCTGAGCCCCGTTTTATTTTAGCCCCATGGACACAGACAGTGGCTGGGGCTGTGGGTGGTGATGGTGAAGCCCTGTGTGGGCTGAGGGAGCCCCACAGGCACCATGCTCAATCCTCCTTCCTTCCTTCCTTGCTCAGGACTATGTCTTGATCCCCTGCAACCTCCAGCTAGAGGCAAGATCTAGAGAGGCAAGCACCTGGGAGTGAAGTTCAGTGCCTGGAGTAAAACAGTGGCAGAATCATTCTGTTGACTCTCACATCATGCTCCGTGGTTTGCCACTGCTTAAAATGTTGAAAATCTTCTTTCTTGACTTACTAAAACATCATGGTTTTATATTCTGGGTAATAATGGTGTTACACTAGCACCTTTCTCTTCCAGCCCTGCTCCTGGTAGTTTTGTTGCACAGAGAATGGATTGTAACAACATTCCATGCTTTAATTAAACATTTCTCTTTAATTCTGCATTTGCTGGTGTGACTATTGACATTTTTCCCCCCTCAACAATTTGTACCTATAAACAGATAAATTTTGCCCATCGTGTCCAGACCCTACATTTAATTAATTCCACTAATTTACAAGGATGCAAAACAGACTTGTGCCTCTCAGCTGCAGAACAACATAGTCCCTACAACCAGAGATCTTTCATCTGCCTTTCCTCCATGTCTCCTGTTACTATGGGAACATTACAGCTGGTGAGTTTCCTGGGTCAGAAAGAAGGGGAGGGGGAGGAAATCAGTCTGCAGAATGGTTTCTAATTTTAGACCTGAAGGCAGTTATATTTTCAAGACTTTGCTTCTGAGAAAGCTCATCACAGAGAAGATGCTGAATGAGAGCTGACTGCAGCGTCAGACTGCGCCGGCGCCGCGGCCCTGGGCATCGGGCTGCTCCTTCCTACTGACCAAACACATCAGGAACATAAAGGGAGGAAAAAAACACCCACAACAGACACAGGCATCCAAAATGGGAGGGTGGGTGGTAACAGAGCTTCCAAAGCTGCCCCAGTCACTCAATCACTGGGTGCTGTGGGCATCTACCCCAGAGAGGGTGAACATGTGGCTGTGCTGGTGCCCAGGAGGAGAATCCTTGCCCCTGACCATGCAGTCCAGGAGGACAATCCTTGTCCCTGACCATGCAGTCCAGGAGGACAATCCTTGTCCCTGACCATGCAGCCCAGGAGGAGAATCCTTGCCCCTGACCATGCAGCCCAGGAGGAGAATCCTTGCCCCTGACCATGCAGCTCAGGAGGACAATCCTTGTCCCTGACCATGCAGCCCAGGAGGAGAATCCTTGCCCCTGACCATGCAGCTCAGGAGGACAATCCTTGTCCCTGACCATGCAGCCCAGGAGGAGAATCCTTGCCCCTGACCATGCAGCTCAGGAGGACAATCCTTATCTCTGACCATGCAGCTCAGGAGGACAATCCTTGTCCCTGACCATGCAGCTCCCACCTCAGCTCTCCCGTGGTGATGCTTCACGTAACACCCCAGCCATGAAACCTTATTCATTACATCTACATCTGCTTTCACTTGCTACAGCTATACCCATCATTTCTAGTCTCTGAAGCTGCTGAAAAACACTTCAAAACCTTCTATTTCAAAGGCTCAGAAATAGGAAAAGCAAACAAAACAAGCCAGGTTGATTTACTGCAAGGAGTAAAGAACCCTGAAGCTTTATATGCCCGGAGTGTAGACCTGACTAATGATGTTAATGCCTGAGGTTGGCCATGGCAGGAACAGCTCCTAATAAAAGTTTCCTGGTAGAGCTGCAATCATCATTCTTTGACTAATATATGTTAAAACAGTTTCCCAAAAAGAATAAGCTACAGTAGTAAAAAGATGCATTTCTTTGGCAGGGAATATTCTGGCTCCAAGCTTCACTCTGCTCTCCACAGCAGGGCTGGAGTCTCAGGAGCTGCACCCACAATTGCCAGCCCCACCTGGGAATAGCCACAGGCTTAGAGTAGAGCTGGCCCATGCTGGGTCTTCTGCTTCTCCCTCCAGTCACCCCATTCACTGAGAGCCCCAGCACAGCCAGAGAAAAGGAATGCTGAAAAAACTGTTTGCATTAGCCCCTTTGGCAAACACAAAATCCATCACTTTCCTGGGCAGTCCTGCAGGAAGAGCTGCCTGGTGACCCCCAGCTTCCCTCACTACTGGCACATGGAGCAGCATGCACCAGCCAGATGGTTCAAACCCTGGAGCAGGGGGAACAAGCCCCTTCTCCAGCCCCCACAAAGCAGCAGAGGGATGAAGCTTTTGCCAGGGGCACTGCCAGAGCAAGAGCCAGAGAGCTCCAACAAACCCACAGGCCACAGCTAGTCCTGGGCAAGCCCTCCTGCTGCTCACCCAGCAAAAGATTTTCCAGCCTGTTGAGGTTCCAGTGTTAAAGAAACTTTCCTGAACAGGATTATCCCAGCTCTTAAAGGTTCTGGATTGCAGTTTCCTGCTCTGGATATACTCCTGAAGCCACTAGAAATTCAGAGCATTAGATGTACCAGTTGCAGAAGTGGCAAGTAACACTGAGAAGATGCTGCCATTTCCTTTGGAAAAGGCTCCTCTGCTGCTTCCCCCTCAGTCCTGTGTGATGAGCAGCAGGATGGAGGCCAGAGCCCAAGAGGAAAAGCCTTTTCCAGGGGCACAAGATGACTTTTCCACTCTTCTGTGGCCCTGGGCTCACTGTGCCAGTGCTCCATGCAGCAGCAACCTCTCATCACTTGTTCTTGCCACGCTTTTTCTTTCTCAAGACAAGCAGAGGCCTGGGACAGTGCCAGAGCACAGAGCCCTCTGTAATGTGCCAGAGAAATGAATGCCTCCCAGCAGAGCAGAATACACACAGAAGTGATGGCCAAATGGGAATGAAAAGAGGGCCTAAACTTTACTTACTGTCCGGAAGGTGTTTGCTCAGGAAGCAGAACAAAACCTTGTTCCAACACAGCCTGTTCTGCCACCTGTGGGCAAAAAGGATGGATGGAGACACCGAGTCCCAGCAGGGCAGGAGCCCTGAAGTGGCACGAGGCAGATGCCAGCAGAGGTTGCTGGGGAGGTGTCACTCATCCCATCCTGCAGGTGACAGGGTCACTCAGACCCCAGACCCTGCTCTGCCAGCTCCGAGGGCACGCTGGTGTCAGAGAACCTGAGCACGGGATCTGAGCTCCCTGCTCCTGGCTCCTGAGCAGGTTCCAGAGCTCCACAGAGTTCACTCTTGCTGGCACCTCACTCCACAGGGCTTCAGTCACACAGGAGCACCACTCTGCCCGGGGACAGGACAAGGCTTGTGTCACCAGCAGCTGAACAGCTCTGAGGAGCAGAGTCCCACAGCAGCATCAGCCTGTGCCATGCTGGGAGCCACAGGAGCTGTTTGTGCTCCCCAGGACACCCATCTTCCATGTCACCATGGACTTCAACCCACCCAAAGCCTTTCTGCTGGACACGAGGCAGGCCAGCCCGTGCGGTGACAGTGTGTGACACCAGGTTTGTGTTTGGCACAGCTCAGGGGAGCACTGGCCAGTTTATACAAAGAGGGACCCCCAGTGGGTCCAGCACCTTCTCTGCCGTGCTCAGTGATTCCTCTGCAGCATCTCACAGCAGTGCTGGGAGCTCATGCAGCAGCCACAGGTTTGGTCCTGCAGATACTGAGCTATTCCCACCTTCAGGCATAGAAATGCAGTGGAATTTTGTCCCATCCCTCACCTGGGCAGTGCCAGACTGCCACAACCCCTGGGGACACAAGGAGTAACACACTCGTAATAACATCCAGTGCTGGGAAAAACTGGTGTTGGAGAGGCCATTTAAAACCTGAGATTTGTAAGTTTTTTAACACAGAACAATTTGGGCTTTTTAAAACCCAGAATGCTGGGATTCTTGTCACTGTGACATGAAGAGACCAACAGGCTGTGTGACATCAGCCTAAGCAGATGTGGCTCTGGCAGGCAGATGGGTGCTCTCCAGGGCTATCAGACCTCTCAGTCCTCTGGTAAGGAAGTTTTCCCTCCAGATTCTATTAGGAAATGCTTCATGACTTTTGGAAATTCGATTTAATTTTGATTTCTGCTTGTGGATTAGCATTTGGTCAGCAGGTTATCAGGCCAGGAGGAGCCACTGAAAGTTCAATTTTTTTTCTCAGGAAGTTCAGGTGGGAAGACTTTTCAAGCCAAAACTCAAAATATCGATTATCACAAAGGAACAAGATCCCAGAGTGGAAGCAGAACAGAAGCTCATCCCAAGAAGCATCAGAAACCAGAACCTCATTCCAAGCACTAAAAAACAAGGAACATTTATTGAAAGAGTTACATGACAAACGTATTCTGAGCTCCCACTCAGCACTTCACACCGTCCTGGACAAGGATGGGGAGATTCAATTCAAAGCCATATGCAACGAATTCACTTTTTCATTCTATCAGGAAAAGTTTTACCTCAGAACAAATTTCCCAATTCCACTGCAGCACCACATTCAACTGCTGTGACTGTGACCCAAAAATCACACCAACTTCTCTAAATAAATATTTGTACACAGAGCTGCTGGTCATGTTTGGCTTACGCAAGTGTCAAACTGTGCTCACACAAGCCAATTCACTTTAAAATGTCTTCAATATTATCAAGAATCTTGAATCAAGTTTAGTAAAGAAAAGCAGATAATGCTGGTCCTGGCATTCCATCCTCACTCCTCTCTTCCTCTCTCTGCCCCCACAGTCCTCTCCATGCCTCAGGCTCCGCAGCTCACACCAGAAACACCATCAGGCCCTGAAGGAGAGCAGGGACAAACACAGACACATTTTTTCCCATCAAGGGATGTTGGTTCACAACACACAGCAAGGACAGAACCCTCCTGCAAAAGTCCTCATTCCCAGTTTGTAATAAGGAGGGCGCAGAACTCTTTGGGAGGTGTTGGGGACTATCCCAGCCACTCCAGGACACCTGCAGGGTGAACAGGGCTGGAACTTGGGGCAATTCAAGACTCTTTGAATGGTGCCACTGGAGAGGGCTTGGATCCACATCAGAGCTGCTCCCAGAGTCTCCAGGAAGAAAAGAGGGCCTGAACAGGGAACTGGGACCTGCCCCAGTGCCTGAGCACTGCTCATGGTGCAGCTGGGTCCACACCATGTGTGGGCATCACATCCTCAGGCAGCATGCCCTGATCTGAGGGAGGTCAGACAGGGAAGCCCTTCCAGTCTTTCAGGGGCTGAATTCTACAGCTCCTGCACACACAGCCAGCACTGGCAGGGTCCTGTAAGCAGCCCTGGTGCCCTACAGGAGGGAACAGCCCACCCGAGCACTCACCGTTTTTATCTGAAAATCCACGTTCACCAGGGGGATGCGCATCACCTTTGGCAGCGGGATCCCGATGCTCAGGGCACCTGCAGGGGACAGACAGGCCCTCACATGATGAGCCAGCTCACACCCAGGACAGAGCTGCTCCAGGGAGGGCACAGGGAGCACAGCTTCTCGGGGCCATCGCTGTGTGCTTGGCTTTCCTTTGGTGCTGCATCACTGAGGGTTCCCAGAACTGATGCTGGGGTGGGATGGTGCAAATATAAGGTTGGACTTTTAACTACATCCTCAAAATGGGGATTTCAGGGTTTTAATGGCTCCAGCACTCCTAGTCTGTCTTCTAAACACACACACACACACACACACACACAACCCCCTCTACCCTCCTTGCCCAGGACTCAAAGTGCTCCCAGCATTACAGATTAAAGCCATCCAGGTCACCTCACCGTTGATCATAGGCAGGAATGTTTCCACAAGCAAACTGCTGCAGTGGGGCTTCAGGATGGAGATCTGAATCAGAGAAGGGACAGCCATGTGAGCAGCACTGCCTGGCCCATGCCAGCAGCAAGCAGGACCCTTGGGACTGCAAACCACTGCCCACTGACACAGCAAAAGAACAGTCCCTCTTCTCTTTAAAGCAAATCTACTTTTCTTTTTCAATTTGTATTCTGTCCTTCCTTTAGAAAAACTTCTGCCTCGTGACACTTCTGCTGCAGCTTGATGTGAGCTTTGCCCAAGCAGAGGTGAATAAACAAACAGATTTCAGCTTTACATTTCTTTATTAGAAAAGGCAGAAGGCAAAAAGAAACCCCAGCAACAGAGGAATTGCTACAACCTACACCACAGAGCAGCTAACAGCTCTGACCATCAGCAGGGGCAATCCATCACAGCATCCCACAGCCCCTGCCTGGCTCCCTCCCTCCCCAAGAGCCACAGGGCATCATGCTTGGCTGCTCTCCCTGCCCAGTAATGCCCAGACTAGTGTTAGAGACTTACATTACTGATGCCAACATCAGAAGACTCCAAGGAGAGGGAAGTGCTGCAGGGAAAGGAGAGCAAACAGCAGGTCAGACACAAGGCACCAACCAGAGCTCACAGCCAGACCCCTCCAAGCACACTCAGCCCCTGAGCAGAGACCCACAAAGGGACACCTGCATTGTGACACAAAAAGCAGGGACTGGCGCACTTGAAAGAGAGAAAAGAAAATAGGAAAATAAAAGCTTAACCTAATTTTAATTTGCTTGTCAATGATGCAGCACTGCAGCAGGGCACACACAGTGCCTTCCCTCTCCCTCCCTTCACTTTCAGGAAGGAGGCAGCTCCTGGCCAGATGAGAGCAGAGCTTCTGGAACCCCGTGGCAGGGGGGCTGGAATTATATGATGTTTAAGATCCCTTCCAACCCAAACCATTCTGTGATTCTATGTAAAAACACACAGTCTGGTGAATTTGCTACAGCTCCTCATCTATCACTGCAATCACACGACTATCCATACCTAAAATGGATGCTTTATTTCCACTTTCAGTTTCTCTTTTCTTCTTCTATTGAATCTTGTTATACCCTTGTCTATTGAATTAAAAGCCTTTTGACGCATTTCTATTCCCTATATTGCTGCATACAAGCTATGCCAATTTTGCTTCTAAATCTGGCTCTTTGACAAGCTAAATGGCCCCAAATCCTCAAACCTCTCGCTATAAGGAATGCTCTCCAATCTTTAATCATACCTTGACTGGCATTAATGACAGCACTTTCCTTTACTGCTTTATCATTCATGTCCAATATCAGCCATTTCCAACCACTGCCCAGGATCAAAGTCAAGTTGACAGTCTTACAATTATTCAGGTTACCTCATTCCTCCATGTTATAAAACTGACACACTTTTCCTCCAGCCTCTTAAAACTTTCCAACTGCTGCAATCCTTCCTGAACTACCCCATCCACCTTATGCCATCAGTCAGGTATGAAATTCTCACATTCAGGAGATGAAATGTCTGGTTTACAGACAGGGAAAACATTTCAAGTCAGGAGCCCCAGAGCCAACCTTGCAGCACAGAGGATGTCCCCACCTGTATGAGGGGACAGCTCACCTGCCCAAGGCCAGCTGCAGCACCAGCCTGCCCCCAACAATCGACACACGGACGTTTAGGGCAAGGTCCTGCAAGCAGAGAGGAGAGATCAGCACATGGAAACATCCCCATCCCAGCCACCTCTCACCCAGCTGGCTGCAGGCTGCACCCCCCTGAGGCCACTCCATCCACACTCACAGCCCTCAGCAGCAGGAAGTTGAGGATGGATCCATCCAAGTGGTTACTGAACAGCTGAATCAGGACTGAAAGCTTGACACTGGCTTTGTTTTCTTCCAAGAGGATGAGCGGGTTCCCTCTCAACGCCAGTTTGATGCTCAGAGGACTGGTCACACTGCAGATGGAGCACTGTGGGAATTGGGGACACATGGAGGTGGCTGCTGGCACCCCACACACCAGCCAGACAGGGGACTGGCAGTCCTTGGGCAGAATCTCACAGCCCCATACTCCACAGGGCCTCCCCAAGGTCACACACACCCTGGACAAGCCACATTTATGGAGCAAATAGGTCCAGCAGCACGGATCAGCTCTCCATGCTGAGGGCATAAGGGGCTGAGGAAGGCAAGGTGGACACAGAGGGGGCTGTGGGTGTCAGAGGGTGCCCAAGAAATGGGATATACCAGACAAGGAGACAGGAGATATTTATCAGCTTTCTATGTCAATGGCTACAGGCTGGGAGAAGGCTTTCCCCTGTTCAGGGAGCAGGAGAAGGCTGGAACAGACAGTGGCACACAGGAGAGCAGGTACTGGGCAGGGCTGTGCAAACCCCAGTCTCTTCTCCCACTCCCACCACTGGCCGGGCAGCAGGGCAGGCTCAGGCCATTCTGGTGCAGGAGGAGAGCAGACGGCTGGGGACCTTTGGCAGGGGCATGGTGGCACATCCAGGTGTATCCTGGAGAGGTTTACACAAACCCTTGTGCCAGAGCAGGTTCCTCACCCCAGCAGGAGCGATGTTCCACATGGCTTCGCGCAGGTGGCTGGCACCGGAGAACTGTGGGGACAGAAGCACCAGCAGCCCCCATGAGCCCTCCAGCTGGTGTCAACAGCACCCATCCTGCCAGGGCCACCCCATCACACTGCACCCTGAGCCCCCCACGCTCTGCATTGCTCTCCAGCTGTCTGGGTGGCTCCTGGTCGTTGTTAAGGTGACAGCACACAGCCATGGAAGGTGACATCCCCCAGAGGCTTTCAACACCTGCCAGGGGGTGCACCCCGAACACTTCCCGTGGAAGTAGAGATCAGAGGCACGGGAAATGCCATCACCCGGGGAACAGCACTGCAGACATGCAATGTCTTTTCTCAGAGGCACTTTGCAGACTCCTTGGAACAGCTCACAGCCTGCAGGAGTCCATGGCACAACCAGAGCACAGCTGGTCTCAGCTGGTGTCCCCGTAGAGACAAGAGCTCAGCTGGGCAGTGCAGGGGCTATTACAGCTCTCTGAGCAGGGCAGGAGGGAGGCAGTGGAGCCCCTGCCAGCGAGCACAGGCACTGCACCCCCAGGGACAGGCACCCACAGCCCTCCCTGGGCAGACCCGAGGCCAGGCTCATGTCCCTTGTCACTCGCTGTGGCACGAAACACAGGCCCTGCTGTACTCACAACATCTGGCGTGCAGGGGAAGGTGTGTGGTGGCAGCTGGAGCAGGAGGGACAGGACTGCATTGAGGAAGCTCTGGCGCATCACCAAGAGCAGGAGCCTGTCCATCAGAGGAGGCAAAGCAGAGGGGGATGAGTCGTGGGGGATGGTGCTGCCTCCCACCTGCTTCACCACACCCTGCAAAGAGAGGTGACACACACATCGGTCCTCAAAGCCTCGAGGCGCGTTCAGGTCCTGCCAGGAGCGCGGGGCGGTGCCAGCTGAGCATCCCTCCCTGCTCTCCTCGGAGCTCGGGAAAGCGCCGCGCTCGGAGCAGCTCACTCTGGGTCATAGGTGGCAGGAGCTGATGAAGGTGAGCCTGAGTAACTGAGGTGCTGTTATCTAATAACACACTCTAATAACTAATAACTAATATCTAATAACACACTGTCCAAATCACAAATCACTGGGGTCTCACTCCAAGCACCGAGGGGTGACAGTGCTGCACCCAGTGATCCCAGACCTCCCCCCAGCCCCCCTCCAGCTCCACAGAGACACACACTGACACCCACTTTCTGCTAAGGAGACTGGTTCTGACTGCCCAGGGGGCTTGGGGGGCAAAGGCTCCTCGCAGTGAAGTCATTGCACCAAAGCCAGTGCAGCAATGTGGGTTTCACAGGCTGCAGTGTTTGCTGTCAGCCCCTGCTCCTCTTTAGTGCTCATGTCCCATTGCTTCTCTCCAGCTGCTTGCTTTTTCTAAGCTCTCCTGTTAGCAAGTACTTTGCTTTTTGCTGGTTTTCCCCCCCCCACACACAGTGAGAGAGATGTAAATACTACATCCATTAGCTCAGTTTAGCGTTCACCCATCACAGAGACTGAACAGCAAAGGCAAGAAGCACCAACACCAGGTCTGCAGGGCAAGGGAGACGGGGAGAACTGCTCATCCCATGAGAAGGAGAACTGCTCACCCTGGCAGCTATATCCAACAGACACAGCCTCGGCCAGACTCAGTGAACTGGTATACAGAGCACAAGAAGAGCACACACAGTGCTTTGGTGGTGATTTGGATAAAGATCTAAGCATCTAAGTACTTTGAAGCTGCATTTCCGGGACAAATCATCAGCCCAGCTTCTTGTGGGATTCTACAGCTCCCATGGGATGAGGTGAGCACACTGAAGGGCAACGCACAGCCACACTCCCCACGTCCTGCTGCCCGGCACCAACTTACATCTAAATCCAGCCCAAGGAACTTGCCAGAGGTGTAGGGGATGCTGGCCAGCTGGTAGTGGATTGTTCCTGCTGTGCCGACCGGGATCACCGCTACACACAGGAAAAGGATCGTTACACAACCTACCCTGACCCCAGGGCCACCAGCCCCCACCCACAAACAGGTCCAAGCATTCAGGGCTCAGGGGTGCTTGCTGCTGCTCCAAAAGGCCAGAACACCCCCAAATTCAGCTTGGTGAGATCTGCCTTTAGGACATAGCACAAAAAGAGCATCAAAGACAATAAGAAATATCCAAAGGTGATGCATAAAAATGGAATAAGGAAGGCCAAGGTGGGAGCAGTTCATTGGAAGGCTGGGGTGTGAATTCCAGGCTCAAAAACAGCCCTGCAGAAGTGCTGGACTTCTGTTGATGCACTGAGGGACTTGAGGTAGGAAATGGGCCTTGTTCCCACTGTGGGAAACACAGGGAAGCAGTGCCTCACCCTCCACAAGCAACCCACCATTGACAGTGCTCAGGAGATGGATGTTCACGAGGTTCATCACGATGTCCACCACGGGACAGAGCTGCAACACCAAGCAGAAAGGAGACTGCTCAACCCCCCTGCCCACCATCACCCACAGCCCACCCAGCCTCCCTCCTTTCCCCTCCAAGGAAAAAGTCTGCACAGCAATGGACACAGCTGGGGTGCTGTGGAAGACTTGGAGCAGTGGAGCATCCCTGGAGCTGTGGGACCACACTGGAGGGGAGGGATTTGATCGGGGGAACATCCGAGGCATCACCCCACAGGCAGCAGCCCTGTGGATCCCCAGCCCCACAGCCCATGCCAGTGATGTGGGAGAGCAGCACAGAGAGACAGGGATCTTGCTGTGGCCTTGTGACCAGTTTTTCCCAATATTTCTGTTTCAGCTGTGACAGGGGACAATCCTCAGCCATACCAAAGCGGGCAGAGTCGCTGTCAGCTGGCGAAGCACCAGCTCATTCACTGACAGGGTGAGTAAGCTGGAAAAGAAAGGAAAAAAACTTAGAATCAGCACAAATAAAGCTCCAGGACAGGAGACAAAAAGATCTCCAGCCTTCATTTTACATTCTCCTGCACTCTCAGTCATCCCTTCAGGGCCAGTGCTGCGGCTGATGCTCGACAGAGCAGGGGCTGGAGATACAAAAGAGCCACTCACCCCACTGAGTGGAGAATTTCACTAATTGCTGAGAATCACAGAGTCATTAAGGTTGGAAAAGACATCTAAAATTACCAAATTCAACCATCAGCTCTGCTCCACCACTATTTTCCCCACTAAACCACGTCCTCAAGTGCCACAGCCATATTTTTTTAGCACTTCCAGGGGTGGTGTCTTTACCACTTCCCTGGGCAGCCTGTTCCAATACTTGACAACCCTTTCTGTGAAGAAATTTTTCCTTCAGCTCTCAAGGAGCTTTCACTGCACGAAAAGAGTGAGCCTCTCACAGTCTAACCTTGTGCTTGGTATCTCCCTCTGGTATTTAAATCAGTGCTGTAGTTAAGAACCCAGGGAGCTGTTAGGAAATATCTTCATGTTAGTGACTGGGAACAAACAATTTGCATCTGGAATAACAAGAGGAGAAGTCTGCTGTGTGACATTTCCATCCTGCTGCTGAACAACTCACTCAGGACGTGCGATGCCTGCAGCAGCACACAGGCAGTTTTGTCTGATAATCAATATATTTCTGGACTGTTGAGTTGGCAAGACACAGACAGCAGAAATTCATTGAGCACCTGTTATTTATGCCCAAATTCTGCCTACAAATGCATCTGAGGAGCTGCCATGAGGCCATTTGTGTATATCAACATCCCCTTGCCCTGCTAGGAGTTCACTTCCTGCAAACCATCACTTTAATCATGCTAAAAATTAAAACATGATCCCCAGAGCAGGTGAGTTGTGTTCCTCTGCTCACTCACACAGCATTTTTCAAAGCAGCTGCTGCACTGATTGAAATATAATGCATAATGCAAAAATTAATTAGGAGAATTTCGATGAACCTGAAAAGTGAGTAATTCAAAAGCAATAGAAGAAAATATTTCCCATGATCAATTTACTGCTGCATTCATCAATACATGAAGTCAGCAAATCCTTGCTGTCAAGAATTTATTAAGACTGAGGAAGAGATGGGACATTTGCATGGAATTACACACAACCACAGCAGTCAGAGGGAAACTCCACATGCTGGGCATTCTCCTGGGACAGCAGCCAAAGGCAGAGTACAAAACCAGGGAGAGTAATGGTCCTGTTTTCCTGGAATTCTCCCAGCCCTATTACTCCTACCCTTTGGATATCAATTTTCTAGCTAAGCCTAGAGAAAGTGTGCTGGGAAAGGTACCAAACCTCATGCTTCAGATCTTCAAATTTCCACAGGCAAAAAGGGCAAATTAACCCTCATTCCACTGATGCAATTGGCACTGGCAATAGGAAAGAAATTCCATCCCTGAGCCCTGGCTCTGTATCAGCTGAGCACCGTCTGTGTCCTGGCAGACTGTCCATATTAATAAAGAGGAGAGGATTGAACATAACAAAAACATAAATCCACAGGCACTTACCCAGAAAGGACCTTGATCTTTATGGCCCCAAGAATGCAGAGGCAGTCTTCAGTGACAACCTGGAACGTGCCAGATTCAAAATTCGTGCATTTAATGTTCGCAGTGATGTTCACCTCCACTAAGATATCAATGAGTTCTGAGAGCAGGCCAACCAAGCTGCAAAAAGCAAATGGGATTATTTCATCTCTCAGCCTCCACACAGAGAAACTCACCAAAGCCAGGAGAAACAGAGTTTTCCTCCATCTCCTGCACACTACCACCAGTGCCACAGGTCATCTTTTGGTGCCCATTTTGCTCTGTGACTTTATTATAGGTAAGAAACACCTCAAATTCCTTCAGAGATGCAAAATCTGTCAGGGTAGGGGTTTCCCTCAAGACCCATCGTGAATCCCCCACTCACCAGTTGCCCCTGAGCTGCAGCTTTGCCCCGATGGTCAGCTGGAGCCCGATCCCTGGCAGCAGCACCACCGACAGCCTGGGCACCCGGACCTTGATGAGGTGCAGGCTGTGAACAACAGCAAAGGCTGGCACAAATCAAAAACTCCTTCCAGCAGCTCAGCAGCTGTACCCAGGGAGGAACCTACAGCACCCACAGCCACCTCCAGCTGGAGGCACAAGGATAAGAGACAGCTGACCAAAAGAAGGCAGCCTAGAACCACGCTGGGGTGGAAGCTGACTTTGGAGAGCCAGCTGCTTTTTCCCTCTGTGGGCCCTTTTCCCTCTCTCAGTGCTGTCAGGCATTAACAGCACCACCAGAGCTGTCATTCTGCACCTGCACCCACAGCCTTGTCACCCACACTGCAACCACACAGACAACATTACTGGGTCAGAATTTCAGTCCCACAATAAAACAAGGGTAACAGCCCAGGCCAGCCATGGCAGGGGCAGCTCAGCTCGTCTTGCTCAGAGCTGATGCTGAAGGTGCACTCACAGCAAAACACTTACTCTGTGATGCTGGTGGGAGAGTTCAGCTGACTCCCTTCACCCATGATGTTGGGAACCACAAGACCCTGCAGGTGCTGGTGGATGAGCCCATTATGAATTATGGCATCTGAAAGAACTGGAAAACATCTGTGCATGAGGACCAGCATGGGCAGCAGTGACATCTCCCCACTCAGGCAGATCCAGCCTGGCACAGCAAGGCCCCTCCACTCCCCAGAGCTCCTCATGGAAACATCAGCTGTCTCCATGCAGTCAAATAACACAGGGATGGTATTTTACAACTTTGGTGCAAGAAAGCAAAGCTGCTCTTGGTGAAATAAACAGGAGGGGCAGCAGTAGAAAGCATCCCAGACTCCAATTCAAACATCACTGTTTGGCTGTGCATTGCCAGCAACACCAGTGACCCCACTCAAAGGCTGGGCTTCCACTCACAACCCGTTTCCCCCTTGTCAAGGGGTTTTTATTTGTTGATTTTTGCCTGTTTATTTTTGGCTTTTGGAGTTTTTTAGTAGAAGCAACTTGAAACAAGCCTGAACATTGCAAATATTATAATGTCTGCTACTTCACAGCAGCTGTTTGTCAAATATCAACCGCTCCAATATGGAAATGAGAAGCTGAGACAAAAAGAGGAAATAACCCAGATCTAGCCCTGAAATTCTGCGTGGCTGGTTGGAGCTGAAACATGCCCCAGTTCTGGAGCAGAGATTCCCCTGACCCATGGATCTGGTGATGGCTCTCAGGGGCGCTGAGCAAAGTCTGCTGAGGAATTATGAAATAAAGATGAAGGCACTCAGGAAGTTTTACTCCCCATCAGAGTCCCCCAGAGCTTTCCCAGCAGGCCCAGCTCCGCAGGGTTTTGCAGTTACCGTTCTGCATCGCGCGCGGGCTGACGGCGCAGGACAGGCCGGACAGGACCTCCTGCGAGGGCGAGAGGAGGCCACAGAAAAAGAGGATTCCAAAAGGCTTCAAAACCATCATCTCCAGAAGATTCCCCTGCTGGCAAGGGAGACATCAGAGGGGACAGTGAGGGAAAAAAACTCTCAGAAGTGACCCCAGTGTCTTTATGAGGGAAGTCAAGAAAGGAATCAATTCTCCTTTACTCTTCATCCGGATCAAAGGCGACTCTGTTCAAGCCCAGAACAACAGAACCCTCTTCATGTCCACACACATGGGCAGACTCCATGTGTGGATCAATAAAAGCCCTTTCCTCATCCCTTGTGACTGGCCCAAAATGTTCACACAAAAGAAGGCAAACAAGATGTTTAAGTTATTTCTGTATCCCTGCAAAGCACAGTTACAGGTGTTTTGGTGAGGAGCTTTGCCAAGGGAGGCATCTGAGGATTGTCTGTGTTCCTTCTACCTTTCTAAAGCAATAAACTAAAGCATAAGTGATAAAAATAAGCTAGCTAGAAGTTGTAACTTAATAACTACTAACATAAATTGAATTATGACATAGCAGACATAGGGAGGTGATCAGGAGCTTGGTGCCCAGCACAATCTCCAACCAAAGCAGTCAAGCACTTCCAGGGTGAGGCCCCTGCCACTGCACCTGTCACCCTGCACCACACAACCAGCACACAGTGGATGTTACCTGCCTCAGCTGCAGCCAGCTGGGATGGGCTCTTGGTTCCACTCAGGCTCCTCTGGGCTCCTCGAGACTCTGAGATGTCCCTTTTTTCCCCCACAGCTGAGATGAAAGAAGTGGCCCTTATATAAAAGCTGCAGCCAAGCAGACACACCTTTTCCACTCAGCCTCCCTGGCCCACAAGCAGCCATCCCTTTGCTCCTGCTCCTTGCAAGCCACACCCAGCTGCCACGTCTCTTGATTTATACGAGGACACGTCACCCCTGACTTGACCGGCTGCCATTCCCCTCTGTGGCCTGGATCACTCAGATGCTGCTTTTACCCCCACCCCCAATTTGTCTTAAAAAGGATGCCCTGCAATGGTGGATCCAGTGGGGATCCCTATGCTTTGAGGAAAACAACTTTTTTAGGAAATCGTGAGAGTTACTGAAGCATCTGAACCTGGCAGATGCTGATGGGGCTGCCTGTGCAGGGAGGCAGCACACAGAGCACAGGAACATGGGTTCAAGGAGACTTAGAGTAGGAAAATATCTACTTTTTCCAATCCCTAAGGAGATGTGAGATTTAAAAGACTCATTCCTGTTTCAAGTGGAGTCCTGGGAAAAGATTTTCTTGACAAAAAGCAATGTGGAGAGTTGCAGAGATCTGATAAACCTTGGCATTTACATTGATTTCAGATGGATCTGTAAAGTCTCGTGAATCCACTGTAAAAAATGAAGTTGCATTGAACTGCACAAAGCCAATGATTAACATAGTTTTGAATAACACTTATGGTAGCTGAACACTGGTAGCAGCAACATGGATTTCAAAGGAAAGTCTCATCCTGAGGTAATGAGACTCTCACCCCTCAGCAGATGCCCTGGCTGGGCTTAGCAGAAGTTTCCATTGTGCAGGGCCCCAGGAAGATCTTATCTGGGCACTTTGTTTGGGTCTGGTCACCCGTGTTCAGCTGGGATGGACGTGGGGGGGAACTGGGCAGCAGAGAGCTGCTGGGAGAGTGGGGAGCTGGAGAGGGACCCGTGTGCTCAGCCTCATGGAACAGGGAGCAGCAGAGATACAATCATTCTCCACAAACACGGGAGAGGAGAAGGAGAGGAGAGAGGGAGGAGAGCGGCCTGGGCTCAGGGACAAGGCTGGCACACGAACAAACACAAGCTGATAGATTCAAGTTGGAGTTAGGAGAAAGCAGCTAGCACCACTGTGAGTTTAGGGCTAGTTGTCCCCTGGGAATACAGAAGGCAGAAAAATATACTCAGGATGCTCCTCAATACTGCACAAGGTGTGTTCTTGCAGCAGCAGCAAAGTGTTTGCTCCGAGTCCCTCAGCATGGACTGCCCTGGGCTCGGGCTCAATGGAGCAAACTTTTGCTTGTCACAGAAACTTGTTTTATTTGACACTCCACCAGGACTGCATTTGATGTGCTGGTGACAGTCTAGTCCCAAAATCAGGAGATGAACTAGATGACCTTAACAGGCAACCTATCCATGCTGCTCCTTTTTTGTGCCCTTTCAAAGACCCAAAGGCACCAGGCTGAGCAGTCACCACAAACACACCCACAGCAAAGTGCTCATGACACTGCTCCAGCCGTGTCCAGGCTGCAGGAATATCACTGCTGGCAAAAGCCAGCAGCTGAGCATGAACAAATGTGGATTTCCAGCTGGTTTCAGAGTGCTCAGTGTGTGCAATAAGCACCCAAGTCGCCGTGTACGTGCAGAGCAGAGCGCAGCCACGCAGCCCCTGGGATCCTCTCGCTGTTCCGTGGAGAGAGGCAGAGATCCATGTCCAAACACACAGGACCAACCTGAACCACGGCCCTGACAGCAGCTCTGAGGAACACGGCCCATTTTACACACCCTGTCCATATTTCTTCTTGCTCTGTGACTTTTTCCTCCTCAGTCACATCCCTTGTCTTCCCTCTCGTGCGCCCATATTTCATCCTCCCCTTGCAGCAGTGATTTAGATATCACTTACCAGGAGGCTGGATTCAGTCCTGCAGTGACAAGGGAAGATATATTAAAATAAAGCATTGCAAGAAATGGTAGAAGAGATTGTCTCAACACAACTGCTGGAAAGCAGAAGGGCTCAAGGAAAGATCAACACCCACAGGGAAAAAATGCTCCAGAGCAGCCTCTGGCATCCTGCACTGCCTCAGGCTTGGGGTTCTGCAAGAAGGCATGTTAAACAGCAACAGGATATTTGGGAGAGTAATATTAAAGTAATTAAATGTAATAATTTATTATATATGACTACATTAACTGATTTTTTTCTCTAATATCAGAACCACAGAAGCCTAGGGAAAACTTAGGAGAATTGCACCATACAGGTCAAATTAAAATGCTAAGCAGTGCTGAAGATGAAATAAAATCAGAATTTTTGCACTACATTTTAATGGCAGATGGTGGTTTTGAGACATTCCAGAGGTTTGCAGGCTAGAGGAGCACAACTTTCCTTCACTGCTATGTGACAAATAAAAAATAAAAATTAAAACTAAAAGGAGTAACCTCAGAGCGTTAAAATTCTTTAATGGGTGAATGGTAACTCCTTTTTAAGAGTATACATAAACTGAATCCTCTCTCTTGAGGTGAAAAGCCCAAATCTGCTGCTGTTGGAGCTGCTCTGTACAGATGTTCAGCCTTTTCCCTCTCAGGGACACCACCTAGGAGTCTGACTCCTTCCAAATGGATACTGTGAACATTCATGAGCTGCTCAGCCCAGACATCGATGGAAGTAACTCCCTGATGCCAACAAGAAAGCAGCAGCTCAAGGGGAAGGAGAAAGCACTTGGGGAGGAAAAGGACACAGCAAACTGCTCTGGTAGAACAGAAACTGGGAAAGGGCAGGGGGAACAAAATAAGTTTTAAGTGCTGACTGTAGCTGGGCTGTGAACTCCCAGCCTGGTGTCTGAAATGCTGATGTTCAGGTGATGAATTGTTTTTTTACTGGGAATGGCACCACAGCAGGTCTGCCCTGGGAGGGGGTCGGGCACCTCTGCCAGGGGCAGCTCAGTGCAGAGCCTGGAAAACAGGCACATGGAAAAGTGTCACTCACTGCTCTGATCCTTCTGCCTCACTGAGAGCTGGCTTGCTCAGGGGAGATCTTTCCCCACTCCTGTTAATGAAATTGCTCAGGGAAGTGGAAGGAAGGAGCTGTCTCTGAGCTCCCCACTGCAGTGTAAAACGCTGAATTCAGCACCAGAAACACGGCATTAGTGCAGCACTGTCTCTACAGAGTCACCTGTGTTCTGGTTGGTTTGGGACGGATTAATCCTCCCAGAGCCAGGCTCCAAAACTAATTTCTAGCAAGAAGATTTGCTAAAACATAAACTAGAGTCTCCTAGAAAGGAGTAGAAGTAGCCTAGAAGGCTTTAGTAAGAACTGAAAGACTCAAACCCTCCTCAAATTTTGGGACCCAACTGGAGCCCGGGATTGACAGACACCCACAATCCCCAGGGCCAGATTTACAGCTGGTTTAGCAGCTCCCGTTGTCATTGCCAGCAGCTCAGGAGGGCAGAGCAGCTTAATTAATACCCATCAGTGCTGCAGCACAGGCAGCCTTGCCGAGCTCACGCTGACCCGGGGCTGCTGCTTGGCGCACAAACCCGGGCCCGTGGCAGGCTGTGCGTGGGCAGACGTCAGAGCCCTCCTCTCCAGCTGCACCCGTGTCTGATCACTCAGCCCTGCAGTTTCCTACACGGGCAACTTGAGAAGCAGGAACATAACCTCAGGTAAGCGCCACGCAGAGAGCCCGGGCCGGGAAAACAGGGAGAAGGAGGCAGAGCAGCAGCATTGATTTCTGGAAGCATCTGCAGTGCCAAGCATAAACAGCAAAGCCGAGTAAAATCACTGCCACGAGATAAGCGCAAATCGATGTCTCCAGGAATTTTATAGACAGGAAATTTTCTTCTTCTGAGACGCCAACGGAAGCAGGAGGAGCATAATGTTATCAGCCCCCAAAAAGGGACAAACTTCATCAGGCAGATGCAGCACAGTGAGATGGAAAAGAAATGCACAGAAAAGCGTCACTGGCTGGACACTCTGCAGTGCAAAAATGAAGGCACTTCTGCAGATGTGTGTTCAGACCTTCCCAGAGCTCCCCAGCTCAACACTGACAGCAGCACAGGCTGGGGGGCTCACAGGGACACCCAGGGAAGCTTGGGCAGCCTTGCAAATCCTCTCCCAGATGCTCTGGGCAGGCACTGGCTTCACCAAGTTTTGCAATGTTTTATCAGTATCTGTCACTGCAAACACCGACATGCAGCCAAAATGCTGCCCTGAGCACCTTTCTGCCTGGGTATTTTACATCTGGACTTTCAGGTTTGGCCCATTCCAGGTTCCCCTGGGGCATCCTTTCTCAGCTGGCACACTTGGTGAGCAGAAGAGGTTGTGACCTTCCTGAAGGACTGCCAGGAGCCACGGGGCGATGGCCCACGGGGCACACACCACACACACAGTGCCCTGTGTTTGGGGTGCAGGGCCAGAGCCACCCCTGGTTTCTGCAGTAGCTGACCTACACCAGCACCTCTCCATCCCTCCCTTCCTGCTGCTGCCCAGCACGCCCTCAGCAGAGCCACACTAGCCTGGGTTCCTCAGTGATGCAACGTGCACCTCAAAGTCAATTCCAGTTCTATGTTTTAAGCAAATGAATCCCTCTCCTGCTTTCTTCCCATCACTTCCAATCACTCGCTCTGCGAGTGCTGTGAACGCCTCAATTCCTCCTCACTCTTCATTCTTCCAATTTATTTTTTGCCTTCCTCTCAGGCTGGAAAATGGATTTCTGTCCATTTTGTTGTCTCAGAAAATGTTGGCACTGGGGTGCAAGGGAAGACTTTTTAAATAAAGACAGCTAATTCTATTTGACTGAAGGATAGTGACACAGACTCAAAGTCATGTTTCTGCCTTGCCTGAGGTTTGGGGAAGCTTTACTTTACAAAAAGAAAAGCAGTATTGAGTGAAATTGTCCTTGATAGTCTCCATTAATCGCTGGGAAGAATTAGCAGCAGCTTTATATTACATTCATACATCTTCCAGAAGCAAAGATTTCAGGCTTTCTGTCTTATTCACAGCTTTTAATAGAGACTTGACACGGTCTCTTCGGACACATCATCAGCACAGGTGGCAGAATTAGTGCCCTGCTTTGTCCAGATGCTCCTCGGGGGATAAATTACAGCCCTGCAGGCTGGCAGGGTTTGCAGTCAGCGTTATGGAAATAAATGCTTATATCCAGGAAGACACCGACTGCTCTAAAGAAATTGCAGCTGAAACCAGAGAGTGAGTTCATGTTAAACAAACCTTGCTGATGAGTTAATTAGCCTGACGAGCATAGATGAGGTCTAACTCACCCAGGTGCCATTTCCCTTCCATCAGTTTGGTGATGCTGTGTCGATCCTTCTCAGGGCAGAAACATCAAAACAACCGATGTGATTCTGAAAGGAGGAGACAAAAAGGCATTAAAGGACAAAGAGGCACTAAAATCCGGAGCAGCTTGGAGGGCAAAGAGCAGGGTCACACCACACATGTATGTGGCTGTCCTGCCCCTGACCCAGCGGGGCTCAGCATCCCAGTTCACACCTACAACTGGCGCTGGTTTTGTGAGCGCCCATCCCGTGTCCTGTGCACCGAGGAGATGCCACATATCTCACACATCCTCCCTGGGTCCCCACGCTTCCACACCGAGCAGCCATTCCAACACAAAAGATGGGCAGAAAAGATTTTCCCTCGGCTCTCGCAGAGGGAAAGCAGAGACGGGAGCGAGGAGCAGCCGGGCAGTGCAGGGGCTGCAGGGCCCAGAGCCAACCTGGGGACAGGCCTGGAGGGTTCTGCCCAGGGGCTGGTGAAATACACCCCCGTAGCGCAGAGAAGCACCGGGGAGAGGCGGCGGGGCACACTCCGGGAGCCGGGAGAGCGACCCGGACACGCAGCGCGGGGCTGGAACCCGCGGGACTCGAACCCGCGGCCTCAGCGCTCAGGGCGGCTCCCTTGGGCTGTACCGCCCCCTGCTGGCGGTGAGGGCAGGGCCCGGCGGGGCGCGGAGCCGGTCCGGGCAGGGACCCCCGAGCAGGGACCCCCGAGCAGAGCCCGGCCCGAGCAGGGACCCCCGAGCAGAGCCCAACCCGGGCAGGGGCCCCCGAGCAGGGACCCCCGAGCAGAGCCCAACCCGGGCAGGGACCCCCGAGCAGGGACCCCCGAGCAGAGCCCGGCCCGGGCAGGGACCCCCGAGCAGGGACCCCCGAGCAGGCCCCGGTGACCGCGGGAAGGGGGCACGGGGCACTGCGAGGCGGCAGCAGGGCTGAGGAAATGCTGCGGGTTTGGAGCTGGAACGAAAAGTGCACTGGTTGGGAGGGTTCCACTGAAAAAGGTTCATGAAGGGGATAAAGCTCCTTAAAGCGACTCCCAGTGAGGGTGGATCGATTCCTGTGCACCAAACGCAATAAAGACAAAATAGAGAGAGACCATTTAATTCCCCTTTCGCTAAGAAGAGCTATTTGACATGGACCTGACGCATGGCAAGGAGTGCAATGCCAGCCCTGAGCACGGACACAGCCCAGGGGCTCGGGGCATGGGCCAAGGCCAGGTAACTCACACTACAGCATCTCAGACACACACTCAGAGTGATGGGAACAGACACTTTAGCAGGGCCTGTTCCCTAAAAGAGTTAGACTAGAGATAAGGATGAAGATTTTTACAATGAGGTTGGCAAGGCCCTGGCACAGATTGGCCAGAGAAGCTGTGGCTGCCCCATCCCTGGAGGGATGCTCAAGGCCACGTTGGAGCAACCTGGTGTAGTGGAAGATGTCCCTGCCCATGGCAGAGGGGTTGGACTAGATGACTTTGGAAGGGCCCTTTCAATCCAAACCCTTCTATGATTGTAAGTTACAAAACCAATGTGGCTCAAGGATGATTTCATTCACACAATAAAAGCAAAACTTGGATAGCACAGATTGATCTGTTAACAACATCCATTAAGGAGCTCCACAGCAGAGCTCCTCACATGCACAAAGGGACACACTCATTGGCACAGCCATGCCAAAGGTCCCAGCCACCCCACATTCTGTGGGAAAGAACCATGTGTCCCTCACCTGCACAGCAGCAAGGAAAGTGTCATGGTTCAAAACTCACTACAATACTAATTAAAACCTAAATAAGCTTCCACAATTGCTTTTACCATCCCATCACTGAGCAAGAAACACCCTTTGTGAACATCTGGGGGCACAGGTGCTTACAACTGGAATTTGTGTGTGAAATCACCACGTGCTCCACCAAGCTGGACCACCCTGATACCCAAACACTGAACCACAGCGTGCAGCCCTCCAAACTGTCTTCAAAATGAAGAACAGGATTTTTCACTGCATCACCAGGATCTGGTAATTTCCAACAGCCTCTCCTGACTGCAGATGCTCAGACTGTAAATAATCACTACACGTTTTTGCTGCCACTGATATTTTGTCGCCCGAGGCAGCCGCTCGCTGTCCTGCCTCTGAGATAAGGCTGGGGAGCTTCACAGGGTTTGGGCGCTTTGAGTGGAATCTTCTCAACATCAAAGTCCCAGTAGGGTTTTTAGTGAGGCTTTAGAAGCAAGTTAAGGATTTTTAATGTGCCATCCAGCACCCAGCATCAAAGGGACAGCATCTGCAGGGGCCTGCTGTTAACAAAGTCACCGATAGCATGGAAATACAGCTGAACTAAACAGCTCCATCACCACTATTTTCAGCAACTTTTATGTACAGGAGATGAGCATTCTGGAGGTTTTCTCGGAGCAGAGAGTCTGAATAAAAAAGCCTGACTCCCCTATTGGCCATGTGAAATTAGTCAGATGGAAATGAGGAGTTGGAAATCTTTGAGCTTGCGCCATGCAGCTCAGTATAAATATTCTCATTGAATTATGACACTTTGCAGGCCTCACACACGGAATCAAGGTCATCAGCAGCAGCTGGCAGGAGAGCTCTGCTCCTTCAGCTTTGCTATTTCAGGATGCAATTGGTTCTTCTCTTCCAGCAGAAGTTATTGTAAGCAGGGGCTAGCTGGGCTGTCAGGGGAGGGGTGTGTTCAACGTGGCCAGGGGCAGCAGGAGCGTTGCTGCACGTGAAATATGCTGCATGTGGAACTCTGCTAACACCAGCACCCTGCAAATCCTTCCCTCCTGTTGTCCATTTCTTCCCAGGAGCCACGAGCATGCAGTCACTCACACTGAATTCCCCACGTGTCTCTCACAGGGCCCTCCAGAGCCACTGGTGAGGAGGCTCCTAAGGAACTCCAGGGCTGAGGGGCGACGGCGCTGCCTTGACCAAGTGCCAGCGACAGCAGCACTGCACCTCCATCCCAGTGAAGGGCACAGGTTTGGCAGCCAAACACAGCTCACACACAGGAATCCAGCCCTGCTCCTGCACTGTGAGCTGGAACACTCTCAGAAACACAAGCTGTTTTTCTGCGAGCTGGAGCAGATTCACGTTTTCCACCAGTTGCCTCTATATTTTAGAGAATAAGTATGACAAGCAAGGGCAAAGCAACACCCTGTGGCAGAGCAGGATGCAAGGCTCCCCTCTGCAGCATTCCACACCCAACAAAGGTGAAACACCAGGGGAGTGGGCATTAAGGACATAACACAGTAAACACCATGGCAGTGGTCATTTGTCCTGCTGCAATACAGTGGCAATTTCAGAGCCACAAGATTCTCACTTGTTTTTGCCAAGCCCTGATGCAAGGAGGAGATAAGACATCTTGAGACTTATTCTTATTCTTATTCTTATTCTTATTCTTATTCTTATTCTTATTCTTACTATTGAAGTAACAGTCTCCAGCATCTTTTCAGACCAGTAGGAACTGTCCCTACAGATGTCGTGGCCCCGTTACTGAGCATGGCACTGATTGCCTTCGTGCAAAGCAGCAGGTCTGAATTCAGAGGCTTTGGAGAGCCTCTCCCCAGCCCTCCTGCCTGGCCAGCAGCAGATATCTGCTGTGCACCACGGCTGGGCGGTTGCAGGGCTCCCGGCTGCCACACAGCTGAGAAAATCAAACTAATATTATTAAGTTAACGCCAGCCCTGGGTGCCTCCACCAGCGATCAAAGCCACCTTCAGCTTCACCGACACGCAGTGACTTGTAAAAGGCTGAGCTGAAACAGTATTTCACGGCTTGAATTGCTTCAAATCCCCCAGGAACAAGTGTCAGGGCTTTCAATAGCTATAGTGCTAATAATAAAACAGGGACCTCTTCCAGTATCACAGCACAAACAGTAGTTATTTCTCTCTCAAAGCTTTGATTCCTAAAACCTTTCTTACATTTAGCTTGACATCAAAACACCCATCTCATTCACTCAGGCTGTCACAGGAGAGTTGTGGTGCTGCTATTAGAAATAGCCCTGGGGGTGAATTAAGAACAGTCTGTAATGATGTTCCACTACAGCAACTTTATTTCTACCAAACCAAATAAATGAGCAATATTTTATCTGATGTGCCTTGGCTCAGCAGAGAACGGCAGCTGCTCCCCTTATGATTTATTGAATGGATGTTTTCTAAATAGCCAAAGATGGTCTCTGAATCCAGCCACCAAATCTCCCATTCCTAACAGCCCAGCAGAGACAGGAGAGGGATGTTCAAGTTCTGGATAGTGGCAAGTTTGGACATGAACTCTTTTATTTGTAATTTTCCCCCTGTAAACAAAATGCACAAATAATAAGTTGTATTAAAAAAAAAATCTATAAATATTGATGCTCAACAGCTGGCAGCAGATGCAGGGCACAGACAAAGCTCTTCCTGTACAGCATCAGAAACAACAGAGTCCAGCACAATCGGGAGAACTTTGAGTGTTCTGGTGCTGCCAGGAGGCTGGGATGGGGAAAGGAAAGGGTGGAGGGGTCATGTAAAGGTGGAACTTGGAATGTCTTTGGGAGTGGGACAGGCAGCACATCCCAGCACTGCAGGCACCCCAGGGTACAGTGGGTCCCTGCACCATCACCCCAGAGCAGCAGCCCCAGCACCACGGTGAGGTGAGCAGCAAGAGAAGCAGAATAAAACAATCACAGAGGCACCAGCCCTCCAGCAAGCAGGACTGCAGCAGACACAGCTGAAGTGGAATTTGGGGCTTCTGGAAAACTGGCAGGAGGAAATGGATGTTCACGTCAGCAATTAAAACGTGGGATATTCTGCTAGAGGACATCTCCTAAGCCAAGAAGTTGATGAGATGCAAAACAGGTCTGGACATTCACAGGGACACTAAGGACACAGGGAAGCATTGCAGGAGCAGCAGCACATTCCATGGATATCACCCTTCAGGGGCTCAGGCTCCCAGAGACCCCAACAGCAGCACAGTGAGGGGAGGCAGGTGGGTGTTTTAACACAAGCTGCAAAGTGCTGCACGAAGGGGCAAGAGCTGCCAGCGAGGAGTGAGAATCCCGAGGGACAGAGATGATCCAGTTGGGTGCTCTCATTCTTTTAATGCCAGAGCTAAGGGAAAGCTGATGAGGGCAGAGCAAAATCCTGACAAGGCAGCAAGTGCCAGGTGTGGGCACCACTGGGATTCCTGCCCTGAGAGAGGAAAAATGCCCCAATATTTATAGCCTGAGGAATGCCAAGCACTTCATTCCACACACTGGCTGAATGTTTGCTCCAGGAGCAGAACCAGGAGCAGCATTCTCTGGGGATAAGGGAGTGGAGGGTCTCCAGACCATACTGGGAAGACACCAATCCCAGGAGTTCCTATCTGTGGAATTGCTGATTAAACACACGCAGGCTGGGGGAAGCTCCAGAGCACGCTTTGTTGGTGTTAGTCAGCACATCATCCCTGCCTGATGAAACAGGGAAGCCTTAAGGGAAAACAGCTTAAAACCTTCACGAAAAGCTCACAAAGGCTTGTCCTGATGCCAGTTCAAGTCCCTGTCAGCAGATTCCCAAACCAAAGCAGGCTTTGATGCCAGCTGGGCACACATTCCCCACAATATTTCACTCGAAGGCTATAAAAACAACAACAAAAAGAATTTCTCTGATACTTTGCCCTTGACTAATGTGCACTTACTGAAATAAATAACCACCTGGTCTTGCCATTGAAGAGCAGCACAAACATTGCCACAAGCAGATTATTGACCAGAAATACAGAAGCCAAGTTATAAACAGGTTCGTAATTCAATAAACAGAACTGTAAAGCATTTCCAAACAGACCATACAAACCTCACTCTACCTGCCTCCAACAAAGGAAGTCAAATACCTATTTATGAGATTCTAACTCCCTATTTTATATGCTATTCAGCACAAAGAAGAAAAAAGAATCAAGATAAAGAGAGGGCATATTTTAGCTGTACAGGATTTATTCATTCAATTTACATTTGAATCAATTATCCGGGCAAAGCTCGAACACTGCCAACGTGATTCAGGTGGCTGAACACACATCATAAATAGTGCAGCATTCAAGTCATATAATCCATGCTTGCCGTTCCTGGATCGCTCCATAAGCAGGAAGAATATCCCGACTCACAGCGTGCCGTCATTGCCAAGTAGGAGCGCGCTCGGCTGCAGCTTGGAACAGAGCCTCTGAAACCTCTCAGACAAAGCCCTGGATAACATCCAGCCCCGTGGATTAGGGATAAACCCCTGGAAGGCTGGGCCAAGCCCCCAGCTCGGGCAGGACTGAGCAGGGACCCAGCTGGCTGGGCTGGACATTTGTCACTTAAGGAGCGCTGAGGTCACTGATGGCTCCTGGGGTGGGAGAGCCCCTCGACCCTGCTGTGCCCAAATGACACAGAGCTGCCTCTTGCAGGTTGTGGCAACTCACACTCCACCTCAGGGTTCCCTTTTTCTGGCTGTAGTTATGGCACACAATGAATCTCCCTGAGAAAAATAGATGAGAAAACTCAGCTCATTTCACAACCAGAGAGCGGAGCCTCTCCTCTGCTCAGCTTTTCTCCAGCAGAACATTTCTGCACTGCAATAGAGTTTAGCCTTGCACAAACGCAAGAAAGGAGACAAAGAATTATGAAGCCATGTATCCCATTAGCATCCAAATGCAGCTGTGGAGGCAAGGGGTTTTTCTAGAGATAAGGTGTTTTTGAAACAGTACTAGGAGGAGGAAAAATTTCTTTTATGAAACACATTTTTCACAGACCTGAAATCCACAGCGCATTATAAAACTGAATTTGTTGCTGTTGTTTTTATTTTACAGCATTAATCACTAAAGGCTTGCTTAGGTGGGCAGGAAAAATCCATTTCCCATTGTATTAACTTCACACAATTTAAGAAGCCTTTCAAGGCCCACATAAATGCAAGTAAACACTCCCCAGTCTGGCTGGTCCTGCACTGGCCGGGAACACAGCACATCAGCTGGACTTGCCAGACACTCCAGAGGTGGAGAGCACTTAAATCCTGGAGTTCCATCACCCATCACTTGATTTAAAGTCTGTAGGAAATGAGCTTTCCCAGAATACCATTTGCTCTGGGATAGAGAATGAGAGGAGATTCACCCTCTATCCCAGAGGATTACCTGTGCTGGGGAGGCAGCAAACACCTTTAGATCCTGAGTGCTGGGATCTTTCCACTTAGAGATTCTGTGAATTAACAAACACAAAGACTTCACTCATTTGGCCTCCCCAGTCTCACATCAAGATTTCATGAGAACAAGTGCACAGGGTGAAGGGAAGAGCCAGAAAGGTTCACTGAAGATATTTAACAAAACTCTCTTGTATTTGCTAAAGCAGATGTGCAGTTACAACACAGTACCATTACCCCAGTGACAACAGACTGCCTTTAGTCAATTCTTAGTAAAATTATCTTATTTCAGTGTGGAGAAACAGATGGATTTGGTGTATCATCTGGAGATAAACAGATCCGGGTCAGGTGTAGGCAGAAACACACATCAGAGCTTTTGAATTTTACTGCTCACTCCCCCAGACAACTACATTTTCATACAATATACAAAAACATTGTTTTGGAACATGAACAGCACAGCCTAAGCCAAACTGATGGTTGTGTATATGCAAGGTTCCTAATGCCCAGCTTGACTTTTAGGAATCAACAGAAATAAAATATGCAATTGCTCCAGCAAAGAACAGGCACTTGGACTGCTCCAAAAGGGAAATTTAAAAAAGAAAAACAACCAAAACCAACCAACAAAAAAAATCTAAACAAAAAAAACCCCTTCTTGGCTTGTATAATTTCAATTTTGTATAAGGAGCAGTCAGGGAAGAAAACATCCCTGTGGACTTGCAATTGATTTCCAGAACAAAAGCTCCCAGGGGATCTCGAAGGAGGTTGATCTGAAAAACAAAAGATGACCTTCTGGGCCAGTCACAAGAACACATCGCTGCAATCCTCCCCTCTGTCATCCGGCAGGAAGGAGAGCTGTGCGAGAAAGGCTTCGCACATCATTGCCACGTTAGCAGGAGCTGGTGTGGCAGCGGCTCTGGCACTGTCACAGCTCTGTCCCCGCCTGCCCCAGCCGCTGCTCGTGGAAAATGTCAGGAAATTGTTGTGCACCTTCAGGCTCACGACAGACGCTGAGCTCACATTTCCCTCCCCAGGCATTTCAGAGCAGTAATTATGGGTGGCTTGGGCACACACATGCTTTCCCCTTTCTGAAACGCAATTACAGCTGCAGAGAAACAGGAGGAGATTTATGGAGGGAACACCAGAAGAATCAATATATCAACCCAGGTGGAAGACCGTGATTTTGAGCTGCTGCTGAACTACACTAAACCACCTAAATTAACTTAATTACGTGTCAAAACAAGTTTACGTGATATATAAGAGATATTTGTTTAAAAAAACCTCTCAGTCCAGTTTAAAAAAGCAGGCTTGGCTCTCAATCAACATAGCTCCTCTGATCAACTTTTAATGACTGCATGTACCATGAGACACAGACGTTTTATAGCTCATCTCAAAGTTATATTTAGATAACAGGCATTCAGCAATTTACAGACAAAATCAAATGAGAAATATCAGCCAACTGATTCAAGAGAAAATAAGGAGGCAGCCTAGGATGAAAGCTAACCTTTACATGCCTAAGCTTCAGCACTGCCACAATTAGCTCTTCACATATCTGGATGGTGACAGACAGACTTTGGAAGATATTTTATGTATATATGTGTATATATATATATATATATGTATGTATGTATGTATGTATTTATGTGTATATAATAGATAGATAGATAGATAGATAGATAGATATAGATATAGATATAGATTAGATATAGATATAGATATAGATATAGATATAGATATAGATATAGATATAGATATATAAAAACTTAGTCAATTCCCTCCTTCCTCCTTTTCCATAAGTTTTTCACTTTAGGGCAGCATTTCAAAACACAGTAACTTGTCTAAACAATGAGTGAACACTCCACCAGGGCACGCTGGTGACAGGTGTGAGTGCAGCTGGAACAGGCACATTGCAAATGGGGTGCCCACAGCCCTGCAGCCCATAACAAACCCCCCCCACCAGGGCACCTCCCCACCAGCATCACCAAGGACACGAGGACACCTGAAAAGAAGCATAATTTACAATTTCTGTGGTACAGCAGCTCCTACATCCAGTGGAGAAGCAGCTGAAACATGAGAATGTTCTTGCATTTCAGGCTCAGAGATTTAAGCTTAAGTCAGGGAGAAAGCCAGGCCTAATTGTTTTCCTTTCGGAGGTGGCAGGGTCTCACCTGCGCTGTCACACGTGGTTTCAGAGAGGCTGTAATTCATTAGCAGTGCAGACAGAGTGCAGATCTCCTGCTGCAGGGCTGGGGCACAGAGGGTAACACGCTGCTCAGACACAGGCTGCTCAGGAGGGCTCAGCGTGGGACACACCTACAGCTCCCACGGGGACACTCCTGACTCACCCTGGGCTGGTGACATTGTCACAGCCAGGGAGACAAACCAGGGTCCTGCCCTGTTCCAGCAGAGGCTTTGTAAAAGGTGTCCCAGGAGCACGGGCTGCATCACGGAGCTGAGTGAGAAAAATCCCTCTTCTCCTCCTCATGGCCCCCGGGAATGTCACCAGAAGCGAGCTGTGCCTTGGTTTGTAACTTAGACGGGATTTTGGTGCTTTACGTGCTGCCACACTCGCATCAACGCTGCTGCAGACAAAGCGAAACTTCTGAGGAACAAAACAAACAATTAGCAGACAAAAGCAATTAGAGAAATCATAGGAGGCCATCGGAACCCAAAGCAGTTTTTGAGCGCTGCCTCAGCACAGGGCAGCCTCGGACCTGCTCCTCTCTCCTCTCCCCGGGCAGGGGCACACAAACCACACCAGGCTCTGTTTCAGGGCCCTCGTGGCCAGCCAAGGTCACAGCCCAAAGTCTGCTCCAAATCCTTGCCCAGAGCCTGCTGCCTGGTCTGGGTCCAGGGAGATCCCAGCTGCCAGCCTCACCCCCAGCACTGCCAGGGGCAAATCTGGGGAGAAAATCCTCTAGAAAGCAATTTCAAGTGGCCCCCTCCCCCAACTGGTTTGGGAAAAAGATTGCTTTGGAGGAAAGTGGAAAAAAAGTGGAAGAATGTGTAGGAAGAAAGAATAAAGTGTGAAAACAAACTGCAGGCTTCTTCTTCCCCCCTCTTCGCTCTCAGAACCAATCTTAAAGATGCAAAAACTTATTTTCTGAGCTACACAAATGAATGGGAATAACGAGCATCATCAAGTCAACCCCGGACAGTTCCCTAAGGTCCTGTGCCACAGCTGGATCCCAGCTTTCCTCTAGAATAACCCACCCAACATTCATGATTTCAGTGACTGAACTAGTTTACGAGGCCGCTCTGAGTTGCTATTTGAAGTACACATTAAAGCAACATGAGTCTCTATTTTTACTTAACACACTCCAGTCTGTACAGGGAACACTCCCTTATGGAGGGAGAAAGCCAGAGGTCCTTCCCTGAGACACCTACTCCAAAATCCAGCTCTGGCAGGAGCTGCTCGCAGAGCACCCACCCAACACCCTGGGTGTGCCTTGTAAAACCCAACCCACCCTGCTGCTCTGTGCAGCTCTTACATCATGTGCTGTTATGAATCTCAACTCCCCAAATTATGAAGGAAAGATAATTATGAGCAAAACATTCATAATAATATAGTTACCATTATAGGATATTACAGACCTCACCCTGTTACTTTATTCTTACCTCTAAGGATGAGAAAAATGTGTTTAGTGCTGGGAAGATGAGTGATAAGATCTGGATACAAACAGCCCCACAGTGCAAAAGCTGAGGAACATTTAAAAAAACAGAAAAATGCCCTAAAATGTTAGGAAAAGTAGAATGCAAGGCCCATGAACTAATGCACCTTCCCAGAGGCACCTCCTGGGCCCCTCTTCCTTCAGGCAAAGGCCAAGGTCACCTGCAGACCTCCCCAGATGCACCACCAAGCCAAAGTCCTGCCCTCTCCCACTAGAATGAGTCAATAAACGTGAATTAATAAAAAACCAAGGCACAGTACACAGCATTGTTCCACCACTGGTGTTTACCTTTGCTACACAAACAAGTAAAGCTCAGTAAAAGCTCAGACTCAGAAAAAGCAACATTAATTTCTTGTTAAAAGCACTTACAGGGATCCCTTTTTTTCCTTACAACCATACAGACCACCTGGGCTCCCAGGGTGCCCAAAAATCTGCCCCTCTGTGCCTTGCTGGGGGAGCTGCTCCCCCTTTCTCTGCACTGCCCCTTTTCCAGCAGCAATCCGAGCCTTGCTGGTGCTCACAGGAATGATGAAGTGGAAGCTGACACATGTTTAAGCTTTCCTAATTGTCCCCTACGGCCTACTAAGTATAATTACCAAATAATGCCTGGGAACACGACTGCATCCTTGGCAATTAGGGTGATGGCACAGAAGGGCCACCAGCCCTCCCAGCATCTCCTGTGCAGGTGCCTGGCCAGACAGCTCACCCCAAAGCCTCAGCATCCCACAGGAATTGGCAGGACAGCACCCAACATCCACCTTCCTCTAGCCAGAGCGGCTGCTGGGGATTTTAGGCCATAAAAATATCAAACTGCCAGCATTCTAAGGATCAAGTGCTCAGAGGAAGGATGATGAGCCTGTGCAAATGGTTTATTTGCACTTCACACCAGCTGCTCCCCTGCACAAACGTGTCCGGCCAGGTCTGTTCCCCACTGCCCTGGGTTTCACCTGTGGGTCTCATCCCGCAGATCCTGCAGCCCCATCCTGCTCCAGAGCCAATGCTGTGAGATGGAGCTGTGGCAGACAACCACCCCCAACACCCACAGTGCCACAGAACCAAAACAAAGGAGGGCACAAATCCAGAGAGGACTGGCAGAGGAGGTGTTTTAGCCACTGATAAAAATAACAAAGCTCGTGTGTTCTTACTGTCAGACCTCTGCTCTTTCCAGCAATCCTGTACCTGCCCGCAACAGAATTCCTTCTGAGACAAGAGGCAGTGTCATGTCTGCACAGCTCGTCAGCTCTGAGCAACCTGCTCAGCCAGTTCTCAATGAGTTTTGTTTTTAAATCATCTATTTTGAGAAATGTCTCTGTTTTCCCTGGGAGGATGGAACACCCAAAAACCCTGCCAGGAGTGGGCAAGGCTGCAGTGGCTCCTGCCCAGTGATGCAATCTGGGAATGGTCAGCTGGTGATGGGGGCTCTGGAGCCCTGCCCCACCTGCAGCACCAGGTCAGGAGACATTCACCAACAGCTGCAGTTACTGCAAACATGGAGATTGGCTGTGAGTATTCCAGTTAAAAATGATAGTGTGAGATGATGAGAACTGCAGTGTTTTCACACTGATTTTAATTGTATTTTGGCCAGTCTGAAGTTAACTTCTATTTGCTGTAACTCCAAAATGTGTCTGCCTCTAAATTGAGGTTGAACCCAGATTTGTTTGCTCATGAGCACAGATCTTACAACTTCTTAGGAGATCAAAAGCTAGAGGCCAAAATAACTCACTCTTTGGGGACAAGGCAATTAAAAATAAGCAGAGATAAATATTTATGTATCTCCTTTTTTAAAAAACCTACTGTAATGTCTGTTAGGGATCCTTAAGGGCCGTGGGCTGCTCTGCCCCGGCCTCCCTTCAGCTCTTTCAGTGTCTGCACAAGCCCTGGACCTGCTGGCACCTCAGCTGGGCTCTAGTCCTGCTCCTGAATTCCCATAACTCACCCAAGACCACCATTTGGTAGGAGCTAGGCATCCTCCCACACTTTCAAGTAAGAATATACAGAGTGCAAACAAATCACAAGTTAATTATAAACCCGGTCATAGCAGCTAAGAAAACACTGGGAGGTAAATATCTGCTCAGGTGAGATAATTCTGCCACAGAACCAATGTCCTACTCCACAAAAGGCCAGCTCCTAATAACAGGTGAGTATTCCATGGGGTTGTACCTGCCTCTCTTCCCAGGAGCTTCCACCCTCTGACATCACAGCTGCTGATAAGCCTGAGACTCTTTATATACAAAATGTGTGATATGTTCTTCATGTGACCCTCCAGGATCTCAGAAGCTCTGAAGGGATGAAACACAGCCACTGGCAATCTGCTGGACAGATAAAATAAAATTAGGATTTTCCCTAAGGACAAGCTCAATAATTTATGGGCATTCCTGACAGTTGACCCTTTGCAGCTTTAAGAAACAGCAAGAAAGTGATCTGTGGGGAGAAAAAAAAATTAAAAATAAAAATAAGGGCTTTGATCACTCCAGCAGTATCAAATGATTGTAGTTCACAGCAAATATTAGACCAAAATTGTTAGATCTCCTCCTTCCTCCTCCACTGATGGAGCAGGACCACAGCCTTCCTCAGTGCTGACGATGAGGATGGTCAAGTCAGGATTTTGCTCACATGTCTTTTGTAAAATCACCTGAAAAGGAGGACACAGTGACTTGTGTACTGTCTGCTCTCCTTCCTCCGTGCCCAGCAGGTGGGCTGAAGCACAGGACCAACACTTCCCACCTTTTGTACAGCTGCTACTTCATTCCTCAGACTTTTCTGCCAGTTTTTCTCTTTCTCTTTTTTTTTTTTTTTTTTTTTTTTTTTTTTTTTTTTTTTTTTTTTTTTTTTTTTTTTGTTACAACTTAAAATTTTAGCAGCAGCTCTCTGGGTCTTGGGAGAATCAGCTCTTATCTTGACATTTTCACCTTCTGCTGGTGGGGTTGTCTGCAAATGTCAGAAGCATCATCACATTCCTAAAGCTCCTCCACTTCAAATCACACCCCATGGACCATCACAGTGCTGCTTTATTCTGCAGTACATTCAACATGTTTGAAGTCTGACAGCACTTCTTGAGGGGCATTACTTCTTTTCAAGATTAAGCATAAGAGAATGTCATGCAAAGACAGATTCTGCAGCACCTTTACTGGGATATAAAATAACCAGAATTAGAAAGTTATACTGCTGTCCAAGACAAGGCAGAGGGAGAAGCAAGGACACCAGGAGGTGACGATTCCTCACTCCTGACAGGGTTTGTTGCTTTGGAGCAGGATTCATGGAGAAGCAGTAATAGTGCTGGGACAGTGAGCAGGGTTTGGATTGAGCCTGTCTTGGCTCCAGCTCTTACCCAAAGCCCAGAACCACACTGGGCAATGCCTTCTGGCCTGGGCAGTGCCCTGCTTCAGGCTTTGCATGGCAAGGAAAGCCAAGTCTCTGCAGAAGGAAAACAGGAAATGGGAGTCAGGCTGTGAGAGCCCACCCAGCACGTGTTCATCCCAGAGCACTTGCACTCACACAAAACCTTTCTGTTTCTTTTGAAAACTTCTCATGGATTCCTCTGAATTCTCAGTAACTGTCTGAGCTCTGGAAATAAGTAGTGTTTCGTCATGAAAGCCTCTATTGTTTTTTTCTACCATTTTTCAGCATGCTGCATTTAATACCACCCATTGGCCCCAAGAGCACTGAGAGAAACAGAATCCACTACTAAAAGCACTCAGAAAAGTCAAATCCCTTGTTTAGGGACGTGTGTGGCAGGGTGGCTGCAGCATTTCCATTGGAGTCAGCTTCTGATGGCTCCTTAGGGAGCAGAACAGAGCCATCAGCTCAGCACAGGGTAAGCTCCACATCCAAGCAATATTCATCAAAATACCAAGAATACAACTCCCCCCCCGCTTCCTCAAAATCCACTGTTTGGGGAAATGTATGGCAAAACAGCATGATGCATTTGCAAATAACAGCCCCACTCAGGTGCTGGCAATGCCTCTGGAAGCTGGAAGAGATTCTGAGCATGTACATCAGAGCACTGAGTCATGATCAGAGCTTTAATCTAAATTTGTTCCGTTGATGTGGCAGGAGATGTGTTCCACACCAAGCTGTTTACGTTTTGATGTGCAAGTGAGTAGATTTAGTTCATGTTTCAGTCTTCTAGAAGTAAAAATATTTCTTAGAAACACGGCCCATTTAATTGTGCTTGTTCTTTGCTGCTGGAATACTATTAACATGCATGCTGCTTTTATTTGGATACCTTCCTATCACTCTTCAACTCATTTCTAGTGGGCACTTCTCCAAAACCATAATCCCCCATACAGGCAAGTCACTTAAGAGCTGGGCTCGATGATCCCTGTGGGTCCAAATATTCTGTGATTCTGTAATGCCTCTACAAACATTCTCTGTGGGACAGCCCAGAGAAGGCCAGAGACAGCCTGGACTGCAAAACAGTGATAAATCATAACATAGCAAAGATCATCTCCATGTGTTAATCAGCACTGATGAAAAACAGATTTAACATTTTTCAACTCCCTTAAGTGTAAGTGTAATTTGGTGAGCTGGACAATGTGTAACTGGAGTGTGTGAATCAACCAGAGCTGCCATCAGAGCTGGTGATGTCACAGCCCAGGGAGGGAGGGAGCAGGTACCTGTGCCATCAGGACTGATGTCACCACAGACCTGATCCCACCAGGAGACCAGCTCATGCTTCCAGTGCTGCAAAAGCTGTGCCTTGCACAGCTCATCCAGGGCTGACAAAGGAGCCCTGGCATCCCTTGGCATCCCTGGCAGATCATGTGGCTGGGGCTCAGGTGAGCCATCCCCAGGAGCAGGGAGCACATCCAGATCCAGCAGCTACACACCAACTCTTTGTAAGGTACAACTTCAGAACTGTTCATTAGACAAATCTGTGCAAAAAGAGCAAACCCATTACTGGCTCTTGCTGGAGACAGGCTGTGATAGCCATCAGACAGGTGCAGGGGCATGATAACTGGATTAGGAGACCCCTAAATGCAATTTCCCCCTTTTTGGGATTGGAAGCTCCGTAACAATTCTAAAGGAGAACGGGAACAATGCTCCAAGGCCATCTGTAGTGCCTGTGAGGAGGAAAAGACCCTCAAAGCCCAGCACATACTGAAATCCTCGTCATGCAGAGTCTACATCATGTCCTTGCAGGCTCACTGAGAAGGATTTCTCCTCCCACCCATGTCCCTCTCCCAGGGGGAAGGTGGGGCACACGAAATTGCTCACTGTACTGGAACCAGCATCAACAACAGGACAGTGATCCAACACATTCCTGCCAGGAATTATTTGCAGACAAAAGTGATCCATCAAGTACAGCCACATTAACATGCAACAAACATCATGAGGCCAAAAAGACAAGGAATCAGGAGGCAGAAAAACTAATTGCATGAAGTCTGCTTAATTATTTTTAAGGTTACAAGAGAAGCCTGACAGAATATGGGCTCAATACAGCAGACATTGCAGAAATTTCTATCAATCTTATCACAATTCTGCCCTCCTACTAGAGCAGTACAGCCATGAATGCTGACCAGCATCAACTGACTGATTAAGACACAAATCTCAATATTACTAATAAAACAGCAAGTGCCAGAAATAATAGGCACTATGAGCATGTTCAGTTTCAGCTGCAGAATGGAGAAAAAAGAACTTTTATGGTGTCTTGCCAATAAATTCATCTCTGGGGAACCATCAAAACAAAGGATGCCTTTCTGTAAAGCAATCACTGATGGCCTATGAGCAGAGAAAATACCCAGCTCTGCATGACAATGACAGCAGGGCATGAGCCATGGAGCAGATCCTGAGCCAAGCCTGAGTGGGACAGGTCCCTGAGCCTGCCAGGCTGCATGCAGGAGAGGAATTCCAGGGCAAATAAAGGGGGCACAATAGGGAAAGTTAGAGAAAATCAGAGAATATTAAAGAGGAGAGGTTAGATTTAAAAAAAGGCAAGGCAAAGAAAGGAACAGAGGGGAGGAATTTATAAAAATATCCAAACTTTGAGCCTCTGCAGTGTTCACAGACAAATTCCTGACCTAAAATCAATTAGATCCACATCCAGGTTAAACAAGATTTCAGAGGAGCAAGGGCCATTCCTGGCCTCCTTCCATGCAAAGCCAGTGCCACACACAAGTGCTGTGCAAATCCCCCACTCTGCTTCCAGAAGGAAAACCAGAGAAACCTGGCACAGAGCTGGCACTCTTTGCTGAGGAACATGGGAGAGAGAGGAAATCTCCTTTTGCAGTGGGAGGCAGTAGAATTTTGGGAGCTGTTAAAAACTACAAGGAGCAGGAAAGACAAAGATGCACGATTCCATAATCCATACAGAAAATGCAGCAGAGAAACAAGGTTTGGAAAGGGTGGCTCAGGAGAAGGATGCACCCTGTGCTCTTCCTGCAAGCAGGAAAAACTGGGAAGCAGAAGTCAAATGCAGCTGCTCTTCATGCAATCCCATGGACAGGACAGCAGCCAGGCCTGGGCTCTGTCAAGCCAGTGATTTACCACCTAAAATCAGAGAGACCTAATAGAAAAATAACAGCCTGTCAGAGTAAGTGATGGGGCTTGCAGAGGCCTGCCAGCCCCCTGGAGCAGCTGCTCAGCACCACCTGCCAAGGAATGGGAATGACCAGGAGAAAACAGGCTGTTCTGCCAGGAGGGATGGGGGCTTTCTGTGGTTTACAGGTCCTGGACAACCCCCTGAGCAGGATGCTCAGGCACCCAGCAGTGCTCTCGAGATCAGCACCTGGTACTCTAATGGAAGAAACACGGTTTCTGCTAAAAACAAGAATATCAATGAATAATGAAGTGAATGCTCTAAGCACAGGTGGAGAAGGAAGCACGGGGACAACTGGTTAAAAACCAAGATCAAATTTTGGCTTTGAAAAGGGGCCCAGGCAAGAAGCTCACACCTTAGCCACGTACCAAAATACCTGGAAATTAGTGCCTCCCTGTACTAGAGAAACCTTCTTTGCAAACAGAAAAGGCAGTTCCAAAAAGGAGCCTCTTTTGGCCTTTCCTCCATTCCTTAGCCATGGAACACAAAGTGGGGGTGGCTGAGGAGCAGCTTTGGCCCTGCAGCACTCTCCCAGGTTTGCTCAGGTCCTGAAAAACCCCAAATTACCTTTGGTTTGAAAGGATCCAGGAGTACACATTAACAGCAGCAATGGGGGCCCAGTGAAACAATTTAAACAGCCAAATTCTAAATATTTGCGAGCAGTCAAGAATTTGCAAGCCGCTCACGGGCTGAAATTCCCCCATATGCAAAGCTTATGTGCAAATACCAAAACAAACCCAAAAAATTCCGCAGAGATGACCCAGGTTAATCCCACAGTATAATCCCATTTTCCAGCTCCTTCACTGAAAGCCTTGCACAAACCCTAGGCTGGTCAGAGCACAAACCAAAGCCCAACATTACCACCTGGTGGAAATCCTCCTCTGCTACAGCCACAAGCAGAAAAACCATTAAATTAATTTAGCAGAGTACAAGAAGCCAGGTTTAGACAGTGGTTACACCATTGCGAGCTCAGTCCTGCACACCAAGGACCCACCAGGGGCTGTGGGTTTAAAAAACACAAGTTTGGCAGCACAGAAAAATTACTTTTTCAGAGAGAAAGGCAACAAGTCCACATGCAAAGCAGCCTCCATATGCCCATTTCCCTTGAGTCCACCTATACAGATGCCAGAGAAGATGTCCAAGAAGGACTTTTTTAGTAAGATAACACAAAATTTACAGGTAGATAAATCATGACACCCACAAAAGGCTCAACATTACCCTATCCACCAGCATCAAACCCAGCAATTTAGGAGCCCAGGTGCCAGCAATCAGGATTTTGGACTCTTGGAAGCAGTGATTTAACATTCACATCTTTTGTTATTGCAAAATTATTTGGACAGGAGAACCCTCTGTTGCAGAGACCCCCAGCTCCCAGGCACACGTTCAGCCTGTGCTGCTGAACAGCAGAGCCCAAAGAAGGAAAACAGGGAGGAAACAGCAAGGAAAACAGCACAAACAATACAGCTGTAGATGCAAAAAAAGGTCAGATATCTCCCAACTTTATGGCAGCCCAGACAGAGAACCCTGTCTGGGTGGTTTCCAGCATCTTAAACAGCAGCCATGGGGCTGGATCCTTGCTGGATCTCATCCGTGTTTGGGAGCTGGTGGATGGCTGAAAACAGCACAGAAGGGGGATGGGAGAATGCAGAGCCAGAGAGGTGAAAAGTAAGAAACAGAATGAGATGCAGGTAAAGAGAGACACAATCAAGAAGTGTGAATTTAAAAAAAAAAAAAAAGGAAGTTCAAATGGTGGGAAAGTTTGGTACGGGAATGTTCGACTCGGAAGAAGGATGATGTTAAAATCCCAGCAGCATGGCCTGACTCCACTGTGCACTGGAGAAATCCCAGATCTGAGGCACAGACCTGTCCTGCAGGAGCCTGCCTGTGTGATTTTAATGGGAGCAGAGGAAGCACCAGGATCTTATCAGTGGCTGAGCAGGAGACAGGGCTGAGGTGAGGAATGAGCTTTGTCTGGCGGTGCCGGCTCCCAGGGAATGCAGCAGAAGAGGAAGGATCCCATGGAATGGTGTTGGGGCTGGCCTCAATGCCTGGGACTGGGAATGCCTTGTCTTCAGGGGAGACATGGAGGGGAGGCCATTGGGGTCAGTCCAGGGCTCCTGCTCCCTCAGGAAAGTCCAGCAGGACAGAAACAGGACAGGGTGAGCCAGAGGGAATGGAGGGGACCGACCACTGAAGGTGGAGAAAGGAAAAACAGAATAAAAACCCAAAGGGGAATAGAGGAGCTCCAGTATTTCTGTGCATACAGAGGTGTGGGACAGACAGAAGCTGAAGAAAGGCCATGAGAGCACAACATTCCCCCAGGATTCCCCCTACACCCCGGAGAGCAAAGGTTGTGTGAGGATCCAGGAGCCCCCGGGGGCAGTGCCAAGACTGGGAAGAGCCCAGAGCCACAGAAGGACCATGACCAAGGCCCTGCTCTCCAGAGAGCTGTCCTGGGGTGCAGCCACCATCTCCCAGGGACACAGAAGGTGCAGGAGCAGCAGCAGCAAAGTACAATTCCCATTTTGATACGGGAAGGTGCAGGGCAAGGAGAGCAGTAGGAGTGCTGCTGATTCACTGCTATCCATATTTATATTATGCCAGTATCTTATGAGCAATAAAAATATCCAAGGATAATTTTATAGCCCAGATTCACAGCCCATTTGAGACACAGCCACAATAACAGTTTGCTACACTGTCTTACATGAGGCCTTCAAAGTCCAGAGCTCTTGGAGAGAATCTGTGAAAGATTGTCTCCTGGCCAGAGATAAATGCACAGCTGTAAGCCTGGAAGAAAGCTGCAAATGGTTGGTAAACATAATTTCTGCATAAAATAAATATACTTTAGATGTATTTAATTGTCTCCACATATCATTTCACAGAAAATAGTAAAAAATTAAATAAGTTTATAACCTGCAAAGCACAGATGGGAAATGAGTGGTGACCTGAAATACTCCCTGAGTAAGAAATTTCCAGAGTTCCAGCTTTACACCAAGGAATGCTCAGGGCACCTCCAGGGACCCCTTTCCCAGAAGGGAGGCACAGAATCCCAAAGTCCTGGAGCACAGGAGGCATTTACCCCCTGGGAGCAGCATCCCACCTGTAATCCAAGGCTGCCCCTCCAGCGAGGGAGGAGATCCTGACACATTTGTTGTCACAGATATCAAAGAATTTGGTGCCAGGTCTGCAGAGGGAGATCCTGTGACACAGCAGTAACACCGTGGTGGCTTCACACACCTTTAACCCCAGGCACCCACAGCCATTTCCAGAGCATGCAGGCACTGGAGGTGCTGCTAACATCCCTTCATTTCAAGAAAAGGACACTGCATGGCCTCAGAACAGGCAGAAATGTTTGTAAATATCACAGAATCACTGTCTGGTTTGGGTTGGAAGGAACCTTAAACCTCAGCTAGTTTCTACCCCCCTGCCATGCCCAGGGACAGCTTCCACTATCCCAGGTTCCTCCAAACCCCACCCAACCTGGCCTTGGACACTTCCAGGGATGGGGCAGCCACAGCTTCTCTGGGCAATAGTTCCACCCAGCAGCTGACATTGCTCAGACCCACATTTTTTGATGTAGCCCCTGATTAATGTCCCCAGGCTGCAGAGAAGAAAGAGGTTGTTTTCAGAATTCAGGCAAGGGCTGCCACCATCTGCCTCTCCAGACTTCACTGTCACCTGAAGTGACAAACAGGTTTCCTCGTGCCTCAGCTCTTGGATGAGCTCTGTCCCAAATGAGCTGTAAGTCAAATGTTTTTCAGCCACAATAACCTTTAGAGACAAACTAAAAGTTCAGGAAAAGCTCCACAAAAAATGTTAGCTTGAAGCTCACTGATGCCAAAAAGGAGAGAAACAGGAATCAAGGGTCCAATTGCACCTCTCCAGAATCCAGCCTTGTGCTCAGCCTAGAATGCCTCACTCAGCCAGCAGGAACCTGAGTGAGGATGAGATGATCCTGTTTAAACAGACCCCCCCCTAGGGAATGAATGAAAAATTGTTTGTTCTCCATCTCGGTTCCTAAAAGGCAGCAATAAAAACAAAAAGTATTTCTCTCAAACATATTCAACCATCAATCCATGCACACTCCCACCCTGTGACACTGCCCTGTCCCTGCTATCTCATCACCCAGGTGTGCAAATCCTGAAATCTCCTCAGAGGGTTCCACTCTGGATGAAGAGAGAGGTACAAGGCCAAAGAAAAAGCTGGGAGTGGGATGAAGTAGGAGAGGGGCTACCTCATATCATATTCCACCTCACTGAAAACCTTTATAATCCCTAAAGAATCATAAATGTTTGGGTTTTGAAGCACAAAATCAAGAATGGAAATGGAGGGACCTCACAGCAAGGGGGGCGGGGGTTGCAATCCAACACCTACTTACGGTGGAATTGGAATCTTTATCCTCCTGCTAAATGTCTATCAAACTTCTGCACTTTCCTTAGAAATTCATGCTCTAGTCCTGCCCTGCCTTTAGTATTAGAAAGGGAAAAAACGTGTTCAATGTGGAATTTAATGCCATGAGCTCATTTCACCATGGACATGGACTGTTTTGCAAGAAAACCTTACAACTTTAGTCTCCTCCTCCAGCCCCGGTGCAGGCTCTCTGCAGGTTGGATTAACCTCAGTTCTTTCAATCTTCCTGAATAGGCCATTTTACCTTTAAATCCAGACCCCATGAAGGAGAATAGCTGTCATAACTTATATCTTGATTTGCCTTTGTAACAGGCACAGTCTTCTACATTCATGGTCTCATATACAATACCCTAACCAGACTGGTTAAACCCAAAAGAGAACCCATTTGAAGGAGTCATTTATCACCAAATCCATTATTTTATAAGAGACATTCTTAAATGAGGAACTGGTTTATTAAGCCAATTCCATCGTGGGGGGATGCTCATGCTTTCTATTTGATGGAGAAATGAATGCTTAAGGAGCAGACATTTCCTGGCAGCACAAGAAAACCAGTTAAAGTGGAAGACAAATCCCAGCAGCTCTGGATGCAGGGTTGGGCCTCAGAAATACCTTAGAGTCAGGATGGCTTTCCAGCATGGGATCTCTTCTTCTGAATTTGGGTTGCACATAGTCCAGACCCTTTCTGCAGGACAAACAGTGACATCATGTGCACAGCACCAAAGGGACCAGAATTCATTACTGAGGTTCTGTGGTGCTGACAGAAGGAACTATGGAAGATGGCCATGAAAATAAACATAGCCTACCCCCAGTAACAAATGGTGACATTTTTCTTACTTTTTTTCTTCTCTTTTAATACATCAGGAAATTACTTTTGCAACTGCTACTCCTTCAGCTTCATCTTTCATCCCAGAGGACAGTGTCATTAGCCAGGCTGTGAAGCATCACAGTCAATGTCAGCCTTCAGAAAGTGTCATCGATGTCTCTATTGTTAATATAATCTATAATTTCTTTCATTGCCTGCAGAACCCATTCAAACCTGTGAAAACAAGCATTGTAAATTCAGACCTAGACTTAATCAGGTAATTCATAACTGAGGAAAAAAGATCATAGACGTGGCAGGCTGTAATAGATGCATCAAAAGTGAACCCCAAAAGAGCCCTGTGGCACACTTCCAGAGTTTCCAAACCATTTTTTAGAAGCCTGAATGGTGCAGTTCATGGCCATTACACACCTAGACAGGTATGACAAACAGTTATTTTTAAATTGGCTAATTTGGACATGCTGCTTTCCAGTTTGCACACGTATCTGCAGTGATTTTGCACATAGAATAAACCACTGTGTAACTCTGAAGTATTAAACTTGCATTGTGATTACTAACCAAAACTTTTCTAAATGGGTCAAAAGGGAATCACAGGTTGCAGCTGTTATCTTGCCTTACTACTGGAAGCCTCAAGCCCGAATACTATTGCCTTAAATATTGAATGTTTGAAGGAGGAAGCAAAGGCACATTTTTCATAAGAAGCATGTCATAAATTCATTTCCTCAAGTATTTCCAGAGATGTTTCCCAGCCAGTTTGTTGTTTACTGTAAGTGATCAGAAATAGTGTCTTCCTCTTGTTGAGCATGAGAGGGAGCTGTGAAAGGCAGGCACCGACCTCTGCCTGAGAGTTTCCTTGACCAAAAACCAGTCTGATTCCTGAATGGATCCTGCGGAGTTTGACAGCACAGGGAATCTCAGCACTGTATTCTGCAGAAAGGAGGAACAGGGGTAGTGCAGTAAAAGTGCTGGAAATAGCTTCTAATTGTGCCAGGGGAGGTTTAGGTTGGATATCAGGGGAAATTTCTTCCCTGACAGGGTGGCCAGGCGCTGACCCAGGTGGCCCAGGGTAGTGGTGGAGTCCCCATCCTTGGAGGAACTGAAAAGCTGTGTGGATGTAGCACTTGGGGACATGGTGGCCTTGGCAGTGCCAGGGGGACAATGGGACTCAATAATCCTGGAGGGCCTTTTCAACCCAAACAATGCAGTGATTTTTCCAAGGTTACTCTTTCTGAGGAATGGCCTCTGCTTGCAAAGCTTCACAGCCCAGGTGACCCCTCACAGCTCCTGCCAGCCTGAAGGTGCTTTACACAGACCAGCCTGACCTGACCAAGGGAAAGCAGCTACCACCAGCTCTTCGTGTGCCACGCTGCAGCAGTGCCAGAGGGAGATGTTGTCACTTGCTGGGTGACACTCACCCTTGCAGCAGCACATTCCATCTGTTCCCACCTCCCTGTGCATCCTCGGCTGCCCCACCTCCCACCTCTGCTTGGGGCTTCCCCTCACCCTGACAGCCACTGTCACAAACCTCTCCTGCCACTTCCCTCCCCACTCTCCCAGAAAGCCCTTCCTGAGAGAAAAGCCAAGATTAAACACAGGTTTATCTTCAGGTCTTGGAAACGGACCCACCTCCACCATCCCTCATTTTAATCTCATCTGCTCATCACTCCATAAATATCAACCTGCAGAGCTTTGGACATGTTAAGATTTATATCCATGCTGTTCCCTGAGATTTAATGCCTCCTGAATGTCCATTCATCCTTATGCATACCCTGGGGACAAAATCAGAGTCAGAGAAGATTGACAGGCAACCATTTTATGAAATATTTTCAAGAGGAAAATGTCTGCAAAACATCTGTTGGACTTGAAAACAAAAATTACATGAGTTCCCATGTCCTACAGCTCTGACAGATCAGACAAAAGAATTTTTAATATATAAATGCATATATATTAATATATAAATATAAATAATAGAAATGTATATAGCATAGCTATATATAATGTTTAATATTATTGTATGCTGTCATACTGTTTCAATATTTTTATATTGTTTAAATAAATATTTATACCCATAATAATAAATATCGAAGTTAAATATATATTATTTAAAGGCCACAGTTCACAAAGCCAGCCAGCTTTGTTGAAAAAGAGAAGAATCATTTTTACAGAGAGTGGCCTTTGCCTCCTCAAAGTTGGGGTTGCCTTCTGAAAACTTCCTTTTTGGTCTTAGAAGTTTTGGTTTAGTTTAACTTCATTCCTTCTCTATTAAAAAGATTAAATGGAAGATAAAGATTGTTTTTTTGACAGTTTACAGCTGCACAGCATCAAAAAGACCATTTTCTTCCAGAAAGCCTGATTCTTCAGCTTAACAGGTGTTACTCAAAAGAGAAACCTCATTTGTTTTGCCTTGGGCTTTGCCCGTGTCAAACCCAGCTCCCTTTGGGCAGCACAGCAGGACCACTCTGTCCTGCCCAGTGCTTGTGCAGCCATCCCTCCTCTCCAGCCACAGAGCAGGGCACTCTTCCTTCCCTTCCCTAGGGCTGTTTTCCCACACCAGATGCCTTTGCAGTTTTCCTGCAGCACTCCATGGCACCAGTTTGTTCCTGTGCATTTATCCTCTTCCCTTATCACTCCAACCTGCTCCAATCCCCACTCCCATACACACCCACCATGTTCCCTGGTCACACGTTCAACATCCCTCCTTCCACTCACTCCAGGCCCATTACCTCTCCAAAGAGAACTTCTGTGAGGAGCCAAGAGGCCCAGACACATCTCACCCCAAGAGATCTCACTCACGAGGTCGCTCAGGTCTCCTTCCTGCAGATCCTGCTTTGGATTTGCTCCCTGCATTCAGAGCATCACCAGAGCAGTGCTGCACCCCCTCCACACCCTCTGCCATTTCACACTGCACTTAACCAGAAGTGGTTATTGTGAACTGGCAACAGCTCCAGCTCACCTCACTTTCTCCACATTAGTAGATCAGCTGTCCTGACAAATTCCCTCTGCCCTGCCAGTAACCTGCACTAACAGCCCACGTTATTATCCCTTTTCTTGCACTAGTTCAGATCAGAGGTGCACGGTGTGCACCACCAGACTGGCCTGAAGTCTATGGTACAGCCCTTTGAGTTTACGCTGCATCTTACAAAAAATACCTTTCCCTGTGAGCAGCAGATTCCAGCCTTATCCTTGACAAGATGCCTCAACTCCCAGCCCTGAGCCTGTCCCTGTGAAAGGACATTCCACCAGACAGCCTACGAGATGACTGAGTGCTCAAGCAGCCACATTAAACCGTGATATGATATGACAACAAGAAAGTTTCTGGCCTTTATTTGAAGGCTTTTTACCAGTTACAGTAAGAATTGTCATTGCAAACCAGGAATTTTTTAAAAAATGAATAATAAAAGTTAAAAAAAACATCCACGAGTCCACCTGCAAGTAAGACATGTTGGTACAGAAAGGAGACATGAGCTTTTTCTTCTTCCATTCTGTTTGGTTTTCAAAGAACTGATAGAACTAAGATACTAGGAAAAGTTGGATGCTATTGGAATCATTCCAGCAGGTGAGCATTTAACAGCATATACTGTACCAGGGTAACAGAGTAGCTAAATTAAGTCTAATGGGTTTGGTAATTTGCTTCCCAAAAAGGACATTAAAAACCAGATTATGCCAAGATGTTACAATGGAGCCATAAGCTGGCTACATGAGTTTGTCCTCATTCTAATTACGACTCATCATGGTAGCAAAGAAGTGATGTAAGCAACTGGAAGTCTGAGCAGTGTGTGGCTGACCAGAGTGCCACTGCAATTATTCAGCTTTATAATGCAAATCCAGTATGTCCATACATCCATTGGCCTCCCAAGGCACACCAGCAGCAATCCTGACCCAGCCTTCTCTAAGCAGGAAAGGCCATTTACTTGCTTTGACCAAAATCTATCCATCTGATGACCTGGTGCTTCCCAGTCACATGCAATCCCCTTGGAAAGAGACTTGAAGCAACCAGGTCCCAGTGCACAACTTCTGACCTCCCAAAAGTCATCTTCACCTTCAGCCACATCCTGCTGCCACCTTTTGCTTTGAGTTGCTGGAATAATGGAATATTTAGAGTCGAAAAAAAATATGCTTCCGACTTCAAAGCAGGGAAGTAATGGGAAAGAAGATTTTATGTGCATCAAACCCCAGGTCTACATCCACACTTCTGCAGTCCAGCCCCAGCTGTGTCACAGCAGCAGGCAGTGCCAGCAGTGCCTGTTCTCCACAGTAAGGCACCCACAGAGCCCTCAGGGGCAGGGAGGGAGCTCCCAGCACAGGAGCAGCCCTGCAGGGATCACTCCCCGTTCCAAGGTCAGATACATCCCATGAGCACTTCTCTGCAGATGCTGGTCTGTGCACACAGCTGTGACAGGAACATTTAAGCTCATCTAAGAAACACAATTCAAGTCAAACAAATCAACTCAGTTTACAGCCAGTCTGCTCACAGAGCCTGGTGACAGAAACAATTAACATCTCGTTTGTCTGTAACTCATAACCAGTGTTTTAGCAGTTTCAGAACACATTAAACACACGTAAAGCCATGTGACAGCATTCCTGTAACACATCCCTACTCCCACACCAAGAGGAGGAGGAGGAAGTCAACACCACACTCACATCCCATAGACTTGTGGGAGGGAAAACACAGAAAAAAAAAATAAAAATAAAACCATTTGTGCCAGCACACTCCAAACAAAGTTCCAAGACTACTGCTACTGAGGTTAGCAATGCCTGGGGCTGGGGAATGGAAGCTGAAATTCCAGGTCCTGCAAGCTTCACCATGAAACTACCACGGGCTTCAGCTCTGCCTAATCGTATCTGAAAGCATGAGAGACTCCAGCAGACATGACACTCTTGAAATACAGAACTTTATTTAGAAACTGCTTAAAATAGAAAAACCCTGTCAAGAAAAATCCAAGTCAAATATGGTTTCTCAGTAAAATGGAGTTTTAGGGCAACAAAAGTCTAAAAGGCCACAAGAGAAATAGCACCACTGCAATTTTAAACAATGGCTAGATACTTGCATTTTTGGCATTCACTGAATTTGGGTTTTTCTCTGAACTTCACAAAGATTCATGCACTACACAATTACCATAAAATGCTCTCCTACACACATTTTAGGACAAGCTACCACCAGAAACAAATGAATACAAGCACAACAGGACTGATCAATCTCAGTAGTGAAGGGGGGTCAGAAGTCTTGCAGGATCTTGCCAAACACAACAGTAATGAGGGGCATGATAGCAAAAAAGGACAGTTAAGGAAAGTATTTTAAATATTAATATTTAAGTTAGTCTCAGTACTGTATTTTCTGCAATAACATTAGCTCTGTTAGCCAGCATCTTTTAGTTTTTACCCCAGAAGACTACTGAACTGGCAAGTGTTATTACTAATATGCCCTGGTTCAAAGGGAAAAAAAAAAAGAAAGCAGACAGAAAAATATCATCCTCATATGCTCAATTCACTTTCATTCAAAGCCAGTTGCACAGTGCAAGTCCTGTTACAACTATTGGGCATGTTCAGCATTCCTTGGGATGGGAAAGGGAAAAGTGAGAGAACAGAAGGGATTCCAACAGAAATGAAAATAAACGGAACAAATAAAAACAAGAGCCAGGAAGAAAAATCACTTCTGAAGGACATTTTAGGCAGTAAGACTGTGTGCCCTTTGCTTTGTTTTGCTTTTCTTACAGAAAACACAGTACGTTTTGGCAAAGCCACAATGCCACAGAGAAAGGCTTCAGCACTCTTCAAGGTAATTTATGTGTCTCAGCTGTTCATACTCCCTCTAATCTTGTGACAGGCAACGTTAAGGCCCATTTCATCGAGAACTAATCACTTAGTAAGCAGCTTTACATAGGAATGGAGTTTTGTTTTAATAGCCCCTTTTGAGCACTTGCTGACACAGTGAGACTGCCATGCAAGGCCTCTCGGACAGCAGTGAATGGAGTTAAACAAACGTCTACCCCAATATGAAGCACATAAAATCTCCCATCACATTACTTCAATTTGGCATATGGAAGCATATTTTAAATACTCTTAAGGCATTTATTATAATTTCTGTTCTGCAATTTCACATTAACTCAATCTTTCTGTGAGTCAGTCTTTAATTTCTCTACTGCACACCGCCTTAGATACAAAAAGAGTCTTCCCACAAACCAGTGTTTTACCAGCAAACCATTCTGCAACGAGTTCCAAATATTCAGCCTCTTGCTCCCTAAATATACCACCTCGATGTGAATACTGCTCTGCTACAGCGTGAGAAAGAGCTCCTAACTCAAACCCACTGTAAAAGTGAAACTTCCGCAAAGTGCACTTTAAGAAGAGGTACTTTTTGCTTATGAAAAACCAGTGAGTCCTCTAAGAATAAAGTGGAGTATTTTACAGTTAAGCACATGATCTGGGGCAAAGAATTCTGATGTTGCTGCTCTGCTGGTACAGTATGTGGTCTGTTAATACTCTTCTTGTTCCTCCTGCGGTGCTCCTTCGTCAGGTATCACAAAGCCTTCCTGAAGGGGAAGAAAACAAGTGCTTTAATGAAAATCTGATGTCAAACCAGCTCCTGGCTACTCTGTAGATACTTTATTTTCCCTCTTACATCAGGTAAGACACCCTTAAGTCACTGTTTACAGGGACAAGATGTATTACCAGAAGTATTTTCCTCATCTTTGATCTGTTCGTTACATACTACTCATGAAAGGTCCACCTTGTTTGCTATCTGACTATAATTAAGTTATCTGATCCTTTATTACAGGAAAAAGATGGGCCATAAACCTCACAGGGAAGAAAAAAGGTAGAACTAGAGGGAGCTCTGAAAAGCAAACCAGCTTCCAATTACAAGAGCAGGAAGAACTGTGCAACACAGTCTATAACAGATTACTTACATCTGTGGCATAAAGAATTTCCACAATCCTCTGCAACACTGGATCATTCTCCCCTTCATTCTCCTGGCAGATCAATTCAATGTTCCTCAATTTGCCAAAGTAGAAATCTCTCTCCTTCTCCAGATCTTCAACAGTAAGTTTCAATACGTTGATCTGCCAAAGGGCATCAATAATAATTATATCCACCAGAGATATAATTCAGTAGGATATATGCAAAAGGGGTGTCCCAAAAGTTCTCAGAAGGGTGTTGATATGCAAAGCAAGATATGGGGGGAAGGGGGACTGTGACAGGAGAAAAAGGGCCATTTCTCAAATTTTAAACAACAAACATCCAGTCCAACACACACAAATCCACTTGGAAAGACTAAAGGCCGATTGCATGAAATAGGTGCAGCACTGACTGCCTGCAGCTCTCTGCTCACACATTCTTTCACGACAGCTCTCCTGCTGACAGCAGGTTCAGTTGTGCTGCACTCCGGATTTCAGTGAGGAGCAGCTGCTCATAGCTCAGTTGGAATGCTGGGAGAGCTGCAACACAGCTGTGGGAATACTTACAAACCCTGCTATGTGTGACACAGCCCACACTGGGGTGAAATGTCTGGGCACTCCTGTGCTACAGGAGGGGTTTTGCTTCCATCAGGAGAGCGAGACCATTATAACAAAGGGTTCCAATTAAGTGATTTTAAATGAGCTGATTCAGATCATTTTCTTCCAGCTGCCTGACCCAGACATTCAGTGGTATTGGAAAAACAAACCTGCACATAACTCTGTCAAGCAGAGGTCAGTCACAGGGCTGTCCTGTACACACCTGCTCGATCAATCCTGCCGATTCATCGTCTCCTCCACCCTTTTTGCCCATCCCAGGCCCAGCTTTGGGACCTGCTGGGGTCCTCTGTGCAACGATGGGCCTCTGCGGGGCTGCAAGATCAATTCACCAATTAATTCAAATCCTCCCTCCCATAAAGGTTACTATCCCCCCTCCGAACATGCTTAGGCACGAAGGAGTTTGAAGATATGTTCCTTCCTTAATTCCATGTAACATGTCCTTTCTTTTTGGCACACTTGGCACTAATCCTTGCCATTTTCTCTTTCATAGGAGACTGCTCTTTCTGTAGCCTCCAGACACCTGGGTACTACAGCAGCCTCAGTCTTTGAGCCTGCCATCTCTAAAACAAGATGCAAAATACTAGAATCCCATAACTGATTTTAAATAGCAACCCAGTCTCCATTTCCCCAGAGTTTTTAATGATCTAGATAATCTTTTAACTATTTTCCCTACCTGCACTGCCAGTACCGAGAGATTTCCTGGTTTTGTTCACAACTGGAGTAACAAGGTTTGGTGCTATTGTGTCTTGGCCTTGTCGAGCAGCAACAGGATCATACTCCTTCCCGTCATAGTTTGCATCAAAAAATTTTTTGAACCACTGAACAAATTCGAAGTTGTCCTGAAATTTTCCTTTCACTAGTTTGTCCACAGGAATTATATGAAGAGGAGAAAAAAAAAAAAAACAGACTCATATTAAGGGTAAAGAACCTCTCTGTGCTTTTATATAAAGTTTTAAAGTTAATGCACTCAAAATATATGCAAATTTAATTCTTGTCAAGTCTAGGGAAAATCCCCCTTGACCACAAATGTGTCAAATAATGGGATTTTTGTAATCATTGGAATGAAAAACCAATCATGCTTTGCCTTTGCGGGTCCAAATAATTTTAAATAATTGTGCAGCAAAGTTTCTGCTAGATCAAGTTTACAGACAAAACTTCCTGACCACACAAAGCTGGCTCTGATGAATCTGAACTGACCAACTCCAGAACTGCTACAAGAGCTAAAAATCAATGTTATAGCAGACTCCAGCTGCCCTGGGATGAGGTGTATAAATAAAGACTATTAAAAAATGCAGAAAATAGTGAAGTTTTGTTTGTAGACAAAATTTTTTTCATAAAGCATCTGGAAGCCAGGCTGATTGTCCAGATGGGTTGTGTGGACAGACTGCACAAGCCACTGTCCCCAAGCAGAGACTGACTCTGTGTTGGAGCTGCCAGCCATGGAATGAGACATCTTCTTAAAGAAGGAAAAAACTTCAACACTGGATGTTCTGCATCCTACCAAACACAGTCTGTAACTATTACCTGAATAAATCCACCTTCCATCAGCAGATCTGTCATTCCATCTGAACAAGATTTTTCACAATTTCATTTTCACTAGTCAGAAATCACATATTTTAATATCTGGAGGTATTTAAAAGCCATGTAGATGTGGCACTTGGGGACATGGTTTAGTGGTGGGCTTGGCACTGCTGGGGGATTTGATGGTCTCAGAAAGATTTTCCAGCCTTAACAATTATGTAATTCTATACACTTGTAAAGAGGAATTTTGAATCCTTAGGACTATCACAGCAGTAGGCTATGGGAACATATCTCCTACAAAGATGGTCCAAAGAGGAAGCTCAAGCAAACCTTATCTCATAGAAATTTCAGTATTATTTTGGGCCACAGAAGTTGCACAGAATTTAAAGGGTAACATTCATCTCATCATTAAGAACTGGAAACCTGACCTTGGCTGGAATAAAGCAAAATGTGTCCTAACTGATGTGAGGACCCCAAGGCAAACCAAAACAAAAGGTTTTGAGATTTACAAACCGAAATCAAACTCTATTCCCAGACTTATTCAGTTTTAAATATGAAAGTTCATCCCATCTGCATTAACATTAAAAGCAGAGAGTCAATTATAGCACAGCTTACTTTGTCAACACCCATTCGTTTAAAACCTGCTTGTAGAACCTTGAAATTTTGAATGTACTCATGTTCCAATTTTGCTTGAAACTTCACTTTCTTGAGTGCTACAGAACCTGGGAAGAGCATGTCCATGAACTGACAGTATGCAGCACCTGCCAAAAGGAAAAGAACACAAATCCTGGGATGAATTAAGTCAGTTCAGCTCACTAACCTTTGTGAGTTTCTTTACAGTCAGGTCAGCAAAGTGACCTGACTCACTCCTCAGTCACACAAGCCCTTTAAAGGCAACAAAGGCAAGAAAACAGGAACCTTCTGTCTCCTTTTTGGTGCAGTATGGCCATAAATAAGCTTAAAGGAGCTGGAGAACCAAACTTTTGGGCTCATGACTTGAACTCTTATTCATAAGAGCAAACCTGCCTCCATAATTCCAAGGGATAAAAAAATCTAATTAATAACCTGACATTCCTTTCTTCATGGATATCAGTACAGATCTGAGATATTACATGTGTTTAACAGGCATGTAATCTTCTCTTAACAATACTAATAGAACTAAATCAGAAAAAGCATTATTCTAAAAATTGTATTTAACCATTACTGAAATTTTAATACATTTACCTCCTACAAACAGAACCTATACACAATTCAAGGTGCCCTCCAAGATAAGAGGCTAATTAAGCTGAATTATATTTAAAGCAGGCCTTAACCAAAGAACCCAAAAAAGGTAAGTAGTAAGTGTTTCTTCCTATTAATTTAAATCCTTCATGTGCTCCAATTCAGCACTTGCTGTAGTAAGAGGAAAAGAGAGATTCAGTTCAGCCACAAAGAGTGGACAACCACCTTCAATTTGTAGAGTATGCACAGTAAAAAACAAGTGGTTTTAAACTAGATCCTCACTCTGCAGTGATGATACACAACCATTATAAGCACAACATTCAGAGCATTATTCCCACACCAACATGAATGAATTAAGGAGTAATGGGAACCTTAACCTGAACCATCCAACAGCTACACAACAAGCTGTTGGGAGCTATCTGAAGGTCAAGAAGGAATGCAGAAGAGCATTGTCCTCAACTACTCTGTTCATCTCAACCACATCCTATAACTGTTCACTCTCTTATCAAGATGCTTTGCAGGCGCTCCCACTTTCACCTGCTACCAGAAGACTAATGTCATCCTCTTGTACAAATTAAAAATAAAAACAACAAAGCAGCTCTTGCTGTTTGCTCTCCACTGTGTCTGGGTTCACCTGCTGCAGAGCTCCAATCCCAACTCAAACACAGAGGACTTGCCAGAAACCAGGGGTTTGCTCACTATTGGCAGTCAGAGTGATAAGCGTGATAAAAACAGAGGGCTCACAGCCTAAGTCAAAGGGCACTTTTTGTGCATTTATGCAACCTCAAACTGCTGCTGTCACTGCTGCCCTTGCCAAAGACAGCAAAACAAGCTTGGGAACTCCAGCTTCCACAGGATTACGACAGCAAAAGCCACTTCATCCCTGCCAAGGCAGGAAGCATTACTGCAGATGCAGAAAAGGGAAGTTACTCAGGACATACCACATCAACAGCTCTCAGTCTTTTCCCAAAAACAGGTGAGCTGGAATTCTGCAGAGCCAGTGCTAATGATCCTCACTTCAACACAGAGCTCTCCCAGCATTCAAGACTCACACCAATCCCATGCAAATCAGCCCTGCACAGGACAGGGTTTAACCAGCCTATCTGAAAGCAGACAGTGCTTATCAGTTCCCTTCCTCCTGTGGTCATAGATCTTTAGTTCCCTCACCCTTACAGTTCTTGTTCATCATCTCACTAGACAAAAGCCACTACAAGTACCTGTCAAATGCCTGCTGTGAGTGCCTTCCTTCTCTGTAATCTTTGGGATCGTTTCTTCCATGGACTAAGCCACAGCCTGTATTGACAGTCCAAAAACTCACTTTTAATTAATTCCTCCTTTTATTCCGCCTCCAATTTCCACATCTCTCCTTCCACGAGCAACACCTGATTTTAAAGTCACTGTATGAGCCACACTTCCACTTTTCACCGAGTGCCTGTTGTAGTTATTGAAATTATCTTGTACCCAGGCTGCATTCTTAGCCTTGGGTTTTCTTCAGCTCTTCTTCACAGACTATTATCTTTTATTCGTTCTTACAAGCCTCCTCCTCCCACACACTCCTCCCTACGATGACACTTGACTCCATTTCTGCACCACAGACACTTCCCCTTTCCTGCCTACGACTATATATGAGATTCAGCTGTGCTGAAGTTGGTTCAAGCCCAGGTAAGCTGGGCTGACATAGACTGCACATGCTCCAGGACAAAGAGGAGTTTTAAAGTCCTGCAGCTGACCCCACGAGTCACTGCTGTCTTCCTCACGCTCCAGTACTCATCACAATTGTTTTTGCTAGTTACACTTGTAAGAGTTACTCTATCCATGTAGACTAAACACTTAATTCCTCATGGGAAAACACCCTCTTCCTCAGAGTCTTTTTTTCACATTAACACCCATTCCTTATAGCATCTATGCTGCAGTGAGTCATGAGAACGTGTCTTTTCATTACACTGACATCATTAACAACCACTTCAGTAACACTCCGACCACAACTGGATCATAACACTGACCACGAATCTGTTCACAGCAGGAGCTGAGCCAGGAGCACAGCTACAGCAGGGCAGCACAGAGGCTGCAGCTGCACCTCTACAGAGCACATCCCACGTGGAGCTGCCCTCGGGCTGAACCCCCTTACCTGAGCACAGCTGTTCGATCTTGGTCAGCGTCAGCTGCAGAGACTCATTGATCCACGCCAGCATGTCATGTCGGCTCAAGTTATCGCTGGTCACTGAAGTAGAATACACATTCACTGCCATTTTCTGAAAGACAGAACCAGAGGTGTGAGCGCCACGGACGGTGGAGCCGCTTCCTTTTGAGCCTTCCCGACCCATCAGCGAGGGAATCGCGACACAGCCGCGGGCTGCCAGCGGCGGGGAGGACCCTCCCGCACCGCCATGCACAGGGCTCGGCTCCGCGATTTCTGACGAAAAATCAGCACCGAGGCGCTCACGTGGGAACCGCTGAAAGGAATCCCGGCTGCGGCAAGTCACTCATCCCTCTCCGCCGCGCCGCCGGGAGCGGATGCAGCGCTTCCTGCGCGGCCCCGGGACCTCCCCGGGGATCGACCCCGAGCGGCCGCTCCCCNGCGTTCAAACCGGCCCCGCCCGCCCTGACCGGGACCGCGTCACGCGCTCGCTGCGCGCCTGCGTCACGCGCACGTCACGGCCCCGCGCGGGGAGCGCCGCGCGCCGGCACGGGCCGGGGGGCGGTCGTCAGGGGGCGGGGCGAGCTGCCGCGTTGCTATGGAGATGCCGCGCCCACTCCG
>VWZP01007891.1:108202-135589 GCA_013396995.1 Dicaeum eximium | reverse complement strand
CACAGCCCCGAACCCTGGCACAGCACAGCCCCGAACCCAGCGGCACAACCCGGCCGCGAGACCCGGCACGGCCCAGCCCCGAACCCAGCGGTACAGCACAGACCCAAACCCCGGCACGGCTCCAACACTCCCGGCACACCAGCACCGGCCACCTTGGTGTCACTGGTGTCACCTCAGCGGCAGCAGGAGAGGGGCAGCTCGGCTCCCTGGCTGTGCCACTCCTCCCGCAGTGAACCCCCTTATTTACCCAAAAAGACTGTCCAGCCGTACAGAAATACTCATTTTTAATCGGACATGATAAATGGTAAACTGTCGACATTTTTTTTCCCACATGGAAACCAGTGAAATCATGTGGACAAGGCGGAGTTGCGAGTTTCCACGCTCCAGGATACAAAAACTGTGAAATGTGTTAAAAATGATACATTTCTCTCATTTGTAAAAGATTGTATAAAAACCCGCAACATCTTCAACATTAGAAATCCTTAACCTAAAAAAATAGCACCAGGGAGAGTTAGAACCCTTTAAAAAGTATTAAAAAGGAATTTCTGAGACCCCCCTCCCTTAACATTTTACAAACTCGTAATAAAAGGCAGCTCTTACAGGGAAAAACATTTCAAGGAAGACTTGTCTACTACAATTCTCATCAAGTGAGCTTAATGCCAAGACAATTCTCATTCCTCTTTTATCTTTGTTTACTTTCCCCGAGTTCTTTTTTTTTCCCCTCATCTATTTGTTTTCCTTTTGATCAGATAGGAAAGGATGTGAGATCTGGAGATTGTAAGATCAGGGATGCCATGGAGTGGAGGGCATGTGTTAGCCCAGTCTGGAAAAGTCAAGCCCAGCAGGCCAGAGGATGGCTGTCACCCTGAGCCCTGCACTGGATGGTTGTTCACCCTCAGGCCCCACGCTGGGCTCCAAACAGGGACTGCAAGGACCTGGGATGAGGAATTAGTGTTGTGGCTGGGGTCCAGCTGCACATAAGGATCACAGATTGGCGAGGAGTCCAAAAGCAGCTGGTGCAGTGCTGGCGATGCCAAGGCTTCCCAAACACCTCCAACACGCACAAAACCCACCCTGTCATCTTCCCAGACCAGGGGCTGGTGACAAGAGGGTGTTACATGTCCCCAGGCACTTGTGAAGCATTGGAGGTGCCAGCAGTGACGTGGCCCAGCCTGCTTGGCTTTCCTCAGAGTTTTCTTAACTAAGGCATGTGGCTTGAACAAGTCACTGAGAATGAACCCCAAGGAGTTCTCTCTAAAGAGTAACCTCCAGGTTAAAACAGGGAAAAAAGGCCTTTAAACTACCTGGGCTTCCCTTGCTGTCCATTCCCAAGCACAGACTTGGATTGGAGACCAAGAGAAGATGGTCCTCAGAGCTGGGATGGAAAACTGCACACCAGGGGGGAAAATGGGAGGCTGCTGTCCTGCACCACAAGGACAGGGGTGCCAGAGAGGTAGAAGGAGCTGGGAGAGAAGCTCTTCCCAGTGATGCTGTACAGCCCCTTGCAAGGGAGCAAGGCACTGGCACTGACTGGGCAGAGGGCTGGCCCATGGTTTGAACCTGAATAATTTTGAGAAGGCGCCCGAGGGCTCTTCCAGAGCCAGGTGAACAGCAGAGGTAGGGGAGGACAGAGGGACCAAGGGGGCAGTCGTTTCAGTGCATTGAAATGTGCATTGGAATTCAGAATCCCCAGAGATGCCTGCTGGAACAGTAGCCCAGTGGCTATGGAAAACCTGGCAAAATGGACACAGGCACCTGCACCTTCCCGGTGGCCACAGGCTCAGCATGCCCAGGACTTCATGGACAGCATGATTATCACTCTGGCAAAGCTGGGGAGTAGAGGATGGCAATGGAAAGTGAGCACAGTGGTGGCCGCAGGAGCTCCCAGTTTGAGGGTACAGCCCCAGGAGCCCCCAGGGCACTGCCAGGCTGGGGCTGGGCACACAATCCCACCTCTGTGCACAGGGAGATGGGAGCACAGGGCAGGAGAGGTACAGCCCCTGCCTGTAGACCCCCAGGGACCCCAGCAGTGGCAGTGCTTTCCTGCCTCACTGTTCCATTCCCTGTGCACAGCATGAGATGGGCACAGGCAAGAGCAGTGCTGCACTCCTGATCCCTGCAGGGTTGGGTGGGATCTCCCCTGGAAGGAATGCCCTGCCACCACTGCTTGGGTTCATGACATCCTACATGACATTTGGGGTGCTGAGATTTGAGGGTGCCATTGACCATTACACTGTTCCTGCTGACATACCACATTAATTTGGGAAATGGATGCTCCGAGAATATTCTCCTTTACAGACCATGGAGCCCAAATCCTCCCTGCTCCAGTTACTGTGTAAGATTTCAAACCATTCAGCAGGATTTTAAAATCTAAGGAAAGGTTTTAGATGTTTTAAAAAGGAAGTAGTGAATGTTTGTAAACTACAACCAAACATATAAAACAATATTTCTTTAGTTCTAGCTAGAAAAGTAATTCTATCACCTCACAGTTCAGTTTCAGCTACATTCAGGTCTAGGAATCTCCACATTCTTATGTAATGCCTTAAAGCAGCAATAGACATTAAAACAACAAAATTAAATTTTATAAAAGAAAAATAAAAACAAAAAATATTTGGTTTCTGTATGATCCTGTGTCAGTGTATAACCTGAGCAGGGTCCCTTACACCTGCTGCTACGGGTTGGGGGTTTTTGGCAGTTACTTCAAGAGGTTTTGTTTGTTTAGGAAAAGCACCAATTCACTGTAGTTCAGGTTTTGCCTGCAGCTCCCCAGCAGCTGCCCGCACACTGGCTGCTCAGCAAGTGGTGACTTCCCGGCTCCAGGCTAAACAGGAATAGTGAAAGCTCTGGAGGATGAGACTCCCATCTCACCAGCGATGCATAGAGCTTCGTGTGCTGGGTAATTAAAGCTTCGTCCATCATTTCCTACGGATCACTGTTAGTCCCTTGTGAGAAGTTACCCTGCCAGGCTCTTTGGTTACAGACATTCCTCGGCTCGTCCCGCGGCACGTGGCCGGGGAGGGACGGGGCCGTGGCAGCGCGGTGGCCGTGCCCGTCCCTCTCCCGCCACAGCGGCGGTGCTGTGCATCTTTACCAGAGAGACGAGGGACGCTCCGTTTGCTATTCACAGGCAAAGTAATCCTTGAGTGGGGAGAAGAGGTGCCGGATGACAGGGACGCTCCAGGATTTCCCCAGCAGCTTCTGGCGAGTCCCGCGGCTGAGGTTGGAGACATCCGTGTAGGGGAGGGGGAAGCCAAAGATCCTGCGGAGCAGAGGTGGGACAGGGTAGGTGAGGCAGAGCAGGATCAGGAATCCCTTTCCCTGGGTAGCACCGTTCCCAGGCCACCCAGAGACAATGAGAATCAGGAGTGTCCTACGGGGAGGGGATTCAGCTCTCCGGCCCCACACGACCTGAGCAGTTCTGGATAGGGCCAGGCTGTGGCTTCCCACCATCCCCAGTGCCCTCCACCTTAGAGGATATTTCCTGGCAGGGCTCCTGTGCCTGGGCATCTCTGCCTCTGCTCAGCAGCACCTATGCATGCATTGCCCTGGGGCTACTCCACGGAAATAGGACTGAGTAGCTCTGAGTCATGGGCTGGGCACTTCCCTTACAACCAGATGAAAGCCCAAGATCCATTTCACACGACAAAGGCTTGGAATTGTTATTTTACTTTCAAATACCTTTAGCTTAGTGTTAACTACAACAAACACTGGCAATTCAAATATAAGCAAGCAAAACTATTTAACTCTAGTCTTGTGTTTACTAGCCAGAAGCATCCACTGTGCAAACAACTTCAGGTTTTGTCTCATGTACTTGGTGTGCCCGGCCACTCAGTTCCCCTCCATAAACCCACAACGATGGCACTGACCAGGGCACAGGGCTGCCATAAAGCACCCCCACATCAGCCTGGGCCTTACCCCAAAGCCAGTCCACATGTGCACCCCCAGCCAGACCCACCACACAGCATCCTGAGCAAGCCCCATCACTCCTCCCTCCAAAACCTTCAGGGCCAGGGCAGGGGATGCTGCTACGCTTCTCCCCTGCAGTCCCATCATTGCTTATTAGTAAGTGCATTAATTATCATGTGCACACCACTGCAGGGAAGCTGCCCCATGCAGGAGCTGTGGCTCCTCGCTCCCAGGAGCTGGGCTTAGAGCCAGGGAGACAAAAAAACCCACACAAATGGGCACTGCAAAACAAACCAAAACTACTGTGAGAGATCCAAGAGGACAGCAGACTGATTGATTACCTGTCCATCCCAGGGAGGTTGCCCCAGAAGTAACGAGCTCGGTGGGCAGCTGATATCTTGATCGCATCAATCATAACTGGGTTACACTGGGGACCAAAAACAGGGGAAATAAAAGTTAGAGGAAATGTTGGCTTGATTCTGTCCTGCATGGACAGCCCTTCCCACTGCACTGCAGGGACTTAAAAGTCATCAGCGAATCCTCAAAATGGTGTAGCTCCCACAAACCCTGTTTGACACCAGAAAATGGCCTGGGTGGCCACATGAGCTCCCAGGCCATTGCCACAGCCAGCAGCTATTGACCAGTGCTGGTCCCATGGACCAGGATCAGGATTGTCAGCCTTCAATGGTGATTTTACATCAGTGGTCCCTGCTGACCCACAACCCATCCTGGCTACCAGAGAGTTAAAACTCCTTCCCAGTCCCTGACCCCCCTCTCCCTAGAAATAACAGGCATTGCTGGGAACAGATGCTTTCTGCAAGGCTGGCAAAACCCCTCCCCCAGAGGACTTGTGCTTGGGGTTGACCTGATGACAGCCAGAGGGGAGGATCCAGAGCCAAGACTAAACTTGATTCCTTGGCATGTGCACCAGGCAGGGGGTTTTCCAGCATCAGGGCCACAGGAAACCATAGCCAGACCCTCACACCCGGCACACCCTGCACAGCCCTGCAAATGTCACCCGCTCCAATGCCTTTCCCACAGCTGTCAGCAACCCCTACCTCCAGAAACCGGGAAATGTCCCTCTTGTCGTTGATCCTCATGGCCACCACGTTCTCAAACATCCAGAAGAAGGGCCGCTCCTCGCCTGCCTTGGGCCGAGCGTAGTTGAGCAGGTGGTAGAACTCGAAGAACAGCCTCCCGGTTCCTTCTGCCAGGAGAGAGCCGAGCAGCAGGTTGGGACCAGCTGGGGCACGGGGTGTGGGGCTGGGGGGCCTGGCTGCCCTCCCCACCAAGAAGGGTATGGAGACAGCCCATCACCAATACAGCCTGGGGCTGAACCACTTGCCCAGGCTGTAAGGTGGCTCCATGGCCCAGGAACATCCCATCTGCAGCCCAGCAGAGGCAAAGCAGCCTTACCAAACAGCGCCTTCCTGGTTGGATTGACAAGGGAGACATCATCGCAAGGGGTTCCACCGATCACCAGGTCAAAAGGACCCCACTCCTCAATCTACAGAGAACAGACAATCCAGACCATTAGGGGATGCCTCAGAGGGCACAAGCTTGTCACACAGCTGGTGGGGTGAGACCCATGCCCCCATGGTGCCATGTCCCTCAGGCTCCCACAGAAGCAGAGCTCACATTTCTCTTGGTTATGTTCCTGACATCGTGCACGTAGGTGATGTTGCCCTCGGGCCGCACTTTGCCCGCGGCCATGGGGTTCTCACAGATCTCTGAGGCAATGTACTTCTCCACTTGGATGCCCAAGTCCTTCAGCACCGTGTACCCTGCCAACGGACAGAGGTCTGAGGTCACGCTGCTCTCTTTGGTCTCCAAGTCTCCTTCATCACCTCCGCTCGATGTGGCTGCTCCTGGATGTCCTAGGTGGGTGTAGTCAAACAGCACTTCAGGGTGAGTAAACTTTCATTTGACCCATTCCTCCAGGCAGGTTTGCTCCCAGAAAGCAGAGTGCCAGGAGCTGAGTGACCCGAGCAAAACCAGTTGCCCTCAGGCACTTCAGAGTACATGTTACTGGTATCCCCACAGCTCTGGCTTCTCAAGGGGACCAGCCACCCCAGATCACACTCAGCACAGCAGGAACATCTCTGTGAGGTGCCCACACATGGCCTTCCCTCCTCCACAGCCCTGTCCAGCAGGAAAGGGAGACCCTGCCCTCATCACTCTTCTGATGAGGCTCTCCCTGCTTTCACCACTTCCTCCCCACCAAGCTTTTAGAGACAGGTTTGAGCCCATGGAAGGATTCATCCCCAATGCCCAGGGCTAAAAGCTGCCCAGCAGTGCTTCCCTGCTGCCTCACCTGTTGCCACTCCATCGAACAACGAGAGCACTCGAATTGGTCTCCTCTTCGCTGGAGGAACTGTTGGGTAGATTTTGGGTGCAGCCTGCAATGGAGACAGCGATGAAGCCCCAGCCCTGGCAGCGCTGCATTGTCCCATGAGGTTCTGAATGCAGCACCTCCACCTTCAGGAGAGCATCTGCAGGACCAAGAGCCTGACACGCTTGGAAAGGGTGGATGAACAAGACCAAGGCAGAGGAAGGATGAAGCCCAGGTAGCTCGCCCTGCCCTCAGTGACCCTCCCTCTTCCCCACATCCCCACACACCGGGCTCCCTGCCCACAGCCCTTACATATTCCTGTCCCTTGTCGCTGGTGAAGAAGTCCTGCAGGCGAGTGTTCCAGTCCTGCCGGCGCTGCAGCGCGCCGTGGTTCTGCTGGGGCTGGCACATGTAGCAGTTCCAGGGCTCCTGTTCTTTTACTCTGGCTGACGTCCCTCGCCCCACCAGCACGTCCAGACACTCCACACAGAAGCACCTGCCCAACCCACAAAAGCTTGTGTTTGTCACCCCAGAAACCCCTTTAGATCACCCCAGCTTCTCCTGGAGTCTCCCCTGCCATGCACTGGAGCCCCCACCATTTCACAGGATATTTTTACAGGAAATACCCTGGTTTTTATGGCTGCTAACACATGCTGGTGACCAAGGCATGGGTAAGTCTCCTGCCAACCTCCACAGGGTTTATTCAGGTGATACCTGGCTCAGTAAGGGCAGGTAGGCTGTGCTGGGATATGGCAACTGGAGAGAAGCACAGCCCCTGCCCAGGCTCATGGAGGACTCTGCTTCCTGCAGCTCCCTGGGAATGATGCCAGGCCCTCAGCCCCAGGAGCAGAGACATGGGGCTCACCTGCAGCAGCTGGCGTTGCTGCAGAGCAGCAGCTCCTTGCCTGCGCAGCAGACGGTGCAGTAGGACTGGTACCCATCTTCATCATACATGTAGAAGTACTCCAGGAATCTATCCTAGCAAAAGTACATCCAGGAGCAGAGAAGGATAGAGGATCAGGAGCTGTGCTCAGAGGGTGGAGGACACAGCTTTGCTCCATTCCCAATACACACTGAGATTTTGGAGATGCACATCCTTAGTGTTTCAGGGTGGCGAGGACATGCTGAGGGACAGCCCCATGGGGGACACAGCATGGCCAGGACCTGGCACAAGCAGTCCCTGTCCCAGCAGCACTGGCTGGACCCCAGCCCCATCCTCTGGCCCCAGGCTCCCGCTCAGCCCCAGCACGGCAGCACTTACCCTGCACGTCTGGCAGAGGCCCCCCTTGAACAGTGGGTGGAAGGTGGCCAGGTTCCTCCTCCCGCAGGACAAACAGCTCTCTGTGGGACAGAGAGCTGCACTCACCAAGGGCAGGGAGCACCCAGGGCAGGGCCCCCTTACACCCCACCACAGGCTGCAGAGGCTGCAGCCTCACCTTGGAGCTGTGTCTGGATAAAGCCTGCCCTCAGAACTGCATCCAAATGGGGGCTGCCCTTGGAACCGCATCTGGATGCGGCTGTGGCTCCCATGGAGGCTCTGCTCAGCACCCTGCACTCACAGCACTTTCCCCCCTCCTGCATGGTGCAGCTGCAAAGGGACCCAAAACCTTGCTGGGCACCCCCAGACCTCACACCCCTTCCAAGGAGAGTCAGGGCCAGCATTTACCTTCCAGCTTCCCACTGTTGTTCGTAACTTCAGAAACCATTTGCTCTTTATACATTTGAAAAGAAAAAAAAAAAGACATTATCATTCCTATTCCTTATGTTACAAATTCTAAATGCACTCTGCTTACAGGTGCCTTGTTTCTTGCATTAGAACTACTCCAGCTTTGCTGAGATTTTGGTGCAAAACCCACATCCTTTCACTCATGGAGATGTTAGAGCTCAGTGTAGCAGCACATGGTCATGCTCCAAGCTGAGCCACTAGTGGGGCCCAGTCCATGTCTTGCAGTTGGGTTTGCTGGTGTCTTGTAAGGCACAGGTCAGCACCACTAGACCACAAAAGCTTCTGCCTTCAGAAACCAGGCTCATGGTTCCTGGGAAGAGCCAAGCCCTTTGCCAGAATGATTTCCCAGTGCTCTCAGGGTGCACAGCCCAGACCAAGCCACTCCCCAGCTCTCTCTGTTGGTTACCTCGGGTCTGGTCCTCTTCCACACGCTGCTCCTTGCTGCTGTTGCAGGGGTAGGTCTTCAGCCTCTTGGTGGGGGGACACTGTTCAAGGGACACCACCTCCTCTGTCCCATTCCTTAGCACCGTATTCTCTGCAAGAAAAACTCCTTAAGGACAAGCCTCCAGCCTCAGAACTGTCCCAGGGCACCTCCTGCCAAGCCCTGCCAGGTCTCACCCCAGCCACAGCAGGACCCTTCCTGGCCACCTGTGTCCCCACACATGGCACAAGGCTCTGCCATGTCCAATTTAGGGCTTGGAGGGTGCTTTGCTCCAGCTTTTTGCAATGCCACTGAGGGGTCGCAGTGAGAAGCCCAGGGATCACCCTGGGACTGGACTGGCATGGCCACAGCACAGGGTGAGCAGGCCCAGCTGGGGCCAGCCCCCAGTGGCCACTGCCCATGCCAGCCCCCTGCCAGCTGATGCCACCACCTCACCTGAGCCCTTGGGTGGCCGCAGTCCCTTGAGCCCCAGGGGCTTGAAGCCAGTGATTGCCCAGTCGATCATGGGCTTCAGCTGCTCCTCCAGTGACTCCCTGGGGCCCGTTGTAAACGTCTTCCCCGACCGGCTCCGGGCAACCTGATGGGGATGGGCAGCAGGGGACAGGGTGACAGGGTGGTCTCTGTCAGGGGAGCAGCCACAGCCTGGCAGGGGCACAGCACCAGGCCCCCTCCCCACCCAACACACACACACACACACAGAGACACAGAGACACACAGACACAGACACACACACACACAGAGACACAGAGACACACAGACACAGACACACACACACACAGAGACACAGAGACACACAGACACAGACACACACACACACAGAGACACAGAGACACACAGACACAGACACACACACACACAGAGACACAGAGACACACAGACACAGACACACACACACACAGAGACACAGAGACACACAGACACAGACACACACACACACAGAGACACAGAGACACACAGACACAGACACACACACACACAGAGACACAGAGACACACAGACACAGACACACACACACACAGAGACACAGAGACACACAGACACAGACACACACACACACAGAGACACAGAGACACACAGACACAGACACACACACACACAGAGACACAGAGACACACAGACACAGACACACACACACACAGAGACACAGAGACACACAGACACAGACACACACACACACAGAGACACAGAGACACACAGACACAGACACACACACACACAGAGACACAGAGACACACAGACACAGACACACACACACACAGAGACACAGAGACACACAGACACAGACACACACACACACAGAGACACAGAGACACACAGACACAGACACACACACACACAGAGACACAGAGACACACAGACACAGACACACACACACACAGAGACACAGAGACACACAGACACAGACACACACACACACAGAGACACAGAGACACACAGACACAGACACACACACACACAGAGACACAGAGACACACAGACACAGACACACACACACACAGAGACACAGAGACACACAGACACAGACACACACACACACAGAGACACAGAGACACACAGACACAGACACACACACACACAGAGACACAGAGACACACAGACACAGACACACACACACACAGAGACACAGAGACACACAGACACAGACACACACACACACAGAGACACAGAGACACACAGACACAGACACACACACACACAGAGACACAGAGACACACAGACACAGACACACAGACACACACACACGCACACACACGGGGCTTGGTGGCCCCGGGACGGTGGCAGCTGATGGATTCCCACTCTGGGTGTGCCCTTGGCTGCACTCCGGTGCCTCCATCCCTGCAATGAGCCCATCTGTCCTCCACCAGCCCCAATGGAGCCAGAAGCAGGGACAGCCCAGCCACAGCTCTTGTCCAGATTCTGCTCCCTGGCAAGTGACAGGGAGAAAAGGCAGAAGAGGTGCCTGTGGGTCTGCAGCCCCATAGGCTGACATGTTGTGCATGCTTTGAATGGGTACTGGATTCACGGGTGCTCAGCACTAGCCCTGACTACAGAGGGCATCTGGCACTGACCCAGGACACCTCTGGCCAGCCTGGCACTGCCCTGCTGCCATGATGCTGCCACGTCCAAGCCCTCAGGGCAGGGAGTCTGGCCTGGGGTTCTGGAGCAGTGAGACCCTGGAGCAGCAGCAGCTACCCCTAAACCCTCAGGATAGGCAGAGTCTGGACCCACAGCTGCACTTGGAAATAATCTCAGCAGTGAAAGGAGTGTTTTACTGCATGCCATCCCACTGGCCCCCCAGCCCAGCTGGTTCAGCTGGCACCTCCTCACCCACCCACCCCTGGTTACCTCCAGAGCGTGGTAAATGGCACGGCGGTAGGACACCAGCTTGTTGAAGGTGGAGGAATTGAAATGTTGCCTAAAGGCCATCAGTCCCACCAGTTTGTCTGCAGAAACCTGGGAGAGAGCACCAAGATCTCACCGGTGAATGGGAACACCCTGCTCGGCCACATCCCCCCAGCACTGTGCAGTCCCCAGCTCCAGCACTGTGGCCAAGGAGGAAGCCCAGTGACAGTTTTGCCAAGAGCAGCAGCGTGACAAGGACGGATGGGTTGCACCCTCTGCTGGCACTGCTGGCGTGACACCAGCACAGCACTTCCTCCCTCCTGCCTGCAGCATGGGAGGGGTTGGATATCCTCCCTGGATACTGGGAAAATGTTCATGGTTGGGCACTACAACACACTCCCCAGGGAAGCGGTCATGGTACAGGCCTGAGAGAGCTCAAGAGTGTTTGGATGACACTCTTGGGCATATAGTGGGATTTTAGGGTTGTTCTGTGCAGGGAAGGAGTGCAACTCGAAGATCCTTGTGGGTCCATTCCAACTCAGGATGCTCTGATTCTGTGACAGTGATAGGGCTCTGAGGGGACACTCCTCACTAGGCAGGGAGTGACAGGGGAAGCTCTGGAGCATAAACAAAACCCTGTGAAGTGGCCAGGCAGATGTCCCCATGTCTGGATGCTGTCACCAACCTACCAGTCATTAGCTACAGACCCCAGAGCCATGAGAACCTGATGGGGCCTGGCTATGCTAAACACAGTGAGGGGAGGCCTGGGAGGCTGCAGGAGCACGTACACCCCCACAGCCCCACAGGAGTGGGGCAGAAACGTGCAGGGAGGGGTGTTTTGGGCTGGGCAGCAGGCTTACCTCAGAGAACTTCCCGTCTCCAAACCACTGCACCCACCGCATGCCCGAGACCGCCTGGCGCTTGGCTGTGGCTCTGTGGGAGACGACGATCGCCGGCCACCAGGAAAAACCTTTGATCTTTCCCCAGACAAGCTCCCCAATTCCAAATTCCTTCCCATCCTGAAAGCACAACACAACAGATCAGCCAACAGTACAAATTCCCCATTTTGTCAGGGCAGTTGTGCAGGAGAGCCCTGGAGCACAGGTGACAGCCCTGGTGTGTTGCCATGTGTGCCACGCGTGTGGCACCTCTGTGCAATTATCTAAAAAACTGCAACCCCTCCCTCAAGCACGGGGCCAAGCCATTCCCCCCAGGAGCACTGGATCCCGGCCCTGCTCCATGCTGAAGCTTGGGGGGAGGCCTGTGTGTGCCAGCCCCATGCTGAGCCCGTGCCTGGCACATGGCATGGTGCATGCTCCGTCCTGCACAGCCCCCCTGGCACCGGCCCCGTGCGTGTCCAGTCCTGCCTGCCCTCCCAGGGTCCCTGCAAACACGGGGGAGCCTTGCACTAAGGCTGCTCCCTGGGTGCCCTCAGCAGATGAGGCTCCTCCTTGGCACAGGGCAGCCCCTCACAGGGCTAACAGCTCAGCCTGTGTTGTGTGGCTGCACCCCAGGGAGCGGAGAGGACACCCATCCACCCTCCTCTTGTTCCTACTGGGGAGAGCAGAAAATATGGCAGAGCGAAAACAAAGAAAAAGAAGAGCCAAGAATTTTGGTGTGACCAGTCACAGGCCGCGCTGGGCGCTGTGCACAGCAAGGAAACTCACACAGAGAAGTCACCTCTCTGCCTGCAGAGCCCTCCTTCCCAGCTTTGTTCTGCAATTACATACTTAATTATGCAGCGAGATGCAATTGCCCAATTCCTCCAAGTCTGGGGCCCTGCCCTGCGGCCCGCAGGCACTGAATCCCGCTCTGCAGCCCCAGCAGCTTCGGTTCTCTCCAGCATCCCCGACAGAAATGTTTTCTGCACATGCAACTGCCTGTCTCAGCAGGGCACGGCACACGGCACACGCCTGCGTGTCTCGGGGGCCCGTGTGTGGCACCAGTGGCAGCTTGGCGGGGCTGGTCCCCAAAGCATCCAAGCCTGACAGATGGAGACAGCCCGGCACCACCACACCTCAGGCGTGCAGGGAAGGGTGGGTGGGCAGGGGAAACAGCACCAGTTTCCAGTTTGTTTTGGGACAAGTCACAGAGGTTCATCCTTGCCCCACACCATCCTGGTGCAGGAGCAGAGTCCAGCCCCTCCATACCTGGTACTCCAGCGCCATGCCCATGTCTCTGCTCTCTGACTCCTCGGCCCCCAGCTCAGCAGAGCCGTTCTGCCCCTCCTGGGAGCTGCTACCAGAGAGAGTGCTGCTGCTCCGGGATGAGTCCTGGGAGTCCTCCTCCGTCAGGTCGATGGTGACGGGTGGGGACACGGCAGAGCGACGCCTGGAGCTCTGCATGGCGGAGCAGGAGCGTGAGTGCAGCAGGGAGAGGGAGAGGGGAGCAGAGACCTGCCCCACATCACCCCCCATTCCCCATGTCACACCCAGCCCCGTGTCATCCCCCAGCCCTGCAGTCAGGATCGTAGAGGGGGGGCCAGGGAGTGAGGGCAGCCATGAACAGAGAGGAGAGTCCTTAATGGGGGCATCTGCAGGAGAACTGCTCTGCTTTTACCTGCCAGACCCAGAGCAAACGATGCACCACTGCCCCCCCTTGTATTCCTGTCCCAAATCCACCCAGCTCAACACACCCAGTTCATAGCAGGGGCAAAATACAGCACAAACACACCCCCTTCACAGGGGAAACTGAGGCACGGGGAGGCTGCACCATCTCTGAAGACACTTGACCAGGGCACAGCAGCAGTGCAGGTCCCTGGAGCCCAAGGGAAGCCCCAGGGAAGCCCTGGCTCTGCTGGAACCTCACCCGCACGGGAGTTGGCAGGTCCCTGAGAGTCTCCACACTGCGTGGGGCTTCCTTGATCCGCATCTCCTGCCGGGTCCGCCCTGCCTGGAACACGAGGCAGAGGGTGGGCTGCTGCCTGAGGCTGCTCTGCACCCAGCACTGCCCCAGGGTTGCACCTGCTACAGAACAGAGGGGTGCCACGGCCTGGGTGCCCTCCTCACGCAGGGACTGTGCCTCATAGGGCTGAGCACCACAGGCAGTGCCCTGGGGAAGGTGAGAGAGGACAGATGGATGCTGGAAGCACCTTGTGGTGACCCACTTTGGGCAACTTTCTGCTCCAGAGCATTTCTGCAAGGCTTAGGAGCCCTATTGCTGCAGCCCAGTGCACCCAGCATGACAGAGAGAGCAGGAGCCACAGCTGGGAGGACTGGGATGCCAGGAGAACCACTGACCACAACAGAGCACCCATCCCAGGCATGGACCCACTTACACACCCTGGATGCTCTCACATTCCCATGGGTGCTGTTTCCCAGCCCTTCAGCAGCACCCAGGGCAGCCTTTCCGTGGTGGTCAGAGTTACAGTCCAGCCCAGACTTGTTTCCTGCACCCAGCATAACAGAGGTTCAAAATTAAATGAAAATTTGCAGTGAAGAGCCCCCAGACTAAACATAGTGGGAAAGCTGAATTTTCACCCATTGGATTTATGGCTCTTTTTGTTGGAATCTGCCTCATCTCAGGCAGATCTCCAGCCTTGGGTTTTAATTCTAACATGAAACAATAAGGCCAGAAGGCAAAAATGCTTCCAGACCCTGGAGGTTTGTCAACCTAGTCAACAAAAGAGGGTCTGTGAAATTGGGGTCCAGCCCCACAGCAGCTAAAAGCAGCTCACCTCAACAGTGGGAGGCACAAGATGCTTCAGTCTATCAATACAGCAAAGACTTTAAAGAAAATACCAGCATCATTATTAGGCTGCTGCAACATGTAATAGGCATTGCTGCATCCCACACCACCCCTCCTACTGCTGTGGTATCATGAGAAGCAGGAATTTAAAATTAAAATATTACACTGTGAGTATTGCATTCATCACTGGACTGTTCCTCTGGCACTGAGCACAAGGGAAGCCCAGAGGGAAAGAGATGAGGATCCTGGCACCAGATGCCCCCCAAAGACAGCCCCCCAAAAGCACCCTAGGTGTTCACTTACCCTCTGCACTGGCAGATCCAGTGGCCAGGCCAGGTCCTCCTTGGAGAGGTCTCCATTGCTGTCCTTCTCCTTCTTCAGGGGCAGCAGCCCCAGGCCCCTGGAATCTGTGCAGAGACAAGACAGAGCAGCCTCAGGCTCTGCAAGCCCACCTGGCCATGTCCTTGCATGCCCCAGCCTCCCTCTGCTCCCACAGCACATCACAATTTGGAGACACCAAAACCTCATCTTGGAGAAATATGTCTGGGAGCAGAGACAAGTGGTGTCCCCAGGGCTCCCCATTGTGGCACCACAGCCCCAAATCACCCACCTGTCCCTAAAACTGGGAGGGACTAGCAGCAAGCATGGGGACATTCTTATCTACTCCTTTGCTCCTGAGAGCTCAGAGGCACAAGGAGGCCACATGCCAGCTCTTCAGGGCTTGTCACCAGGTCATTTAAAGCAGCACCTTGTGAACCCAAGAGGTGGGATTTGGGAACTCTGACTGGAGAATCCCAGGAGCAGCGATGCAGCCCCTCAGGTCAATGGCACCCCTCAGGCTGGAGGGGCTCCCCTGCTTAATCCATGGGGGTTAAACTATCAAGGGGCAGAGCCAGCATCCCAGTGTGGCACCCATTTCCACATCCATACCATGGCCTGGATGTGCTACTGGATCACAGAAATCCAGTGGGGTCATGGAAGGACTCTGGCCACAGCCACAGAACTTCATCCCTCAGCAAGGCCCTGGGACAGAGGCTGTGAGATCCCCAACCCTTTCCATCATTGCACATCCTGGGAGCACTCTGGGCTCAGCATGGTGACCCTCACCTGGAGTGCTGGGCTTCCCATTTGCCTCCAGTACGACACCAGGTGCGTTGTCCCCGTTGATGAGGATCAGCTTTGCCCTACAGTCTGCCTCGTCCTGCCCGTGGCTCTTGTCCTTTTTCATGGTCGCCTGTGGAAGCCAGAATGGAAAGGAAATTCAGCTGTGCAAGGAAGCCCCAGGGAGGGCAAAGCAGACAGAGTGAGATCCTTGAGCCAGCTTTAAGTTCATGCCATTAGCAGAGGGGTCTGACTGGAGATGCATCTAAAGGTCCTGGGAAATAATGGGCACGTGCACATAACCTCCACACACATGTGGTGGCCCTAAAGATCAACCAGCTCCATCTAAAAGACATCCCAGATGCAACCCACTTATCCTTAGGGATAACACCAGGTTTTTCCCCAACACCTGTATCCTGGCTTGGAGCTGCTGAGCCCCAGCTCACTCTGACAGACCCTGTCTGGAGGGGAGCTGCACTTCCCGGCCACCCTGTAGAAACCAGGGGCCAGCCCACCCCTGGGGAGAGCCCACCCCTGGGGAGAGCCCACCCCTGGGGCACTGGCCTCCCTGGCCTCCCTGCATTGCAGCAGCCCAGAGGGAGTGGGCTGTTCCCGCAGCAGGACAGGCAGGCAGCTCGCCATGGGGGGCAAAGTCCTGGAGCCTGCATTAAACTCCTCCTGCCCCCCGCTCTTGGCCTCAGCTGCTCTGCCCCAGGGTGAAGGGGCAGAGCAGGGGGCTGTGCATCCTGGCAGCCCTGCCCTGGTGTCCCCTGCAGAGCTGGGGCTCGCCCTGCTTGCTGCCTTCCCTTGGGTGCCCTCCCTGGCTCCTGTTTTCTGCAGAAGTGGAAGCTGCCGGCTCTCCCAGAGGCACCCGGATGCCACGAGCTATGCTGCCTCATTGCCGGGCTATGGGTCTGTGCTGCAACTTGCCTCTTCAGCAGCACAGTCATTTTAGCAGCACAGTCATTTTAGCAGCACGTAACTCAAGAGCTGAGAAGCTCACAGGGCTCTGCCCACCTACAGCCCTGTTAGGAAGCCAAAATAAAACCCCCCTCAGCCCCAGAGACCCCAGCTCCAGCCCACCGCCCCTTCTGCGTCACTCTCGTTCTGCATCGCCTCCAACCACTGCCCTAACAATTGAGATTTCTGCTTTGAAATCATCTGTCAGCACCTCTGACAAACAAAGACCAGTTGGAGTCTGATGTTTTGGATGCAGAGAGCAGAGTTAAAAACCTGGTAACACTCAAACACAAAGGAAAACAGGTGTCCAGCGCCCACCTCCACAGGCAGAAACCTCTGTGCACATACTGCCTCCCCCCTGGACAAAGGGGGGAGGAGAGGAATGGCACCACACACTGCATAACCCCCCACAGCTGTGTGTGCAGAAATCCCCCTGCTGCAGCACATCTGTTCCCAGACCCAGCAAACAATTCCTGGGAGCTGCCCAGACTCGTCGCCTGCCCCCGGCCCAGGCGGATGGTCCCACATGGCCCCAGATGCTCCAGGATGCAGCAATTCCACCACGGCACAGCACAGCCAGGTCAGGGTCAGCTCCTCCTGGTCTGCTTCTCCTCCCTAGCCCACAATGCTGCAGAGCAGCAGCAGCCATGACTGGCAGCAGTGCTGCCACCAAAACCAGCAAAACTCACCAAAAAAAGTGAATCTACCTTGGGAATCCCTACAGGGAGGTGTTAGACATGCTGCTCTCCCAGATGAGGGTGATCTGAACCAGAGGGTACAAGGAGATGGAGCTGCATGAGGCAGGTAAGATTCAGGGAGGACACAAGCAGGCAAGGATATCTCCCAGCCCTCCCAAATATCTGCACCCACAGAACTCCACTGGGACCCTCAGACGACCTCTGCATTCATTTCTTTGTCAGGAACCTGAGTCCAGGAAGTTCAAACTTGCACTTCAAAATGGCTTTTCCTTTCTCAGCCCCAGGAGTGCCTCATGTCCAGCACACCAGGCAAGGGTGCCTTGTCAGCCCAGCACTCTGGAGGTGAAGGGCTTAGGTGACACAGTGGCCAGGTCTCCCCAGGCCCACAGCCAGGACTGAACACCTGATGCCCCAAGCTCAGCCTTGCCACGTGCTTAGAGAGCTCCCACATGGCCTTTATTCCATTATAAAGTGGGAAAAGAAGGGTTATTCCTTTGGAAGGAACTGCTCGCTGGCAGAGCAGAGACCCACAGGTCACAGCTCTGGGTCCATGGCACAGGCCACAGGCCCTGCCATGAGCACAGGCAGGTCAGCTCCCTGCTTGGTCCGTGCCCTTCTCCAGCTGCACTGCCCAGGATCACCTGAGGATATCCCATCAGCATCCTCTGATGGGAAAGGGAACAGCACACCATGGCACAAACTGCTCATTAAAAGTCCCTCTCCCAAAATCCTAAACCCATGGAGCAGGAGTGCAATTCCCATCCCTTCTCCTGCTGTTTGCACCAAGTGCTGAAGCCACACGAGCCCATCCTGCTGCCCACTGACCACCCAGGGTCCCCTGCAGGAGCCACATCCTTGCAAGCTCACCCCCTCCTGCTCGGGAGGAAGGCTTGGTTCTTTGTCCTCGCCTCCCCTCGCAGAAACACACCAACATGTGCACTCAGGCCATTAATAATAAGAAACAGAGCACTGCCCTCACATGTGCTGGCTCATGGGAGACCAACCCTGCCGTGTTTGCATTGCCCAGCGCCCTGCAAACACACCCGGTGCTCCAGTCGTGCACTACAGAGAATCCATGAGGAGGCAAATAATGCAGAATTCCAACTCCACTGCCGAAAGCTCCCCAAGAGCCCGGCACCAGCGGCAGCCCCACACTGCCTGGTGACCAGGACGTGCCCTGCAGCCAAATCCCACCGAGAAGACAATGAACCCGCTGACTCCACAGCCCGCCCTCATTTTGCAATACCAGTTTCTTTAAGATTTGCCAAACTGGTTAAAGACCATGCCATAGTATTAACTGCTTAGAGAGAATTCTGGTCTCTGCCTGGCCACGACTGCCAGCCACCCTGGAGCAGGCAGAGCAGGCAGAGTGGTCAGGATGGCTGGGCTCACCTGGCAGAGAGGGCAGGGTGGGCAGGGCTCACCTGGCCGGGCCATGCTCTGGACTGGACCCCTGCCCCTGCTCCCGGGGCTGCTCCTCCAGCCTTGCCCAGGCTGGTTTCAGTTTTCCTTGCTGGGAAAAGAGGCCGCCCTGTTATCAGGTACATGTCCCCAGGAGGTGGGGAGGTTTCGGACTTTGCCTCCAGACTGGGGCATGCATATCAAAAGCCTGGAGGGAAGCTTTACCCATGGCTGGGATGGAGCCATCGCCCAAGCCCTGTTTGAATAACAAAAAGAAATAAAGGACCCTAATGGCCGGGCTGGCTCTGGGCTGTGGTGCACACTAATGGCCTTTAAGTCTCCCCAAACCGAACATTTCCCTCTAATCCTGGGAAGAAAGGAGTTGCTGGGTTGGCAGTTCCGTAAGAAAGGCGCCGATTTCGCAGATGTGCTCGTTGGGAAGGGCAGGGGGCGAAGGGCAGGCTCCCCCTGCCCGCTTCCTGTGCCTGGCCTCTCTGCTCTCCCGCTCCGGCACTTCCCTCCATTTCCCCCGGTTTCCTCCTGCCCCGCTCCGCTCCCCCCGCAGCCCTCGGCGCCCACCCCGGCTCTCCCCGCTGCCTCTCAGCAAAGCTGGGTTAAAGAAAAGAAACAAAACACAAACCGGCCCCTCCTCTCCCAGCGCAGACCAGGCTGGAGACGTCTCCCGGACAGCCACCATGCCCGCCAAGCGCTGCTCCAGCCGCTCCGGGCTCTTTACCATGTTCATCCCGGTGGGATCGCGCCGGGCCGAGCCCCCCGGCGTGGGGCAGGGGCTGCCGGCGGGCAGGGGCTGAGGGCAGGGCTGGAGGCTGCGGGGGCTCTGGGGGCTCTGGCGCACAGGTGAGACCCGCTCAGAGGTGGTGAGGCTTCTGTCCGGAGTCGTCACCGCTTCATTCTCCCCCTGAACAAGAGGACGTAAAGATGACAATGACACCTCGCTGTCCCCATGGCCGCCCGTCCAGCCCAGTGCAGCTCCAGAGGCGGGACTGGGATACCCGGCCTCACTCCTCCTCAGATGATTAACAATTTGGAAACTGGAAACTGAGGCAGGAGAGTACTAGTACTGCTCAGGGGAGCACGTTCCAGCCACCCCCTCCTTGCCCTCTCCCGTTCCGAGGGAGGTCGGTGCAGGACCACCTCTTGGCCCCAGGACCACCACTCGCCCAGGGGTCCCCCCGCCGCTCCCCTCTCCCGGCTTCCTGGGACTTGTGCCCCACGCTGGGGCCACTCCGCAGAGTTCATTCCTCCGACGACGACGACCTCCCCTCCCCGAAGGCTCCCCGCGGGCTCTGCAGGAGGCGGATGCCAGCACAGCCCTGCGGTCGGTACCTGCTCCGGCCACCCCGTCCCTCCGGATCGGCCCCGGGGAGGCTTCGCGCCCGAGGCGCCGCCGGGAACTCTCTTTTCCTGCCAACAGAGAGGGAAGATGCGCTGTCAGATCCCCGACCGGGAACCGAAAACAAAGGTGTTCGGCCCGTGGCAGCAGCGCCACCGTGTCCCGGTACCCCCGGCAGCCCCCCACGGTGTCCCCGGCCTGGAGGCGGCGCTGCCCGGGACGACCGAGCCGGGCAGGGGGACCGCGGCCCCCCCGATCCATCCCCGCCCCGCAGCCATCACTCGCCGTATCAGCGAGGGGACCCTCCCGCCGCAGGTTCCGGCTCAGCCCCGGCCCGGCCCCGCGGGTCGCGGGGGGTCCCGCACCGGCCCCGCCGTGACAGTCCCGGGACGCGCCCCCGGGGCTCGCGTCCCCGGCGCTTCCGCGGGAAACTCCGAAAGTTCCACCGGCACCGGAGAGGGGGGCAGGACCAGGAGGACGTAGGGGACCATGCCCGAGGCTGTGGGAGCAACGATCCCTACAACACGCCCCAGAGCCGAGTGCCGGCAACAAGTGGCGGCGGAGCCCACCACCTCCTGCCCCCTGTCCGAGCCCCCGGGGCGAAGCCGCGAGGCCCCGGTTACCGGGCACGGGGGCCGCCAGACCGGCCGGGGCGCTCCCGCCGCCGCGCTCCGGTACGCCCGGTGCCGCCTTCCCCTCCCGCCTCATTGTCCCCCGCCACCGCCGCGGACAACAAAGCCGCCCACGAGGATGTGCCACGGCTTCGGCTCGGAGCCTCCGGTCCCCCCGGTCCAGCGCTCACCTGCGCCGCTGCGGGACGCGCCGTCCAGCGGGGCCGCGCCGCCGCTCGCCGCTGCCCGCGCCCCGGCCGGCCCCCGACAGCCCCGCGCTCCGGTTACATGGCGCTTTAACCCTGCCCGTGCTGGGCAGCCCCTCCTCCTCCTCCTCCTCCTCCTCCTCCTTCGCCGCCCCATGGCGGGGGAGGGGAGCGCGGGGCCCGCACCGCCACCGCACCCGCCGGGCCCCCCAAGCCCATCGGGCGCGCAGCCCTCGGGGTCCCGCATTCCCCCAGGGCCCGCATCCCCCGGGGCGCTACATCCTCCCCCGCCGTGACTCCACACCCCCGGTGCCCCAAGGTGTCCCATCCACTGCCCCACATCGCCTGAGACCAACGCCTAGCGCCTCACATTCCCCTTGCCTCGGCGCCCCTCATGCTCTCCCCGGCGCTCTGCATCACCTCCGCGGGGCTCAGCATCCCTCTCCGGGGGTTCCTCTGATGTCTCACCCCCTCCCGGGGCTCCCCACCACCTGGTACCCGCCGGCGTCCTGGTATCCCCTCCACTGCCCAGCATCCCCCAGCATTCATCGTTTCTCCGGGGCTCGGCCCTCAGAGCCCCTCGCAGCTCAATCCCCGAGACAGAGGAGACTCCATTGGCGCCCCGGGGCGAGGCAGAGCCCTTGCCCACCGAGCCACCACTCTGCCCACCAGTTTCCAGCGGCACCATGCCCCACACAGCCCCATGCAGCACAACCCCGCACAGCGCTCCGCGAGCAGACAAAGCATCACAAGTTTTACGTTCAGTTTTTGTTTGTTCTTTCCCTTTCCCGTCCGGAGGCAAGACACTTGCAGGGCTGCGCCGGGGCCAGGGACACAGCCCGCGCCTCTCCTGCCCCAGACAAAGCATCCGCAGTCCACGTGGGGTATAATCTTCCCTGCTCGACTGTTATTACTTCTAGATTCAGCAGAAAAGTGTGGAACAGTAAGAAAAGGAATATGAGTATCCTGGTGTGATAGAAATGAGCTTTCAAGGTCAAGAGGAAATCTTAGCTAGCCAAAGTGTCTGAAATCTGCAGGACCAGCCCCAGGCCTGTACAGCAGGTTCCCCCAAACCACACCTCCATCCCTGCAGAACACAAGCATGAAAAATTTGGCAGCAAATGTAAAAAATGCTCTGCAAATGAACAAGAGGAGCTGAGAAGCCCACTCTGAATAAACCCTTGGGGATACTAAACATCACCATTCAAACAAACATGCACCACATAAACCTAAAGCCAATTAGCTGCTCGGGCGAGTAGATTAAAACAAGCAAATAGATTTTACTCCCATTTGTTTTTCCAGATTTAGGGAAAGGAAATGCTTTTGAGAGCTGTGCTCATGAGAGTTTCCAGGGCACTGCAAGGGAGGAATCAGCCCTTCCAGCATCCATGGGTTCCTCTCCCTTTCTACGGAAACCTTCCTGCCGCTGTTGGCCTCGCTGACCTGCCATCAATCTCCCGGCAGCCGAAACGCCCTCTTTCCCTCTCTGCCCCTCAGTTATCATCTAATTCAGGAGAGCAAGGCTCTGCAAACTGCTTGTGGGAAAGCTCTGGTACCAGACAAAGCAGCTCTGGCAGACGATGAACCAAAGCCTGATCCTTTTCCTGTCTCTGCTATACACACCACAGAGAGATGCTGAGAGTTTATTTCTTAACAATCAAGAGAATTTGCATGCCATTTCATGGGAAACAAGGTACCCCACAGAGGATTTTATATCCAGGCTCCTGCCCCACATTCCAGGTACCTGCACCAGGCTCTCAGCAGCTCTTGTTGAGACTCCTGTACCAGCACCTTCTGCCAGGAGAGTACCAAAGCAGCTCCTTCACTGCTTCCCACCAGCCCTGTGGCTTTCCAGCATAAACCAGTGATGGGACATGGCAGTGTGGGCAAAGCCCCTCCACTCCAGAGCTGCAGCAGCTACAAGGAGCAGGCAGCATGGCCAGGGCTCATATGAGCAGGGAGGGAGGACTGGGGGGTCCCTCACCCCCCCCAGCCATAAGCAGCATGTCCTCTGCACACCATGCCAGGGACACATCCCTGTCCACGATGGAGGAACTCCCATTGGCAGCAAGGCTGGGCTGCCCTGCTTCACAAAAAGTCATTTCAGCAAGAGCCATTCCCACATCTGGCTGTGCTCCTTTGGCTGGCTGGCATCTCAAATTCCTGGAGCCAGTGACCGACCAGCTGAAGGAGCCATTCCCTGTCACCATCACACAGTCAGGACTGGCAACATCCATTCATATTGGAAGTGACTCCTCATTTTCCACATGCTTCCCAGCAACCATGCCAGCTCTTCCACACATAACTCCTCACTCTCAACCCTGAATCCTTCTCTTCACTGAAGGCTGCTCAGCCAATGCCTTCTCTGAAGTACGCATGGGGTATGGCACCAGGCCCAGCTCCTCTCTGTCCACCCAGTTCTCCCACTTCAGATTTCTTCCTAAAATTCTCCTTTGTCATCCTGGCCAGGCAAACCAATGCCACTCCCTGCCCAGAGCTCTGCTCTGGCTGCCACCGCCTCCCATCTTTTGCTTTGCCCTCAAGGGTTTGAGTTGGGACCTACTCCATGTATCACAGCAACTTTCCTGGATATCCTCCATAACTAAAGCAATTGAGCAAAGATGTGTCATTACCTACAGCTGTCAGCAGTGTAACCTTGTCACCTCCAGATCTTGTGGGTCCCAGATTCCCACATCCCAGTAACGGCTGAGCACTTGTTTAGTCCTCTTGCAGGCAGGGAGGAGCAGCAGCACCATTCAATCAGCTTGGACAGTTGCAAGCTGGGGCTGAGAGCAGGAGGAACTTCTCCTTCCACCGAAGTCGGCAGCGATGCTCCTGCTGCGTTCAGGCTTTGGGCTTCCCCTGTGATGTACACACGGCTCAGGGGCTCTTTCCCAGCCCACAGTAATATCATTCTCACTGCAAGACGCCATCGGAGCACGTTCCACAGGATGTCTCCTCCTCTTCCATGAGTATCTTCATGGTCTGAGCCCTCACCCCAGCCCTGTGCTGGCCGCCTGCCTCTCCACCAGCTCCACCAGCACTGCTCCATCACAGCTCTGAGCAACCAGTCACTCCTCACCACAGCTCCCCAGAGCAGGTCTCCTGTTCCTGGCACATCTCCTGAGTCCAGGGAGAGCTGTGCCACTCAGCAGGGCTCTGGCTGGGTCTGTCCCGTTGTGGGAGAGCCTCATCCTGCTGCCACATGTGGGAATACAGCCCCAGTCTGCCTTACAGCTGGGCTAGCTTTTCCCATCTGTGGGGAATTGCTGTTTACACAGAGATAGGAAATGTTATCCCTCCTACAAGAAGTTTCTAGCCCTTCCTGTGGGCTGGGCAGGCCCACATGATACAAACCTCTAATAAAAATAAGGTTAAAAATAAGTGTCATCCGTGTAACCAGAACATCTAGAAAGTCTGCAGCTACCGCCTGCAAACTTCAAACGCCAAGGCACACAAAGAAAAATCTTCAATGCCTCTCTAACAAAGCTGGCCACAAAATCCTCTTTTTCCTAGAAAACAGGATACGCCTGCTACAGCCTAATCTGAAGTGACGAGGCCTCCCCAAACCACCCTCCCAAGCACATACACTTTCCTCAAGAGGAACGCTGCTCCCGGGGGGTGGCTGCTGCAGAGCCCCCTCCCTCCATGCCAGGTCCAGAGCTGCTCCTGCCTGCCTGGCTCAGGGATTATGGTCCCTGCTCAGGAGCAGAGGAGCTGGTGGAGAAAGGGAGGGTTTTGCCTGTGGCTGCAAGGCAGGAGTGTGCCAGAGCCCAGCAGTGGAGCTCCCAGCCCTGCTCCACCTTTGCACAAAAGGCTGGCAGCCAGTTGCTCCTGCAGCAGTGTGTGCCTGGGACCAAAGGCTGAGGAGTGTGATGGGGAGAGGAAGGGGCATTAAATTGCAGAAGAAACTGAAATCCTGGTCTCAAAGATCTCATTTATACAGGGGGACAGGACTAACTCCTCAGAAGTTTCAGCTGGGCAGCCAGGAGTCACAGCATCCCTCAGGCTGTGTCCAGAGATGTTCTTAGCACTTCCAGCCCAAGGCAGACACTGCAGGTGGGCAGAACACCCAGAGAGCAGGTGGGCTCTGACCAGCTGGGTGAAAGCCCCCCTGGCTTCTTCACACACTCTTGCCTTTCCAGGCCTTTCTCAGGCTGACAAATGCAGGCAATGTTCTCCACTTCAGCTGCAAGACGGACCTGGGAGCAACTGCAAAGGGCTGGGAGAGCTTGGCACAGATAATGGCATCAGAGAACAGGATGGGGACATCCCAGGATTTGATTTCTAAGGAATACGTAAGGACTCTTCCCGGAGTAACACTCTCCAAATGCTGAGGAAGTTTTTAAAGTTTCACATGTGATATGAAGCTGGAAAATGCATCTCAAGTAGGGCACATGGATCCTGTGCTCGGTTTGGAGAGCTCTGTTTTCAGACTCTTCCTGTGCGTGTTTGGTGTTTGTGTCCCCATAGCTTTTTGGCTGCTGCTTTTACTTTGGTATTTATGGTGAACAAGGGCACATACCTGCAACTCCAGACTGCTGTCCTTGGCCTGTCCTCAGCTCTGATGAGTCCATCAGCAACGCGTTCTGCATGAGAATGGCCTGGCGGGAGCACCCATGGGCTGATGGCTGCCCGCACCCCTAAGGCAGCCCTGCGGCTCTGCCCGGGACGCTGAGCACCACCCCCCGCCAGACACCCCCATAACTACGGTCATCACCCTGCAACCTTCTCTTTTATTCGAGTAAATCCTTCTTGATTTGAGACCTGAGTAAGTTCTGGCAGCGCAGAGCCGCCCGTGCCATAGCTGGGTTCATGGCACCGGCACGCCGCGCTGCCGTCAGCTCATATCCCAGGAGGAAAGACCACCGAATTTCCTGGTGATTGTTTGAACAGGATGTTGTGATCACGTACATCAGCCGAGACTCTTCTTCTCGGACCCGTCACTCAACTTTTCCTCAAGAATTTGGTTCGCTGCCTGAGAAATTGTTCAGCAGCGTTGGCGTCACCGTCCTGCCGTAGCCCGGCGTGCCCGCACACGCGCGCACCCAGACCGCCCTCAACGAGCTCCTAAAGCATCACCCTGGGAAGATCCGTGGGTGATGCTCCTAAACATCACCCACGGGGCAAGAAAGATCCACCACAGACTGCTCCTGCACGGCTGACCTCGGCTGCAAGCCAGGCACAAGGCGGACTCTTGCCTGGTTTCGAGTTTTCGGACACAGAGTACGGGAGAAAATGTTGTGGCTGTGTAAATGTGCGATAATTAACTGCAACTACTAATTTACACTTGGGGGGAATTGCACAGGGCTGTATGCAGCATTTTAAATCAGAGAGGAATTCTGTGTTCACACATACTGGTATCCAGTGCTACCCCCTGAATCCCATTCTCTGCATCTCTGCAGGAGTTTTGGTTCAGATTAACTCATTTTTAGACACAAGGATTTCCCATGGTTTAAACACACTGACTTGGACGGTTCACCACAGAAAAGAATACATTGTTCCAATGTGAAAAGTCTACCTTGTTTGAAGGCGCCCTAAATATTTAGGATCAAATTTTTTTCACCCCAAAATCGAGGAGGTGCGCAGTCCCACCTTGGATCTTGGAAACAGAAACTTTCCCAGCTGGTCTGGGAGATAGAGGGGGAAGAAAAGGAAGTTGGAAGCTATTTCCAGCCAGACGACCAGGAAATATCTCTTAACTCCCCATCATTAGTGGTACTTAGCTGCTTATCTCCTTGTTTATAAACCACTGCTGGCATAGTCTCACAAAGAAAGCACTACAAAATTTCCTATATTCTCATTTGCAACTGCAAGTGTCAGTAACAAACCACAAGACTTGTGGGCTGCCGAGGTTTTACCTTCCACAAAGGTTTTTACACACTGTCCTCTGGCCCGACAGACAGGGAACACCTTCCCTGATTAAATGGATCAGACACGTTCACACTGATAGCGGAGTCCTGAAGAGCTCCTGCCCCTGCTCAAGGGAAGCAGTGAAATAGCGATTTAAGGCAAGGGAATCCTTGTGGATGGGATCAGTTCCATTGTCTTCTGCGGGAATAAATAAAGTTTCAATATTCTTGGACAAGGCCTTCCTCCCCAGACAGAACAGAAACAAGACAGTGCAGCAGGGCGTGAGAAGGCAATTCCTCTGCCTTCCTACAACACATCTCTGAGTCAAGGAGACCCCCTGCACACGGATGATGTCGAGAATCGAGCTGAAATCTCCCTGCAGAACCCTGACCCCATGGACATCTGGGCACTTTCTGCCTATGGGCTGGCTCATCCCAGGGCTGCTGCTTCCTTGCCCAACGTGGTCATTCCACGGAGCCCAGTTCTTGGATGTGGGCTGCTCATCCCTGGGCCACCCATCACCCCGAGATGGGCCGTGAGCAGTGCTGGGAACAGCAGCCGGAGAGGGAAAAGCACACCGAAGTTTCAGTTACCAAGCAGAGTTTTTGAGGGAGGAAAAAACAAAAAAACCAACCAAACAACAAAAACAAAAACAGGAGGAAAAAAAAAGAAAATAAAAAAATAAGAAAAAAGAAAAGAAAAGAAAAGAAAAGAAAAGAAAAGAAAAGAAAAGAAAAGAAAAGAAAAGAAAAGAAAAGAAAAGAAAA
>VWZP01007891.1:97124-107718 GCA_013396995.1 Dicaeum eximium | reverse complement strand
CGGCGGCGGGAGCCGGACGCGGCCGGCGGATCAGCCCCGGAGCGGTCCCGGCTGTGCTGGTCCCACCGCGGCTCCAGGCCCACGTGCCCGGGTCCCTGCTGGGCCCGGTGCCCGAGGCGTGGTGCAGCGTGGCTCCGTGCCCGGCGGTACAGCCCGGGTCCAGCCGGGCGAGCCCAGCGCACGCCGGAGCTGTTTGAAGGATGTTTATAAAATCATGGAATCCCAGAACGGTTTCGGCTGGAAGGGCCCTTAAACACCATCTAGTTCCACCCGCCTGCCATGGGCAGGGACGCTGGTGGAGCTCCTGGTGGAGGGCTCAGATCCTATCAAGCACTGGGGTTTGTGGTGGGACCACACAGTGTTCGGATTGTGATCCCAGCTCAGATTCCCACCCTGTGCTTCCTGCCTCAAGCTGAATGCTCCTGGTCATTGGTACCATCTGCCTCCAGGTCACCGACACAGTGGGTGTGCAGCTTGGACTGAAGGCAGTGGAAACGCTGAGGCTTTTCCAGCCCAGCTTGCCAGGACTGAGCATATCAGCCTGGTAATAGCCCGGTGCCATCTCTGTTACACGGTCGAGGGCAGGGCAGGATCTGCAGCCACAAAGCAGCCAATACCACTTTTGGCTGTACCCAGAAGGTCACAGCCAGCGCTGGTGCTGGTGCCAGCAGAGGAGGGTGCTGCTAGTGCTCTGCCACTCGGGCAGCCTCTCCATCCCTGCCTGCCAGCTGCACACCCAGAACTCTGAAAGCAGCAGCTAGACCCTTAACCAGTTCTCTTCCTTTCCCGAGTTAGTCTGGTTACCCCTTGGGGTTCATGAAACATGAGACTGGATGTTCAAACCTTTTCCCACTCCCAGTTTTTGGATTGCACAAGATAGAACACCAGCTTCCGATTAGCCACAAGTCACAAAAGCCCTGTGCAGTGCCAGCTACCAGCTGCACAGACCCCTCGAGAGACTCTGAAAAGCATCCTGAGCAAATCCCATCCACAGGCATCACATGATGCCAAGGACAAGGACAGCACAGGTCCAGCTCTGGGACTAACGTGCTGGAGGTCGGTGGAGCTGGGTTAGGGGGCTACATCACCACCTCATTGTGGTGCTGGTGCATGGTGAGGTGCTCATGTCCGAGTCTAACACTGTCCTGTTTCTTCACAGCAATTCACAGAGCTGACTGAAGTGCTTTTTCGCTTTCTGACAGAGCCCAAGGAGGTAAGGCAGAACTGGAGAGGTGAGTGAATGCAGCTCTGGTCAGAAACACAGAAAAGATTTCCTCACTGATCTTTCTCTTGAGCAGGTGGAAAGATTTTTGACTCAGCTCTCAGACTTTGCCACCATGAATAAAATCAGCTTGGGCCCCCTGAAAAACATTGTCAAAAGTATTCTTCTGGTACCCAACGGTAAGTGATGTACTTGCATATGCTGCCCTGAGGCCAGTCTGTCCCGGCCATTCCCGCAGGGTTTGGTTGGCACAATAAGTGTTAATGGTAGCTAATACAGTGCTTAGCACTTAAGAATCAAAAGTTCCCCTGTTTGGTGACTCTTTGTGTTCTTTATACCCTGCCTGCATGCACATTTCACGGGCTTAAGTAAACTCCCATAAATATCTGTGCATTAAATGCAGCACAACACAGTGACAGTGCATGGTTTAAACCAGCACCTGTAAATCCCTTTTGCCAGACCAGGGCAGCTTCGTGTTGGCACCAAGTCTCTGCAGGAGCTTCCACCCAAGTGAGCCAGTGTTGTAATTCCTCCAAGGCCAAGCGCTGTTGGAGACAAATAAGCCAGTGACACCGTCTGGAGCGGGCTGGGGACCGGTGCAGTTCTAGGCCATGTGGTGAGACAGCTGACCTTGCAGTCTGTTCTAGGGAAACACCGAGTCCAGCTCCTTCTCCTTCATAAACAGTGACGAAGAGGTTCGGGGGGATTCCGCTGGAATACCCCAGACTCCAGGACTTTATAGGATTACTGTGATGTTGTGGCTGCCGTTTGACACGATAATGCATCAAACACTCCACGGCACATTCATCCCATTGATCCTTCCTGTTATTAATAGTCCCTTGCTATTACCCTTCAGCCCTGGCTTCCCTGTAGCTTCCTTCACAGCCCTGATGCTGAGCACAGCTGTTTTCTGAATTTGTTTTAAACTTGTTCTACTGCTTTAAGCCACTTTTCCTATCCAGGAGGAGCAATAATTTTCTTATACTGCAACTGTCTTGTGGGGATTTAATGCGGAATTTGCATTTTTTCCCATGCTGATTCAGGCCTTGGTGCCCTCATCTTGTCGTTCCTGTGTGTGTGCTCTGGCTTCAATCCCGTTGTAACTTTTCCTCAGCTCTGGGATGCCACGGACAATATCAGAACAGATCACAGCAGATAACTTTGCCTCTGTGCTACACAGCCGGAAAGCCACGTGGGGCTGGCAGTCTCCTTGAATTTATGAGATTCCTGCTCTTGGCTTCAGAGAGCAGAATCCTTGTAAAGGTCCCTGCGCTGCCTGGGCCCCAGAACAAAGGGGGAAGGCGCAGCGGGGGAAAGTGTTATATGCACACGTTCACACCCATCATCCCAAACACAGCAGGTAGGTCAAATTAGCAGCCCGCCAGCCTTAACAGTTCTCCTTTAACAAGCAAAGCGGCTACAGGAGAGAAAGCAGCAGCTTCAAAACATAACCGCTGCCGCTGTTCCCATGGATACCTGCAATGGGATCTCGCCCTCTCCCAGGCACTCCCAGAGGCCGGACTTTTAAAGCACCGGGCATCTGCAGAGATACTGGCAGGCACGACTGGGTTTCCAATCTCCGAGGAGCTGTGGTTTGCTTCAAAACACAGCTCAGAAACGGAGGCTTTCCATCGTCGGGTCCCATCCCTGCCTCTATTTGACTCAGTAAAAATTGGTTTGACTCATTAAAAAGTGATTTTTTTTTTCTTCTTTGTGGTGTTTATTCAGGTGCCCTGAAGAGGAATTTGTCTTCTGAACAAGTCAGAGCAGATTTTATTGCTCTAGGTAGGTCACGTGATTTCCACTAAATAAAAGATAATTAATATTTATCACATATAGTAATCTCATATGGTTTCCCCCCACAGGCCTCAGTGAAGAGAAAGCCAGTTATTTTGCAGAACAGGTATTCATATATTTTTCCTTGTTTCTAAGCTAACAAAATGTCAGTTCTGTGAGTGGGAACTCATAAAACCCCACTGTGCTCCTGAGACGTGTCGGCACTTTGGGTATTTTCTTCAAAACCAGCTTGGGATTTTGAACTGAAGATCCTCAGAGAACTAATAAGGAGCACTTTGTCTGATGGTACCTCTGGTTTGCCAGGGCCTCTCCCCCATCAGTGTCACAGTTCCTGCACTGCTGTGTGGCTTTCATATGATGTTTTTGTGCTGCCCATGCTCTGAGCCCTGAGGTCATGCAGTTACATGAACACATGGCTTTTTGCACAGATATTGTTACACTGAACCAGTGCTAAAACAACAGCAGTGAGTTTCATTTACAGAAGTGACAGGGCAGATGGAAATCCTAGCAGGACTCAAACACCTCTGGAAGCCCTCCCAACCACATGAGCTCTCTCTTGACTCTGGGCTTCTGCCATCCTCTGCCTTCGTTCTGACTCTGGTTGAAGTTTCAGGTACAAACAGAGGCCTCTCTGAATTAATTGCTGGTGTGTCTTTTTCTCTTGTAGTGGAAGGTGAATTCCCCCACCCTAACACGCCTGGCTGTGGGTCAGACACTGATGATTAACCAGCTGATAGATATGGAGTGGAAGTTTGGAGGTAATAGAGCTACAATATAAACTGGAGGGGCTGGGAAACCCAGCAGCAGCTCTTGGCTAAGTAACGTTTTATTTCACAGCTTAACTAATAGATTATCTGCCTTCTCTTCTTTCTGACTCACAGTGACTGCTGGGAGCAGTGAGCTGGAAAAAGTGGGAAGTATCTTCTTACAGGTAAATCTCCCACATCACAGAGTTCAGCTTGTAGGGCAGTTGAGGAACAAGCTCCAGCCAGGCATGTGGGAAGCACTGGCTGTGAGGAGGAGAGGGAAGCTGGCTCTCATAGGAACGGGCTCTGTGACTCCAAGTGTCCTCAGTCTCCAAGTGCTGCTGCCAGCAGAGAGCAGACACGCTGCTGTTTGTTTCTCCTCTGAAGACATGAGGTATCACAGGAACGTGGCCCATTCTGAAAAGCTGTTGAAAAAGCTCAGTTTAGGAAAGGTCAACTGTCTTGGGGAGGGAGGGAAAGTGGGATCAAGGACTTCCAGAGATCTTCCCAATGCCCAGGGTATCTGTTCCTGCAGTGACACTTCTTGAAAAGCTTGTCAAAGATGTGTGTGCTGTGCAGCAGGCAAACCCACAGCAGACTCCTGCTCTGCTGTTCCTCTCCCAGTGCTCTGATACAGGTCTCTGAGCTAAAATACTTCTGCTTTTCCTTTCCCCAAGCTGAAGCTGGTGGTTAAAAAAGGGAGCCAATTGGAAAACGTGTATGTTGGTGAGTTAACAGTTCTGGACAAGAGGGAAGGATGGGAAAGCTGGAATTTGGGGCTCGGGGTGTTGCTGGGGGTGGGGAAGTCTGGGGGCAGAACCAGGGTGGGGTCACTGCAAGAGCATCACTGTGGTTACTCCTGCCTCAGCCTCTCCATGACTGTGGCTATCCCTGCCCCACTCTCTCCCTGCCACTCCAGAACTGTTTAGGAACACTGACTTTTGGGCACCTTCACATCTGTGCCTCAGGAAACACAGATCTGCCACAGAGCAGTGCAGAGCAGTCAGAGCAGCAGGACAAAGAAAGAAAATAAATGATTCCCAAGCATGGAGTGCTGTTGGGAGATCCCATCCCGGGGGAGATCCCAGCCTGGCCCCTCTGGCAGCCTGGCCAGCATAAGGAACCAGCTGCTGGGAATCACAGTGCCTAATCCTGCCCAGCTTAGGTGAACATGAGTTGCTCTGTGGTAGCACCAGAACAGCTTTGCCAATGTTGGAGGTGTAATCTGAAATCTAAGATTTGATGCCTCTTCTTTTTTTCTGCAGAGTTAACTTTGCCCCAGTTCTACAGTTTTCTGCATGAAATGGAACGGGTCAAAACCAGCCTGGAAAGCTTCAGCTGAAACTGCACAGACCTGAGCCGACATCTGTCCAGGGTGTTTAATTCCTCCTCCTGGGCCTGCAGATCTGCTGTTTCCCAGCTGACTCTTCACACCCTGATAAGAGAAGACAAGCTGTGCAATGAGCAGTGGTGTCATGGCCCAGCAGGACCCATCAATCCTTTAGAACCTGAAACTTGGGCTAAGTTTCAGCTTTTTCAAAGCACCTACAAGTCCACTCATCTTTTTCTTTTTTTTTTTTTTTACTATACTATTATGAGAAACTGTGGTCAGAAGTAATGTGGATACCTTTACTAAAAATAGCAAAGAAATAAACTCATTCCCATCCTGCTCCATTTGTATCAGAATCTGGTTTTGTGAGAAAAAGAGAAACAGGAGCAAAGAATCATTTTGAAAGTTGGAAGGATTAAGCAGAGAGGATGATGAAAGCAAGGAGAGCATCTAATGTGTGGAATCACTTAGTGCTCCCTTCAAGCCTCTCCCTTCTCTTGTATTAAGAATCATGTTGATTAGCTTCTTCCCAATTGTGCCTCATAATGGAAAAGTATCTCAGTGGTAGGTGATTTTAAATCTTAAACAACCAAACAGCTGCCTCTGTGCTCAGGACAATCTCGGGGGGTGACGAGATAAATCTCATTTGGATGTGCTGCTCTTTAATCTGCAGCCTGTGTGACATGGCACAGTCAGACCCAGCCATTTCCCAGTGGACATCTGTCCAAACCCTGTGAAGTGCCATTAGCTCGACTCTTCAGTTGTCTGAGGGCGAGGATGAGCTCTTCATCAGGAAGCAGAGGGGTGCTCCAGCCCGCCTGGGGCAATCTTGCAGTCACTGAGGTTGCTCTCATGTCCAGGCTGGTGAGTTGTCCAGCAGCCTGAGCTGGCTGAAGCCTCTTCCACAGCACAGGGATGAAGGAAGCTCCTTTTACAGGGCATGTCCCAAAGCATCTCTGTGCCCCTGGCACACTCAGCAGTTTCAGTGAAGGGAATAAACCGCATTACCAGGGAATATCCCAGTAAAATACTCTGTTTCCAGCCTCCACCTGAAGGGATTCACTGTCCCACAGCCACTGCCAGTCTGCTGTGGGGCTCCTTGCAGCAGCAGCTGCTTCCAGTTAAACCCGTCCCAAACAGATAATTTCTGTGAGAAAAGCATCACAAAGCTCCCTGCAACTCACAGCTTCCCCCGTGGGTTGCCAGCTGCAGCAAACCCAGCATTAAGTGTCCCTGCACTGCATTTCCTGTGGTGCTGCAAGAGTCACTGAGAACGACAGTGGGTACAGGCTGAGCCATGTATTTGGGAACTGGGGAATCCCGCTGGCAAACCCGGGAACAGATTTATTTATTTTCCCACATATCAGGTCAGTCACATTTCAAGCATTTCAAGCTCTGCCACATGATTACTGTAAAAATGAAAAACCAAAACAAAAAACCAAAACCCTCTGAAATAATGTTCTACAGAATATTCTGTCTCCTTTTGGGTGGCAGGAAAAGCTATTTCAGGGAGAAAGAAGCAGACCAAATGGCTGCTGCTTTCTCAAGACAAAAGCCTTTTTTTTTTGCTTTACGTTTTCTGCTGCCTGTTCCCATTATTTCTCCTCACCCTCCCAGTGCCAGGGCGGCACCGCTCAGCCCTATCCGGTTACGCCGGGAGGCGGCCACGGCGCTGCGGAGAAGATGCCAGGCTCGGTTGTGGGTCAGGAATCCGCGCTCCTCCCCCTGCCCGGTCGGGATTAAGCCGCTCGGGGCTGACGCACGCCGAGCCCGCTGACCCCGAGTGCAGGGGTCACCTCCATGCTGCTCCGCGGTCCCCACGGGCAGCTCTGATGGGCGGCGTTGTGACCTTGCTGCTGCCACCAGCGCTGCCGGGGACCCGCCAGCGCCCTTTCATCCCACGCGCTTGGCTGTGCATGAGCCGAGCTGGCGGCCCGTGGGGCAGGGGTGGAGGGGCAGCCGGCTCCGGGTGACGCCAGCCACGAGGGAACCGGTGGCCCTCCCGGTGGGGCCGGCCGGGAGCAAGGAGGGCTCTGGGAGACAGTGTGGCAGCCATCGATGGCCCTCATGCCCAGCACGGCCTGGGCCTCGCCGCCGGCGCAGGGGTGAGGGCCGATGTCCAGAGCCCTGCGCCGGGGCCTGGCGGGCACAGCTGGCACGGCCGCAGGGAGGGCTGAGGGGAGCGAGCTGCAGCGGCAGGCAGGGGCGGCCCGGTGCCCGCTGTGCCCGTGTTTCCCGTGTTTCCCGTGTTTCCCGTGTTTCCGGGCGGCCCCGCCGTGCCGGTGTGCGCGGCCCCTTCCGCCTGCCCGTCAAGCGCAGCCAGCCGAGAGCTAATCTCGGCGGGACAGCGGGCGCGGGGGAAACAGGGGCCTCTCGCCAGCCTGGGGTGCAGCTAACCGTGCTCCCGCGGCCGTTTGCCTCCCCAAGGCCTCTCCCGGCCCATTTCCTCCGGGGCGGCCGTGCCACAGCCCCCCCGTCCCCGTCCCTGCTGCCTGGGGACACGTGGGCCCTCCTGGCTGCCTGCGGCGGGGCAGGGGCAGCTCCGCCATGCCAAAGCCACACGCTGTCACCTCCCTGCGGGCTCAGATGGGGCAGGGGCAGCTCGGCCATGCCAAAGCCACACGCTGTCACCTCCCTGCGGGCTCAGATGGGGCAGGGGCAGCTCGGCCATGCCAAAGCCACACGCTGTCACCTCCCTGCGTGCTCAGCCCCTCTCGCAGCACCGCGGACTCTCTGCTGCCTCGGGCCACCGCAGCACACCCCGGGGTGCCAGGCGGTGTCCCCTGGGTGCAGGGGGATGGCAGAGTAGCCTCAGCAGCCAGGCTGCAGTGGGAATCCTGTGCTCCCAGGCATCCTCCCACTCATCCCTGCTAGCTCCAGCAGCGCAGCAGAGAACAGGGGTTGCACTCTGGGGTCTGTCAGTTCCCAGCATGGATTCAATGCTGTTGTGATTCTCAGCCATGTCAGATGCTAATGACCAAGGGAACCGGGATGTTTTCAAATGAAGCATCTTCTCCCTGCTGGAAATGCCAGTGCTGCTGCTCCTTTCATATGTGAAGGAATCCTCCAAACCCTGAGAACAAAAGCCTTTGCTCAGAGGGAGCAGAGCAGATGTGAGCTCCACCCGTGCCTGTGAGCCCACGGGCAGGCAGGGAAGGAAGGAATTGGGGCTCCTCACTCTGTCTGACCTAGAGCAGGTCATGTGGGAACTGACAGCTCCCCTGGGACATCCTGGTTTCCACAGACCTCGCCAGGAGCTGCTCCATGCTGAGGACTTTCAGCTTGGCGTGTATCTCTGTCCCAACCTTCCCATTTGCAAAACAGAGTGACAAATCTCAGGGTTGGCCAACAGCTGGGAGGGAGCCATGGCAGGTGAGATAAGCCAGAGAGCAGAAATGGCAGGTGAGAGCCCCAAGGCAGCTGGAGCTCAGCCCAGTGCTGAAAACAAGCCTGCCCTGCTTCACCCCATGCCATCCTCCTCCCCAGTTCCTCCAAGTTTTGGGGTGATGCAGCACCCAGCAAAAACACCAGCTGTGAACTGCAGCTCCCCAGATTGCTGTGTCTGCCTGGGAACAGCAGCCCTGAGCACGCTGGAGGGCCCCATGGCAGCACCACCGCCCTGCTGTGCCACAAGAATCCCTGGGGACAGGGACCCGCAGGGGCTGTGGGGGGCTCCCTGGGGTTCCCATGGTGCTTGCTGTCTCCTCATCGGAGCAGACAGGCGAGGGTGGCACTCAGCACAGCACCAAGCTGCAGCTGAGCACACACTCCCAGGGCTGAGCCCTCAGCCTGCCTTGGGACAGGATTCTGCACCCACTCTGCTCAGAACGGGGGGAAGCCATCCTGCCCTGCCTGCAAAACTGAGCTGCTGCCTCCCTTTCTTGCAGGAGGTGGGGGAAGAGGCTGGTGGTGTCCAAGGCAGTGGAAATATTCCTAGCATGTCGTCTGCTCCTGAGCCTTGCCATCTCTCTAGGCAGTTCTTTGTCCAAGCACACTGGGAACAATTGGGGTTGCTCAGCCAGACCGCAGGCTGTCGATCAGCAGAGGGAATGAATGCTCCAGCATAAGGAACCCATCTTCTCCCACAGCAAGGGGAGGTGGCCACCAGAAACCAGCCTGTGGCACAACAGCACAGGCAGAAACAATGCCCGGGCACCCACACCGGTGCCAGCCCCAGGAATAACCCAGAGGGAGGGGGTGGCTGGGCATCCCCAGGCCCCACGTGGGGCTGCGGCTGGCACGGCTGGCACAGCCATGGTGACAAGGTCCCTGTGTGATCCCGCACTGCAAGTGGCTGAGGAGCAAGAGCAGAGTCCTGGGGGACAGAGAGAAACCCCAGGCTGTGGGACTGGGGCTTGGCCAGCCCCTCTCAGCACCCAGCGCCTTCGGGGTGTCCTGTCCAGGGCTGATGGCATTTACTTCCTTGCAGGCACAGCTTTCACAAAGGATGCCAGGCCCTGCGGGGACAAATCCGTCCTGTCCCCAAGAGCCTGATGCAGCTTCTCCTCTCCATGACACCCTGAGCAGCCCCGGGCTGGTGCTGGGCGGGGGGAGCACCCACCCGCCCCCCGCTGAGGCAGCTCAGCCCATTTCCCAGCACTCAGCTCCAGTTTATAGGGCTGCTCTGTCCCAGGGGCATCGCTGCCACCGCTAACGAGGTTATCCCAGACCAGGCACCGACAGAGAGGGAAAGCAGGGTTAACCCTTGTGCCACTGACACATCCCACAGCACTGGGGAACAGCCTTGCTTGGAAACGAGCTCTTAACAAGCCCCAGTGGTGATGGGAGGCTGTGAAATGCCAGGTGAGGATCCCCGAGCCATTCCCATGCCAGCCCCAGCACCACAGCATCCCTCCTCTCGGAGCAGCCCCGTGTCCCGGACAGTAACACCGAGCCCTGAGGCTGCACCTTGCAGCCGGTGCCCATGGCAGCAGCAAAGAAAGGACGGTGCATGACCCCCATCATGTCCCCGTCCCTCAGCTTTGTTCCACATGGACAGCTGGGCTGTGGGTAAGGAGCAGGATGCAGCCAGGGTGCAGGCAGGAGACGCTGGGTGGCCGAGGCCATCGCTGCCCACAGGGACACAACACCGCTCACATTCCTGCGGGAAAATGTGAAGGCTGCAAGCAAGGTCAAGGGCCCTTCCCTTGCCGGGACTCGGCGTCACGCCAGCACCCGGGTGGCCCGACCCGCCGTCCCGCGGGGCTGGGGACTGTCCCTGCACCTTCACCCCACCACCCCTCATCCACAGGTCTGGCTGCGACACGGGTGGGTGCTGGCAGCGCTCCCCATGGACCACCAACGCAGGCAACCCAGTTCGCCCGGCTCAGCAGCCCCCGCGGGGCGGGGATTGGGGTGGGATCCCCGGGCAGGGCCGCTCCGTTCCCACCCCCGCTGCTGAGACCCGACCAACTCACGGCACTGCCGGGCGGTGCCCCCGGGCCGCCCCCGCTGCGCTGCGCCGTGCGGGCAGCAGAGGGCGCCAGAGCACCGCGCAGG
>VWZP01007891.1:82692-93226 GCA_013396995.1 Dicaeum eximium | reverse complement strand
CTCCCCGGGGCGGCTGGCGGCCGCCCAGCCCGGAGCTGCCCTGCTCCCTCCTCCTCCTCCTCTTCTACTTCTCCTCCTCCCGCGGGCACAGCCCTGTCTAATCCCACGGGTGTCAAATCCACGGTGCGGCTTTGGCCGTGCCGGGGCCGGAGCGGATCCGATGGGGCCGGCGGGGAGGAAGGCGCGGGATGCTCCGGCGGGGGCACCCGGCCGAGCCCCCCCTCCCGCACTCCGCAGCCATGGCAACGGCGATGGGCTGTCCCAGCCCGGCCGCAGCGCAGTGAAGGCAAGAGGGACGCAGGGAGGGAAGGAGCCGCCGGGCGATTCCTGAGGGGCTGGCACACACACAGCCGCTGGAAGCGACCGGAGCCAATCCCCCGGCTCCCTTTGTGATGCTTCCTGACACAGATTCCCTCTCCATGGCTGACTTTGCAAGTTTCCCCATCCTCTTCCCCTCCTCGCGCGGTTCCTTTTCATGCGACTAAATTATACACGAGAGGAGGGACATGCTGGAAATTCTAGTGACAAAATAGAAATGAGCAGATTTGCGCAGGCGGCTGCAGCCCGGCCGCCTCCGGGACTCCTGCGAGCCAAGAGGGACCGGACCTAGTCCCAGGGCAGCAGCATTAAAGCCCGTGCATTTTGAAACCACCAAGGAAAAGGCTTTTCCTGCGGCAGCAGAGAAGTGCGGGCGTGTGGAGCAGGATCGCGGTGGGTGCCGGGACCGCGGCCCCTGCGCTCAGAGCGGCTGCTGTCCCAGCACACAGCACCCTCGGGGACGGCAGGCGACGCATCCACTTCCCCGGAGAAATGTCTTGTTTGGGAGCCAGTAAAAAATATGCAAATATGGGAGGGCTGGGCCTCAGCCTCTGAGCAGCCTTTCTCCCCTTCCTCCCCATCCCAGAGCTCCGTGGGGCGAGCTGAGCCCTGGGCAAGCGAGGGAAGGGAAAGGCAGAGCCGGGGGAGCGCGGGGGCGGCAGGCGAGGCAGGAGGATGAGATTTGGTGTGTCACGGAGCAGGACGGGGAGATGTGCCGGGATAGCGGCTCCTCCAGACCGCGGGCATGCGGAGAAGGCTCCTGCTCCCGCAGCCGGGGTGGGTGGAGCTGTCACTTTTTGGTGCTGGGCAAGCCCGGCATCGCTGTCGCAGGATTGCTGCCTGTGCAATGAGTCAGGAGCAGCGCTGCCACGTTTTCCTCCTACAGGCAGCGTCCCGTGGCGGGTCGGTCGTGCTCCGCACCGGGACGCGCCCGCACACGCGGTGCTGCTTCAGCTCCGACGCCACGTGGGTGGGTGAATCTCCGGCAGCGACTCTCCGGGGAAACCCCTCTGTCGCGAGGGATGAGGACACCGACCTGCAGCTCGGACGAGATGTGGAGCGCCTGGCTCAGGCAGGATCCCACGGGACACGGGCATATTCCTGTGCCTGCGTCCCACCTCCTCTGCCAGACAATGAAACACTGCCCTCCTTCCCAAGTCGCAGCAGAACAAATAAAGCAAGCGCCATATGGTGCCAAGACACGTTGGAAATGGGGCCAAGCCCAGGAGGTAGGGGAGGTGGCAAGCCTCCATCCCCACACCAGTCCCCATCGCCAGCTCAAAGCCCGGGTTGTCCTTGGGGGAGCCCTGTGCCCACTCCTCCCCCTTACCCCGGCAGCCAGCGCCCCGCTGCCAGGCACAGCTCTGCATTTCAGCCATGGCTTCGCCTGCAGTCCTGGGGGAGCACAGAAACCAAAGCTGTCCCCGAGAGCACTTTTTCCTGTAAGGGCTAGCCCAGGGACACAGGTGTCACTGCTGGACTGACACTGTTGTCAGCAGATAATGCCCTGCACTCTGCCACGGGACAAGGCACCCTGCTACCTCTCCCCCAGAATTACCAACAGGACTGGGGACCACAGACAGCTTGTCCCCTAAAGCCCCTGCGGCTCAGGAGCTGGAGGAGAAGCTTCCCACCTGCTCCAGGCTGCCACAGATACCCCACTGCAAGAAGACAGTGGCACCATCTTTCTGGCTGTCACAGCAATCCTCCTGCCTGGATCCTCCCCCAGCCCTGCAGCTCCTGGATACCCTGTGTGTTTTCAGGCGAGTCACCTCCAAGGACAGGCACCCAGCAGTGAGGAACCTCCCAGGAGACTTGGGCACCCTGTGGCAGGGCTTCCAGAGTGCCTGCAATTCCCTGCAGCCTGCTCTGTGGAGCAGAGCACATCCCTCCAAAAACCCAGCCTGCCCTGGCTGCCCAAGGCCTGACTCAGGACAGCAGATCCCAGAGCTTCCTTGGGGGCAGGATATGATGAGCTCCCGGGGGAAGAGGGGGACTCTAAGAGCCCTTCACACTCTAACAGACCTTCTGCATGTGTGGCAAGCAGATGCCAGCCTCGTCTGTGCCTGGGAGCCAGGTCACAGAGCTCATGTGGCACCTACCCACCTGCCACCCTCATTCAGCCCATTCTCTGTGCAAGGGCCTCCACAAGTGAAGCACCTGGCTCTGTCCTCCAGGTTGAATCAAAGTGAGGATCTCTTTTGTGTTTGAGGTTTTGTAGCCATAGGGCTCAACTCTCTCACTGCAAATATGAGCAGTTCATTTGCACCTGAGTCACAGAGATGAGAATCAAGTAAGTTGTGCAAGCAAAGGACTTTGTTGAATCATACACAAAAATGTTGGGATGATAAGGATCAGACAGGACCCAGGAGTAGCCCACAGATCTCTCCATCTCTGTGCCATCCTCCTTCCTACTTTAAAGAGGCAGCACTGCCTGATGGAGTGTCTCATGACCTGGCTCCATCCCTACCTATCTATGCTCCCATGACCTGGCTCCATCTTCCCTACCCTAACTATGGAGCCTCTGGGAATGCTCCACACCAATGAGTGCTTGACAGCTGCTCTGCAGATCCAAAGCACCGTGTGAAAATAGTTTTATTTATTGACAATGTTATAGGTAATGAGAAAAGAGGCAGCTTTGTCCTGCACAGCCTACCTGGATCCCTGCAGAGCGAAAGCGAACGTGGCAGAGGGTCCCAGCTGTGGTGCTGTTTGCTGACCAGTGGCTGTGCAGGTCTGCCCTCATCCTGGTCCTAGCTCCACTTGGGCTTCTTACCCAAGACGTGTGGATAAACAGAAAAAAAAATGTACAATGGCTGCATTGAAGTTCCCAGTTAAACAGAACAGCAGTGGCTGCTCAGAAGGGGAACTTGTGCATTATCTTTTGCTCTGTTAATTCAGAGGTGGGACTTGCTGAAACAGGGACAATCCACAGGGCAAGATCTGGATTTTGGAGCAGCCCCAGGGTGAGATCACGGGCAGGGGTAAATGTCAGCAGGCAAAAGAAGAGCAGCAACCCCGGGAACAAAGGAGACACAGGTATTTTGGGGCAGGCTGACTCCTAGGAGCAGGGGAAGGAGTTACTGGGAGAAGTGGGGTTAGGCCATGCCACGTTCCAGCACGTGCAGCTGCAAGGTGAGGCCAGGGATCCCTGGTGGATCACCAGGTACTGAGTGGCAGTGGGCTCCACCAGAGGCCAGGGATCCTGCCTGGATCACCAGGCAGCAACTGGCAGCAGGCTCTGCTGGAGGCTGGGGATGCAGCTCAGGACAGTGCCCAGCTGCTGCAGGGCGAGCATGGGCACAGCTGAACCCAGCAAGTCCCTGAGCTGCAGGCAGCAGCAGCACAGGCAGGGAGAGCAGGAAGGAAGCCCAGGCAGGGAGCACAAGCAGGGGAACAGAGGCAGGGTGTGCAGGCAGGGTGCACAGGCAACAGTGCCAGCAGCAGCAGCCTACCTAGAGGAGAACCAGGGAAAGCCTCGGGTCCACGCTGTGAGCCAGGACCTTGTTGCTTCCCAAGCCCCTGATGGTGTGACAATCCCGGGGGTCTGCAGCCTGGTTTGTGCTGAGCTGGCAGGGTCCTGCTCAGCAGCAGCCAGGTGGGATCCTGTGCCTGGAGGAGGCACGGCAGGATCAGCCCAGAGCAATCTGTTCGGTTTGAAGTGGGTGGGAAATTACCGGCAGTGGAAGAACGACTCCCCGGTAGCTCCAAAGTGGGGCGTCAGCAATGAGCCGAGCTCTAACGAGCCTCCAGAAGGCTGGAGCCCTCCGTGCCATTTCATCTCTGCTGCTCTGCGTCGGATTTCCCAGGAGCCCTGCAGCCTCGGCCACATTAATTATGCAAATGAAAAGGTGATGCCAACTCACCATTCCTCGGTAGGGTCCCTGCGAGTGAAGTTGGGCCCGAGCACCGGCCGCTGCCCCGGCTGGGGCAGGGAGGGTCCGGGAGCACACCAGGCAGGATGGATGTGTGCAATAATTATCCAGTCATCCCCTTCAAGTGTACTGCAGCCATAGCAACAGACAGATGTTCTGTCCCAGCCAGAGTCCGCAGCGAGCTGGGGAGGGAAGCACAAAAATTAACCCGTTCAGCCCTAGGATGGCACGGAATCCACTTTATCCTGGGACCATCCCATACTTGGGACATCCCTGAGGAAATCAGGCAAGAACCCAACCACACAGTCTCCAAATTAATCCAGAAAAAATTGCCCCAGTGCTGTCTGACACGGAAAGTTGGATGAGAATCAGCAGCATCCCATGGGATGGGGTATGGCTCTGGGAGGACTCTGCTGTCTCCTGTCCCACATGGAAGTAGCCTGGCTGAAGCTCAGCATCTCCCAGGGGTGATGCTGCAGGTTAGGCTTTTCAGCTCTGCTGGTAACCAGCCTTTGGAGAGGGATGGATGGCACCAGGAACTTGCTCAGGGACAGTCACAAGCAGCTCTGCCATCAACAGCCACACAGTGCCCTCAGCACAGACCCTGCTGGACACCCAGCTAGGCAGGAGGGGATGGATGAGCCACATGGACCAGTGTCTACTTCTGAGTTAACAGCTGAGTCAAAGCCTTTAAAGTATTTGGAGGTGGGATGCAGCCAGACTGAGGAATAGCTGGCATTTCATTATCCTGCTGCTGTACAAGTTCCCAGGATTCAGCCTGAGTCCATTAAATCTCCCCCAGAAACATCACCACAGTGTCCCCCAACACACCAAAAATGTAAACCCAGCTTTTCCTGGGGCCTGCTGAGCAGGCAGCACTCCCCAGGTGCAAGGTGTCTTCTCCACCTGGCAGGAATTCCTTCCAGCATTGGCATTTAAATGTTGTAAGGTAAAGGCCAGAACCCCATGGGGGGGGTCTTCTGGAAGGATCAGAGCTGCCCACCCCAGCCTTCCCCTCCTGTGCCAGCTGTGCCCAGGGGTGCTGCAGAAGCAGCAGGGATTCCTCAGAAAGCAGAGCAATGCCCTGACTTCAGAGCAGGCTCATTGGAAAGCCCCATCCAGATGTTTGCAGCTGCAGCTGCTGCTGGAGTGTACCCGTGGTGAGGATTTCAGAGGGCGAAGGGGCTGGGTAGGACAGCCTGAGCAGATGGGCCTGGAGTAACAGATCACACCTGGAAAAAGGGAGAGGACCCTGCTCTGGACTGGTGGAGGAAGACAGACCTCCCAGCACAGAATCAGAGAGTCGAGGAACCACAGAGCTGCAAAGGATGGAAAAGACCTCTAAGATCACCGAGTCCAACTGTTAACCCAACACAACTGTGAGAGGTCACAGGAACAGTCTTACTTCTTAAACTGCAAGACTATTTTTAGTTCATATCCCTTCCCTCTTGTCCTCTGCCATGCGGACAATGAGATCTCCAGCTTGCCGAGGGCACCCCAGCTCCTCCCGGCTGCTCCTGGCTGCTCCCGGCGCCTGCTGACAGCTTGTGCCGCCCTAGCACAGCCTAGCCTGGAAATCTGTGGTCTCCTGGTTGGTGGTGTGTTGGTTTTTTTTTTTTCCCCCTTCTTTCTCCTGAAGAGAAAAAGCAGGGAAGGGTGAATTTGCTGGTCTTGAAACTGAGGGAGACGTGGCATCATGTGCAGTCACAGAGGATGTGGGCAGGTGCCATCAGCCTTCCCCACGCAGCTCTGGGAATGGAGCTCAGCCCTGCTCTGCAGCTCCCTGGCTGTTCCTGCCCGGGCTCCCACACAGCTCTGGCAGCTGCTGGGTATTTCGGTTCTTCCCCACAGCGCCAGGCTACCCCACTCCTTCTGTGGCTCTTCCCCCAAGCACATCAATCCAGTGGCCACGTGGTTTGATTCCCAGCCCGCTGAAGACACGCCGGAGACAGAATAAGAAGGTGGGAAAAATGTCTATTATTTCCACAAATCCCCTCTCAGTTTGTGACTCTGGCTGCTCTGCTTCTCTTAGTCCCAGGCCTCTCCCAAGCAGAAGTCCGACCAAATGGTGTTTGGTGCTGTGATGCAGACAGCAATCCAAGAGGCTCCAGAAGGAATCCACGCCCCTTGCTGACTTCCCTGAGCTGCTCTGACTTATTATCTGACCTGGATCTAAATTGGGTTTTGATTAAAGTAAAGAATAATTCTACTTGGGAAAACCTCATTGTTTAGGCTCAGAGTTAGCAAAAGCTACAGGAAAATGAAATCAGATTTCTCACTTTGGGGACAGAGACCCTGATGGGACCCCTGGCAGTGCCCAGTGCCTGCTGTGAGAGGAAGCCATGCTGGGCCATGTCACCCAGAACCTGACCAAGCTCTTTTGCAGCCACCAAGGTTCTCTTCCCAATTCTTCTCTGAGGTCACTCCTGTAGACCCTGCTGGCTCCAATGCTTGGTCAGCATCTCCTTGTTTCAGACACAGGGATATTCATGGTCTGTCCACTCTTATCCATCTTGTCCTAAGGTGGTGCCAGGGTTTAGCCCATGGCCCTCCCTGGTGTCTATCTCTGGTTTTCCATAAATGTGTCTTCTCTCAGCATCCATTTGTCAGAGATCAGGAAGCTGAGTCATCTCTGTAAGACATTTTCCTCTCCTGAAAAATCCAGCAAACCCTTTCTGCACCTTTCAGGCTAAATTCTTTTCGTTTGGCTCACCAGAACCAGGTGGCAGCCTGAAGTGTCGCCAGAGCCCTCAGACTTTTCTATGCCTCCCTTGAAATGACTCTCCCAAGACAACTTGGGATCACTTCCCTTTTCCATCCTGCTGGTGGATCACAGCTACCCAGTTTGTGGATCACGTATCTCCCACCCAGCCTTGGGCAGGTGAACGTCTCAAATGCAGACAAAGACACACAGGCTCCATTTGTGTTTGATGGGAAGAATAAGGCAGTTCCAGTGAGCAATTCTTCTCACTCCACTGGGTGTTCAGAGGATGGGGATGAATGGTTTCTGTGGGTGCTCATTGTCTCACACTGACTGTAGAGGTACAACTGGCTGTCCAGCTGTGATGTACAGTTACAAGAGCCAAACACCATCTCAGTATTCTCTGTCCCTCCCCAAGGAAGCACTCCTGGATGCCAGCAGAAGGGATGGTTATCAACACCTGAGTTCCCTTTGTGTGCCTTGGCACTAAACGATGCCTAAGGAGGGTTGGGTGCTGTCGTGCCCACCCCTCTGCCTGGCTCTGATCCCACCCAGCAGCTCTCAGGGGCAGCCAGTAAATAGTTCCAGTTTGGGCTCTACTCAAGTACGAGTCCAGATGCTGACCAACAAGACCAGGTGTCCAAGGCCAGATTGGACAAGGCTTGGAGCAACCTGGTCTAGTGGAAGGTGCCCCCGCCCAGGGCAGGGTGTTGGTACAAGATGGTCTTTAAGGTCCATTCCCACCCAAACCATTCCATGTTTCTATGATCTCTGGAGTATTTGATGGGATGTCTCTGGCAGCATGGCAGGATTTCTTCCCATCTTGTATGTTGTTCAGACCTCAGTGGGTCCCAACTGCATGTCCAATCCATGGTCCAGCTGAGCATTTCTGTCAGAAGACCTAAAATTTCTTTAGAACAAAACACAACTTGTATGAAATTAGAAAGCCACCTAAAAGAGGAAAGAGCAGCAGAATGCTCAGATAAAACCCAAATCCAACTTTTTTTTTAATGCAGTATAAATATCCCTGTGCATGTCCAATCCATGGTCCAGCTGAGCATTTCTGTCAGAAGACCTAAAATTTCTTTAGAACAAAACACAACTTGTAAGAAATTAGAGAAGAGGTAAGAGATTCCTAAAAGAGGAAAAAGCAGCAGAGTGCTTAGATAAAAACCAAATCCAATTTTTTTCTAATGCAGTATGAATAGCAATGGACCTGGAGTCACCACATTTGTCTACAAAAAAAGCCATCAGCAGAGACCCTGTGCTGAAAACACCCAGTACCTGACAGCCTGAACCAACAGATGAAGTGCTACCAAAAAATTCCACTTTCTTCTTCCCCTACCTTTAAGGACAAGAGTGCCTCAACATCATGCATTCTAATCTGGAGTGTCATGAGATTGCTCATGCAGTGGAAGTTAAACCCTCATTGAATCCATACTGGATTTGACCTAAAACATTGATCTGAACCTTCAGGCCAGGTGTGAATGGTCTGCCCCGAATCCTCACTCAGAGGACCCCAGTTCTTGGTGTGACTGGCCTTGCATTCACAAACTGGGGAAACTCCTGTCTGTGCTCACCAGAGAGGGACCCTCTGCATGTCTTTATAAGTGGACACAAAACCTTCCAATGGTTGGGCTGAGGTAGGAGAAGACTTCTGCCCCTAAGGTGCTGCACGAGAACATTCCCTTTGCACGGGCTCCTCAGCAGCTGAACTGCAAGGTGGGGAATTCAGTGGTGACCTCAGCGAGGAAGTCTGATCATGGTGAAAAATACAGCATCACTCCTGGGTAGACCAACTCCTCAGCAGAAGCAAAATGTTCTTTTACTCCCTTCCTTGCTCAACATTTCCCACAAAGTGGCGGGACTCCAGAAACGGGATTTACCCTGGCTCTCCTGACCATCCAATGGTCTCTCACATCTCTCACAATGCTGATTCAAAGTCTCATAGGATCCCCCATAGGCTCCCATGAGCCAGCCAGCCCTGAACAGCAGCTCAGCCAGTCACTGCTTTGTCTGGGACAAGTGTATGCCCAGGGACTGGAGCAGGCTGAGAGCTGAGCCTGACTTTATCCACAAATTCATCGCCATAAAGTTGCCCACTGAACACAAATTCTGCAGAACATCCTTTTCTATTCCTCCATTTCTATCCACTGACTGGTCCTCACAGCCATCTCTGGAAAAAGCCATGCTTCCATGGCTGGCTGAGGCTTCAGAGGATGTCCATCCTGTTTGTAGTGGTCATCAGAAATACCACAGTGCACCAGTGAGTTCCTGCAGGCATCCTGCACAACATGCCTGGGGGTGAAAATCCACAACGGGGAAGACCCTCTGAGTTGTCCAAATCCCTCTCCAACGGAGTCATGTTATCCAGAGCAAACTGGATGGTGACACTGAGAATTTTTTGAGAGTTGTCCGCATATTCAGTGGGATAGGGACAGTGAACACGATCCACCATGGCATATTGCAATAAGCAATGCCAGTGCTCCAGTGTCAGGGACATCCCCTGGTTTCACCATACTCCCTCTGGCACAGCTAACCCACGGCCCAGCTCCTGCAGCATTCTGTTCTCACCTCGAGATCTTTCGGATGGGCACCATGTGACTGGCACAGGGCAAGGGACAGTGAAGAAAATTGCCCTTCAACCACCAAGTGCCCTCACCTTCCCCTGTCTCCAGCCTTGGCACGTGGCACTGCTGCCGGCTGTGTCCTGGCTGCTCCGATGCCACGCCCAGCACCTCCAGCACTGGCCTCAGAGAACTCCCTGAAGCATCAAATTCCTTTTCCAGGTTCCAACAGTCTCACAATTCCTGCTCCTACATCCTCATGCCAGCCGTGCTACTGCTGACCATGCAGGCAGGCCTGGTATGGACCTTGTATGGACCACCTGTGTGCCCCTGACTTGGGATGGAGCAAGTGTGTGGCACTGCCAGCTGGTCATGGAGCACATATATGGCACCACTGCATGGGCATGGAGCACACGTGGCACTGGTGGACAGAGCAGAAGCACATGAATGGCACTGCCAGCTGGGCATGGAGCACATGGGCGGCAGCAATGGGCAGACTGGGACCACATGTATGGCAGTGATGGACAGACTGGGAGCAGGCAGGTCGCTGATGGACAGGGAGGACAGGTATGGGACAGATGGAGCACACGTGTGGCACTCAAGGACAGACTGGGACCACACGTGTGGCAGTGATAGACAGACAAGGAACGTGTGGTGGCACCAACAGACGGACCAGAAGCAGAAACGTGGCACTGTTGGGTGAGCATGTGGCACTAATGGACAGACTGGGAGCACATATGTGGCATTGATGGACAGACAGGGAACACATATGACACCAACAGACAGAAGAAGAGCACACACGTGGCAGTGCTGAGTGGGCACGGAACACGCATGTGGCACTGATGGACAGACCAGGAGCACACGTGTGGCACTGATGGACAAGCAGCACATGCGTGGGACCAATGAACAGACCGGGAGCATATGTATGGCATTGATGGGCAGACCAGGAGCACACGCGTGGCACCGCCGGGTGGGCACGGAGCACATGTGACACCGGCGGACAGACCGCGAGCACGCGTGTGGCACCGCCAGCATCTCGGCACATGCGTGTGAGCGCCGGGCAGAGCCCGAGC
>VWZP01007891.1:67956-80570 GCA_013396995.1 Dicaeum eximium | reverse complement strand
GGGACCGCGGGCACCGGAGGGCTCTGGCAGGGATTTTTTTCCCCCTGTCCCTCCCCGCCTCTCCCGCTGCTGCTGCTGCTGCCGCTGCTGCTGCTCTGAAGGGTGCAGTGTTTTCTGTGCACACAGACTCCAGCATTGATGTGGCTGGAGGATGCTTCCATTGAGGGCAGCCCATCTGTGGCAAATGCTTCTAAACGCACTATTTACCTCCCATCTGGTCCGCCTGATTATTGGGGGGAGGGGGAAGGGTCATTATTTCTCCCTCTCCCTTCGTGGTGCTCAGAGGCTCCTTTCTTTCTCCCCTCTCAGCCCCCCTCCCCCATGCAATGCCCCAAAAAAATTCTTTGCGATTTTTCTTTTTTTTAAAACCTCTTAGCAGCCCTCCTCTATCACTCCCCCTGTGCCGGGAGCCCCTGAGGAGGGCGGATGATTTGGAGCTGTACCCTCTCCCAAAGATCCAGCACTCCCTCCCGGCTCCTCTCCATCCAGTCAGCGACTCTATCCCAGATCTTCCAAATGCTGCAGAGTCATGGTACCCCAGAGAGGCCGAGCCAGACTCCCTCGACCCCGCTGCTCGCTAGACACCCCCTCCCCTTTGTCCGGGAGGGAGTCCCGAGGGTCAGCGGCTCAACCCGGCCGGCACAAGCCCGCATATTCCCAAAGGGCCTCTGCACAGATGAAGTTTCAGCGAGGAGCATGCCTAGGCCCCCGCATCTTCCCTGGCAGAGTCCCTGCAGGCTACAGACAGGCGTTACACCCAGGCTCCCCTAAACCAGCAAATACAAGCAGATATATCCTAGGGGACAGCCGAATTTTCCAAGGGGCAATACAGCTTATTTCCCAGTGCCTAGATACCTGCCAGATGTTAGGACTGAGAGCACTTTGCAGAGCCTCTGAAAAAGGAGACCAGTCATCACAGTCCCCAAATCCTTCCAGAGTGGGGTCTGAAGAAGTTGTTGCCTCCTGCTCCTTTGGTCCTGGCCCCCCTTGGCCAGGAATCCCATGGACCATTTCAGATGGGTGCAACTGAGAGTTTGGTTTTGCCTGAAGTGGCTCTCAAATTTAGAGATAACTTGTCAGGGATTTTCCTCAGCTCCTTGTAATTCAGTGCTCTCCACATCCTTGGTGGTTTGGGCTGGGTTTGGGGTGTATTTCCTTGCTCTCAGGCACACAGTCAAATAATTCATGAAGCTGATACCAGGCTTTTGCTGGACAGTAACACCTGGATTCTGGTTTAATGTCTGTTCAGCTGCTTTTCCCAAATACTTCTGGAGTGGTGTTTTGGTTGCTTTCCCCTGGCTGTGCTCCTCAGCAATCTGATCCCGCTCGTCCTGTCCGCTCGCCCTTCCTCGAGCACATTTGTGGGGCGAGCACCGTTCTGGGGATGTCCCTGCTGCAGGGACAGGCAGAGTCCCCACCCCGGGTGCAGTGAGGGGGTGGCAGGGGGTGCGTCCCACTCTGCTCTCACTGCAGGACGCCACAGGAAATCCAAGGGACCAGGAGGGAAAGCTGGAAAAGAGGTGGTAAAGAGCACGTAGAGGGCAGCAGTGGGGATAAGATTTCCTTTCCCTGACAGGGCTGGGGCCACTCCTCCTCTGTAAAATAATAATAATGATAATCCCAAACCCCCAAAATAATCACACACACCCCCCTCCCCAAACAAGCCAGTCGAGCTGTTCCTTTTGGCTTATGCACCCTGAGCTGGTTTGTGTATTTTCTGCGCATCCGTAGCGAAAAATTAATTAACATGTGGTTATTATTTTCTCTCCTGAGTAACTTTCCCTTGCCCTCCTCCAGGCCTCTCATCAGAACAGGCCTAATCAGATTTGGGTGGCTTGAGAGCGGGGACTGTGCACTGAGAAGGGGGCATCTGCCTTAGGTGGTGGTCAGAGCAGATGGTGGTCTTCTCAAAGAATGCACTGGGAATAGGAACAGCAGTGTGGACGGATGTCTGGCACAGAGACTGTTCACATTTCTTTTTCCCAGATGAACGTCCCAAAGATGCTGGACGTTTAACACATACAATTAAAAAAGCCCTACGCAGATAAACACAGGCAGTTTAGCGGTGTAGGACATTGTTGCCTGACAACCCTATTCACACACAGGCTGGATTCTCCATCCTTTAGGTCAGGATATTGGAAAAAAATACATTTAGGCTGTACTGAAGAGGAGCAGGAGGAGGGTATCTTTGTGTGCTGCTGCAGCACAGACAATGGATACAGCCCAAAGTGCTCAGATCTTCCCTTCTTTCTTATGGCTGACACACTCTAAGGTGTGAACCCCCTCATTATCCATGGGCTGGACCGAATCCTGGCACTGGATGGGCAGCACTCATCCTTCCCCCCAGCTTTGCTAAGAACTGTGGGAGAATTTGTCCATGACAAGGTGCTAAGATGCGGTTCATTATAATCTCATGTCCCTCTTGTCCTAAGCATTTAGCATCATTTAGACGGTCTTTCCCAGACAAACGTGGAGCGAGATGGAGCCACGGTGCAGGGAAATGGGCAGCGCTCGGTGACAAGCGGCCGAGCAGATGGCTGTGGCCAGAGCAGCGGGTGTGCAGGGAGGGTTCTCCTCAGACTTCAGCTCGGGCGTTAGCTGCTCTCTAAATCGATGCTGTACTTGGCCGTGTGTGGTGGGAGCTTGTCACAACTCCGGCGTGGCGGCCAGGACAGATTGGTGCTGGCAGGCCGTGGTGCAGGCTGGGGGGCTGCGGGAGGAGCAGGGGAAGCCTGGATCCGCCCGGCCCTTCGGGGGCTGTGCGGAGCCGTGGGGACCAGGCAGGCTCTGCAGCACTGCCCACGTCTGATTCTGCTTTGCTGCTCTCTGCCCGTCCCCCGCAGCGCTGACAGGAGGCTCTGGGGCTCTGTAGGCATCGCTAACAGGATGAGGGCATTGCTCCAGTGGGTTGCTGCTGTTGCACAGGTACAGCTCACCTGTGCCAGCTCCCCTGGAGCCAGATGTTCAAAATTATTTCATGATCGTGCTGGTGAAACTCACCCGAGAAAGGATGCTGGGGTGGGGGGAGCACTGGAAATATAATTGGCATGTCCAAAATGCAAAATGGGTGGAGGCTTTTGTGGACAGCAGGAAAACTATCCCATGGGACGGCAGATAAATCTCACAGCACAGCCTATCCTTAAATTCGCTTTAGCCCCAGAGACAGGGAGTGTTGTGCTGCGAAAGCTGCGGTGCCAGGCCGTGGGACAGCACAGCACAGTGGCAGAATGCCGGAGCTGAGGAGCCGGGCATGTCAGAAAGATGCTGCTCCAACAGCTAATAGAGGCTACATTTTTCCTGATAACAAGTACCCTTCAATGCCCATATTCAGTGCCCCAAAAAGCTGCACATCTATAACCTCTAAGAACATCAGTCAACAGAAGGTTTTCACGGCATGAATAACCACTCAGACTTTCTGGGGACTTCAAGTGATAAAAAAAATAAATCAAGACCATTCAGAAGAGCCTTAGACAAGGCAGATGGGCCTGAGGGTATTATCTGAGAAATTGTCTATTACTCCCATTGCACCAGCCTTACTTAGAGCATGCAGAGCTTTCACCTGTGGAGAGATCCCACCCTGAGCACACAGGGCAGCACCAGCTTTTCCAAGGAGTGGAACTGATGGCAGGTTTACATTTAAATGTGCCCTTAGGAGGAACAATTCTGGCCTGGGTGCATGGTCCCATTCAACCCCATCTAAAGAAAATATCTCACGTTAGCATCCCCTCCAAGTTTGCACAACATCAGTCACAGATTTTACATCTGAAGATGCTCGTGGGAAGAGTCAGAGAGGGCAGTGACACCCAATCCCCTGGGCCCAAGAGCTGGCTTAACCTCACCAGGCAGTAGCTAAAGCCTTAGCAAGGTGAATTTAAAGAGCTCTGATGATCTGCAGCTACGCAGACTGGCAGAATGAAGTTCCTCACTGCTGGGAGCAGATCTGGCAGCAAAGCCCACTCCCTGCTCACTCCCACCCTTTCAGGACAGCACTGCTGCCACTTCTAAGGATAAGGGGCAAACCAGCATCTCATTCAGTCCTTGCTTTATTTCTGCCAAGCCTACAAGCCGAATTAAAGGCAGTCCCACTGTGGTCATTAGTGCCATGTCCCAGCCCCAGAGGTCCCACCATCACAGCCACCCTCATCCTTGGGTGCTGGCTTTGGTCACCAGCACTTGTGAGACCTGGAGCTCCATCAGCAAAGGTTCCAGTTCCCAATACATGTCTGACCAAACAGTTCCTGAAAATATAACTGTCTGCCATTTACACTGCACATCCTACGTGATTCCAGAAACAGGCATGGCATTGCTGATCCGAGAGGAGAGGTGTTTTTCAGATAACATTTATCGAAAAGTTATCTTTCACCTACAATTATTTTCATATTTGTAATTCTCAAAGGGTGTCACTCTGAAGAAGGTCCAAAAGCAAACAACCAAAGCACAGCTCTGCCACGCCTTGGTCAATGAGGCTGAAATGGGAAGAACCCCAGGTCTGACAAGGGGCTGTTGTTGCCACACTCCAGGTTATGTCCCACCTATGCACAGGAAGAGGGTCCAAGCACTCAGGGCCCAGTTAATGAGGAGCAGAGAGGACTGGCTCTAAGGACAGTACATGGCTGTTCTCAGCTCTCCTCGTGAGCCATTACTCAGAGGGGCTTGCTCTGACCACGGGCAGAAGGGGGAATTCAGTCACTGACTAAAATCTGCAGCAGAGCCTAGAGGGGCAGCCACAGTCCTTTCAGTGGGAACTTTCTCAGGACCATTCTCAGCAATAATCTCCTTCTGATACAACTTGTTCAGTTTTAGTTTTATCATTATGTTAGGCTTGATATGAGCAGTCTGTGAACTTACACTGTGGACAATCAAATGGCAGGGAAAGCCCAGGGGTGTGGAGGAGCATTGGTGGAGTGTCCATCCACCCAGCCTGGCCAGCATGGATGCTCTGGCATTGCCATGACAGAGGGATGTGTATTAATCTCTTTCTTTAGTGCAAATCATTAATTATCTTTCCCTGATCTCATATCAGCTATGCCCACTTCTAAAGAATCACATTGAGAATGGGCCAGAGCCACCCCTGAGCTTCAGTGTCTGGTTTAATTAGCTGATTGGAGCAAGGGCAGGTACCTGTTGGCCAAAATCATTGTTGGAAAGCTACTGACTTCTACTTTTATGGCTGGTGCCAAAGAATAGCAATTTATTTGAGGAGAAATAACTGCAGACAGTCCGTGCTGTGTGTGAGAGCAGAGAGCAGAGCAGAGGTTTGGGTAACAGTGTCCATGTCTGAGGTTAAGGCAGCAGCCTCTGGAAGTGGAGTGGAGGCTGGTTGTGTCTTCCTGGCACGGTGCAGGGCCCTTCACGGAGTGACAGCCAGGAAGACAATGCAGTGTGAGTGGTTTCTCTCTGTCCTTGCTCTGCTTTGGTTTGGCAGCCTCAGAGGATGTATTTCCCTTCCAACAGACGGGCAAAGGCTCTGGTGGATTTGCTCCTCACCAGGAGGGAGGGAGTGCTCTGGAAAAGATGGGGTCACTCAGTCTCTGTGGCTCAAGCTCAGGCTTTCCAGTTGGAAGTGGGTTGCTTTGATGGGAGCCTTTGGGCTAAGAATCCAAACTCACCAGGAACCCCCACCCAAGAAAGGAGACTAAAGTTTGGGACTCCTCTCCTGGCTTGCATTTGAAGGGGGGATCTCAAAGCAAATACCGAGTCCTCCACTCATCCCCACTGTGGTGACATCCAAAACCTTCTGGGTGTCGGTGCTGCAGGTGCCACCCACACTGCACCCCCAGGTGCTGCAGGGTGTTCCAGTTTGCAGTGTCACAGCACCGGGACAAGCAGCCAGTCCAGGGAAGCCGGTCCCCTGGGGATGCTTTTGGGTTTGTCATTTCCATCCTCGGTCGGAACGCTGGTCGTGCGGCTCCCAGAGCCGGGAGGAGGCTGGGAGGAGGCCCGCCCGCTCCCGCTCACCTGCGCCCGGCGTTTGGATCCGGCAGAAAGCCCTTGAGCTGGTGACAAAGGTCTGGATGTGGGCTGGAAAGTACAGTCCTGTCTCTTAGCAACTGGTTCCTACCTCTGAGCTCTCGGAGCCGTGTGTGGGACAGAGAGCATCAGTCACGCTCCCGCTGCCGCAGCAGCGACGCGCCGAGGAGGGGATGGGGGATCAGGCCGGCTCCAGCCACCGCCGAGGCGCTTCAAGAAGCTCGGGCATTTCCAGCACAAGCAGTCATCTGTGAGCCCAATCAAAGCTCCGGTTTAATTGCTTTCCTCGTGCCCTTCTCTGCCCGGCCAGCGGCGCCGATTGGCTGCGGCAGCGGTGCCTGCCGGCACCCAGAGCCTGCTCCGCACCGCACCGGGGTGGGGACGGCGAGGGGAGGAGGGACAGGGACGGCACAGCCCCTGTGTTTCTAGAAAAATTAGGCGTCCTCGGATCCTCCCCTGAACTCCTCCACAGGGCACCTGGGAATCCCCGTCCTCTCGCAGACATTTGCATGGCTGTTTTCCCTCCCAGTGCTCGTTCTGCTGTTTCACCCTCGTGTTTCCTCTCCCAGCCCAAAGCAGCTCCTCTCTGGTGTGCGTTTCTCAGGGGCTCCCTTGCCAAGCACTGTTTCATAAACATTTTCACGAGTCCTCTGCTTTGTCCTCCTAATTAACCATCCAATTGGCCCCCAATGGAGCCTTCACCTCTCCTGTGAAGATCCTGCTTGCACAGATTATAACCTGTCAGCTGCCAATTTATTCCTCACGCAGAGGGCAGGTTGTATTAATTGTCTGCCTTCCTTGCCCCGCTTGCTTTGCCCCTCCTTTCCTCTGCTCCCAAAGGCATCCCCGTTTGGAGACACAGACTCACAAAAGACCAGGGAGAGCCAGATGTGAGGCCATTCCATGTGCCCCACGTGTCCAGCCTGCAGTGATGTGGCACTGAGACCAGATGTGATGGGATGAAGTGTCACACCTGGGAGAGGGATCTCTGCGGATGGATTACCATCACAGAGTCTTTAACACCATGCTTGACTTCTGCTCCCCGCACATATAGTCTCAGTTAAGAGCTCAAAAAAATTCTACTTGGTCACCCCAGGTTAGTGAGGAATCATTCCTGGGCTTATCTAAGTCCAAGTTTGGCTTTTGGAAGGGTTGGGATTCACCTAGAGTGGTTATGAGGGACATGAATCGGAACACAGAGGGGGTTTACCTGAATGCAAAGGGAGAACAAACAGAGTTCCATCTATGTCTGTCCCCTGTGGCCTCTGCCCTGACTGCCTGTACAGGACCTCCAGCCTTGCAGAGCCAACATGGGAACCCAGGATAAATACAAGTGCCTGCTCTCACTGAGGGCAGTGGACATCTGTTTTCCTGGATTCCCATGTTGGGAAAGGGTGTGATGGAGTCCAGCATGACCCTTATGGTTCCATAATGTCCCCATTTCTAAACCCAGCGTGGTGGTGCTTGGCTGTGGCAGCCGGTGTTGCCAGGCTCCGGTGTCGGGGCTGGGCTGTGCTGGAGCCACTGTGGTGTGGTGCAGCTCAATCCCTGCTGTGCCCTGACCTGGAGAGGAGGCTGGTTTGGAAGGGGAGGGCGTGCAGGCCTTTTACCCCCCCCTCCAACATCCGCTGAGCTGTCAGCATTTCCCTAGAGGCACATCACATTGTTCCTGTGGGAGTCTCCGACAGTGGCCCACATACTGGGAGCTGCCAGGGCACAGGGAGCTGGCACCGGGATGCCACACACCCAGGGCTCAGCCTCTCAGCCCTGCCTGACCTTGATTCACTGTAGCATCATTTGTAACTGATTTTACATAATTTTTTTTACCACTGATGAGCTGAACTGCTGCTGCTCTGTGTCTCCTCCTCCTCAGTTTCATTTTGACATCACCACGTTCTCACTGTAGGTGTGATGATGTCACCTGGCTGCCCTGACACTGCTGAGTCTATTCCTAGGCATAGAGGGGTCACCTTGCTGTGACAGGTCATCTCGCTTGTTACAGTGCCTTGGCCCCCTCTGACTCAAAGGATTTTGCTTTGGTTGTGATTTTTATTAGATTAGTGCTTGGTGCTGGGGAGATTGCTCACAGTGATAAGTTACTTCAAGGAAGAGCCACCTCTAGACACATTCTGAGTTTGTGTTACAGCTACATATTGTAGAAATCTTTAGATTTCTAGTTTTATATTTTTTCAGGATGCTATGGAATATAAAAATTCTTCTGATTGTAAATGCAGTTTCCCTCCATTGTTTTTCCATTCCAATAGCATTCTCCCCCAAATCACCTAAAGCAAGATCCAAATAACATTAACATAACTGCCCCCTTTGCAGATATATTTTTTAAAAACCACCAAACTCACATTTTAGAATCATAGAATCCTAGAAGAGTTTGGGTGGGAATGGACCTTAAAGATCATCTCATTCCAACCTCCTGCCATGGGCAGGGACACCTTCCACTGTCCCACTTGCTCCACTTCCACTTGCTCCAAGCCCTGTCCAACCTGGCCTTGAGCACTTGCAGTGACAGAGCATCCACAGTTCCTCTGTGCAAACCCTGCCTATTTCAAAATAGTAAGAAATACTGCAACATTATAATAATCCCCAGATAATACTGCTCGTGATCTCTTCCCTGTTGGCACCCACAGCGTGGCACTTCTGCTGCGCAGGTCCCACACACCTCGGAGAGGAGGGTGATGCTCGCCAGCTCTCAGGGAGTGGGAAGTCCACAGCCCCAGGGAACAATTTCCCAGGAAGGTCAGTGGGATGCTCCACTCCTGAGGCTGCAGGAGCCTTTCTCACCAAACCCAAGTGAAACAGTGCTCCGACAGCAGCTCAGGCTGCCCCACAGCACCCAGTATTTTGTTACCCCTGAAAGAGCCAGCTCCCCCTCGCTCCCAGCCAGCAGGTGCAGGGTCACATTTATTGGGGAGCACTGTGCTTGCCTCTGCCTGCCAGATCCAGCTGCTCCTGCGGCTTCCCCGCCGGCGCTCAGCCTGGTGCTGGCAGGGAGGCAGCTCTGCTCTCTTGCGCCGTGCAAAATGTCCTCTGCCTCCCGGGCAGAGCAGGCATCCGAGGAGCCTCTGAGCAGGCATCTGAGCAAGAATCTCTTCCTGCTGGGCTTCTCCTCTGTCCTTCAGGCAGCGCTGGGATGGATGGCAGCCCCATCCCCAGCCGCCCATCAGACCCCGAGCACACCAACCTCCCCTTGGCACCCTGCACCTGGGCCCTCTCCACAGCTGGAGGCAGGGCTGCCATTTCGAGGCTCGCCCCTCCCAGGCCGCTCTGTTTTCATTCCTGGGAGCCAGGAGAGGAATAAGCCGAGGCCAGAGCAAAGGCTGGACCCATCCCCATGGCTCAGCTGCGGCGGCTGAAAGAGCGGCTCGCTCTGAAGAGGCCCCGTGAAAGACACACACCTCAGCTGTGTTTGCTGGCTAAAAATAAAGCACCCGGCTCCCCTCATGAGGAAGTATTTACTTTGGGAAAAAAAAAGTATTGTGTACAGTTCTGGGTAGAGAAACAATGTGAATGCCCCCAGTCTCGGCCTCAATCAGCTCAGAGTGTTGGGGAAATTATTTCTTCCTGTGCCTCAGTCTCCCCAGGAGAAATGAGCCCTCTTGGGCCAGAGTGATGCTCAGCTGCTCAGGAGGGCTGGGGTTGTTCTCACTGCAGTGAGTGGAGCTGGAGCTCCAAGTGCAGGATGGGGCTTTGTGTTTGCTTGGTGCAACAACACAAAATGCTCAGCACAGGGAAGCACCATCAGCATTTTAGCAACTGTTTTTCTCCCATTTTTCAACCAGAAAAGATCAGAAAAAATTCCTAGCAAAATATTTCCAGGAGAAAAAAAAGAGCAAAATCTATCAGTCAGAGCATTTCTCTTCGTCTTCTTGTGGGTTCTTTTATTATGAGCAATACAGCTGATACTGTTTTCAGCCCAGTGTCTTCTTGGTGCCTTTTTCTAAGGCACGCTCTGTGCCCGTGGCATGAGGGGCAAGAGGAAGAGGGAAGTTCGAGGAATCTAGCTCCTCTTTCTCCTCGCAGCATTAGCAGAGGGAGCCTGCTGTGGTTTAACATATCCCCCGCAAAAGCTGCTTTCATCCTACACCTAAATACCATGAGGAGTGAACTTCCTAAAGCCCTGGAGAAGTCTAAATATAGAAGCCAATCAAGGGCTGACTTCCCAGAGATGAGAAGTACCAAGAACAGTTTCTTGATCAAAAGTTGTAAGAGTCCATATTGAAATAAAACGTCTGTTTTGGTGCTGAAGGCTCTGCAGGAGGAGTAGTTGCAGAGGTGGCTGTGGGCTGTGGGCTGGTGGTGGCCACAGTGCTGGCATGGGGGCCACGGGCTGCCCAGGGGGATGGATTTGAGGAACCATGGTGTGCAGAGGAAATTCTTCCCTGTGAGGGTGGTGAGATACTGGCACGGGCTGCCCAGAGAAGCTGTGGCTGCCCCATCCCTGGAACTGTTCAAGGCCAGGCTGGATGGGACTTGGAGAAATCTGGTCTGATGGAAGGTGTCCCTGCCCATGGCAGAGGGACTGGAACTAGACTGTTTTTAAGGTACCTTCTAATCCAAACCATGCCATGTTTCTATGATCTTTGGAGCACTTGATGGCAAGTCTCTGGAGTCATGGCAGGATTACATCCTGTCCTGTATGTCACAGTTTCTGATCCCAGTAGGTCCCAATTGCTTTGTCCTGTGCACATCCACTCCCTGGTCCAGCTGAGCATTTTTGTCAGAAGACCAAAAATTCCCTTAGAACAAAATACAACTTGTAGAAAATTAGAAAGGCACTTCAAAGAGGAAAGAGCATCGGAATGCTCAGATAAAACCCAAACCCCAATTTTGCTCATCTCAAAAAAGGGATCCTCCTTTGTGCAGCAGAAGGAGGCACTCAGGAAGAAAGGACAAGGGATGGGTGAGTGCCACAGGAATGGCACTGCTGCTGGTGTAGGCTGGGGAACCCACGGTCGTGCCATGGGGTGACTCCAGTGTGGGACAGGAGAACTCTGATCCTGACCTGGCTGGGGACAGTGGCTGTGTCCCACAGCCAGCAGCAGCTGGAGCACAGGCAGAGCGAGCAACGTGGCCTGTCTCTGTGTACAAGGGAGGTGACCTTGAGGGATAGCTCGATACGGCTGGCCCCAAACATCCAGCTCGGCTGTCCCAGGGATGAGGGTGACAGTGGCCCTTCCAGCCAGCAGCAGGAAATTAGTTTAACGTGCGCCTCTGTACTGGGGCGGGGAGATGCTGTGGTTGGGAGATACAGAAGGGAACGCTTTCATGTGGGAAGTGCAAGGAGAGGCGAGGGCAGAGGGTCTGCTCCCGGGCAGAGAGCAGAACACAGCCATTATCAGGCAGGGCTCTGCTGGCAGGAAGCGGCTTTTGACTCACAGGAAGCTGAATTCGGCTGGTATCAGCCCCTGGCGCGAGGGCCGGGGCAGTGTTTTATCTGCCGTTGAGCACAGCAGATGGGGAAGCAGTCGGCACTCCCTCCCATCCCACTCCTGCTCCAGCAGTCCCAGTCTGACGGCCCTCCAGCATAACCCCCTTGGAGAAGGGATGCTTCCCTGCACAGCCTGAAGTGGGGCAGCTTCCTGGGCCTCAGGAGAACTGCCAGTCCCACTGGAGAAGGCAGACACTGCCCTGCCAGCCAGTGCAAGGGCAGAGCCAAGCCCTCCATGCTGCTGAGCCCAGAACGGGCAGTTTCCAGTTCTTCTGGCAGGGTCTATCCCAGTCAGTCTGAAGAGGAGCTGGGAGCATGCAGGCTTTGGAGAGCTCAGCTTAAATGCTCCCAGATTCTCCCAAACCCACGTCCAAGTTAAGGAAGGGCTTGCAGGGTTCCTGTGCATGAAGCCTGCTGTCATCCCTTGGCCTCCCTGGAGCTGCCTGGGTTGGGAGTCTGGTTTCGTTGGGATGGTGGCATCTCACCGGGGCTTGGGGTGGAGGTCACAGCGGGCAGCATGGACTGGATCAGGTGGCAGCTGCTGGCCATAGATCTGCGGCCCCACAGAAAACAGGGCTAGCTCATCAGTGATGCAGTTTGGCTCCAAAAATCTCCCATTATGGCAGTATTCACACCCAGGCCAGGCTGCTGAGGAATGGCCACAGGGGCTGGTGGAGACACCAGGTTGCTGGGAGCAGAGGGAGCTGGGTGGGTGGAGGAGGCTGGCCATGGAGATGTGTGGGTGCTGCTGCCAGGCTCCAAGGCAGGACCGGGCTGTGTAGGAGCAATTGCAGGGCTGTGTGGGAGCATGGCAGAGCTATGGAGCCATGGCAGCACTGTGGGAGCCATGGCAGGTCTGTGTGGGAACAAGGCAGGTCCGTGTGGGAGCATGGCAGGTCCGTGTGGGAGCATGGCAGGGCTATGGGGGAGCCATGGCAGGTCCTTGAGGGAGCCGTGGCAGGTCCATGTGGGAACATGCCAGGTCCGTGGAGGAGCCGTGGCAAGTCCACGTGGAAGCCTGACATGGCTGTGGGAGCCAGGGCAGGTCCGTGTGGGAGCCTGACATGGCTGTGGGACCCAGGGCAGGTCCGTGTGGGAGCCTGACATGGCTGTGGGACCCAGGGCAGGTCCGTGTGGGAGCCTGACATGGCTGTGGGACCCAGGGCAGGTCCGTGTGGGGGTGTGGCGGGGCTGTGGGAGC
>VWZP01007891.1:46382-67901 GCA_013396995.1 Dicaeum eximium | reverse complement strand
GCGGGCCCCAGCCCGGCCCTGCCTCCCTCCCCGCCGCGGCAGATGTCACCCCGCGCCCCGCTCGGGGCTGCCCGGGCGCTCCCCGTCCCCTCCCGCCGCACCGCCCCCGTCCCGGGCCGGCTGCCGAGAACAAAGGTGCGGGGCTGGGCGCTGGCAGCGCCATGGCCGGTCCCTGGCCCTGGGGAGCGCCGCTCGGCCCGCGCCGCACCCGGGACAGCGCTGCCTGAAATGGCTGTCGCCGGCCGCGGCCGGGCACGGCAGGGGNGACCATGCAGGGACAGAGGAGGGGCAGGGGCAGCGAGGCCCAGGGGAGTGGTCCTAAGGCAGAGGGTGCCGGGGGTACGGGTGCTGGGAGATGTGGAACTAGGCGAGGTGGGGAAGACAAAGGACACTGGGGAGGAAAAAGACCTGATGGAGGAGAGGAGCTGAGAGGAGAGTGCTCACAGCTCTGGGAAGGTGGGGAGGATGAGAGGAAAGGGGAGTGAGAACTGTGGGGCACAGAACACAGGGACAGAGGAGGGACTGAGAAGGGGGAGAGACAGAGGAGTGCTGGGCAAATATGGGGGAAAGGAGGATGGCTGGAAGGTGGCAGAGAGATCCTCAGCGCCTGAAATGCCATCCCCTTCCAAGCACCCTCTGTGAGGGCTGAGCTTTGCTCCTGGAATCTTTTCGTCCTTGCGAGGGCAGGTGACTTCTAATAAAGCCCCAACACCAGGGCAGGGTAAAAGCATCCCTTCTTCCCATTCTGCTTCCCAACAGAATTTTTGCTATTTAAACCTGAGGGGTTTTAAGCCTTTCTGAGATATTATGGGCTCTGACTCATGCCTTGAATACTGGTGAGCAATGCTGGGTGTGGAAGGAGGAACCCGAGGGGCGTGGGCCCCTCGGAGAGGTACTTTACAGCACACGTGTCCTCTTAAATCCTAGGTCAACATTTGGGTATATTGCCAGATATAAACCTCCCTAATCCTGGAGGCACTGACTTGATACAGCTTCTTATACCCAGTGGCTTTGATACTGCTTGCATCTCACCTGCTTCCCAAAGCTAAATAATCATCACGGGGAGAGCAGTCACAAGGCTGAGGAGGGGATGGAGAGACGCAAGGAGTCAGGGGAGGATCGCTGCAGGGAGTGGGATGCTGAGGAGGCAGCTTCGGCATCCGGCATCCAGCCGGGGCGGAGAGGAGAGCGCTGCTGTGTGTGCAGGGAGGCTGTAGCAATGCCCAGACCCTGAGGTTACCTTCACTGCCTTCCTTCTGAAACCGGGGAGGAGACAGGGATCTGCTGGCTGTACAGGGAGGAGGGTATTAGCTGGTTGGAAACAGTGATTTGCATACAGGGTTGGTTACAGCCTTAATTTTGAGGGCTCTGCTTGTTAGATCTGACTGTGCTTTTCCCCTGCTGCATTTTCCTTTGTCCTGTTTCTGTAATTATCCTCATTTCAACCCTGCTCTGAGGATTATTGGTCAGTAGGAAGCCTCCTAATGCCCGCTCCTCCTTGGCAGGGGAATACCCATGCCCTCGATTAAACTGAAACTCTCTGAACGGTGACAGAAGAAATTAGATCTATATTCCTCAAAGACACTCCCTGGGGCGAAGTTTCCCGACCCCCACCACGCAGCCCTGCCACCCTGCCCCTTGTGTTCGCTCTCAATATTCTCTTTGTTACAGCCACCTTCAGACCCGGCTTGGGGCTCCCCGGGGAGGGGAGAGGTGGTTTTTGCTGGAAAATCCTGGTGCCCGTGTCCCGGGTGAGCTCAGCGGCCGTCCCGCTGCAGCGTGTGCCCAGGACACGCAGTCTCTGTTCCGAAATTGGGGTGAGGAGCCAACTCTAATAGGCAGCGCTGTACATTAAATGACTGCTCCTCTGAGATGTTGGGTAGCTTTAGCAGAAGGTGGGCCCGCTAAGTGATTGATTTTTGAGAGGCCCTTCACTGGTGGCTTAAAGAACAGCATTTATTCAATCTATAGACTGTGTAAGATACACAGAGCCCAACCAAGGACGACACAATCGCAGGGTAGGAGACTTGGGTGTTCCCTTTGCGTGCCGACCCCTGCCAGACCCTGCCCACAGACCCTGCCCACAGCTCCCGCCAGCCTCCGCCTGCCCTCAGGGATGTGTGAATGCACGTGAAAAGAGAGTTTGCAGGTCATTTAGATGTGCAGGTTGCTGCTTAGCAGCCTGGTGGGTACCCACTGGACAACATCCATGCGTTCCTTTTGGAAAGCAGCCCTTAAAGGGNCTATGCAAAAAATGGTATTTTTTTCAAGGAGCAAGCTAAGTCACCTCCCAAAGCCTGGCCCTTTCTCGGTCTCCCCTGCCATTACAGTAGCCGCTGACCACCTCCCACTAGCCCTTCCTGCTCTGGTGCTTTGTGCCAAGTGCCGATAGCAGCTGCCGGGTCCCAGAGGCTGCCTCCCCTTCCCACAGCATACCCTGCCAGTGTGAGCTGACACGGTTGGTGCCAGTCAGCTCGGAGGAGCACTGCTCCCCACACTTCCCACTCCCATCAGTCTGTCACCACTGTCGTGTGGCAGAATTACTGCCTCCTGCTCTCCAGCACATCCGAACACACAAAGAGCTGTGCTGCTGCTGCCAGCGCTCAGCTGCTCTGCGTCTGTGAGAGGGAGGGAGCCTTGGAAAGGTCAGTGCAGGGAAGGAGGGGATGCTGGCTCCTTCCTTTAGGGGCTGTATCCTGGCATCACAGTGAAACCTTGTCCTGCTGGCTGATCCATGTCCACAGAGGCTGCAGCCAGCAAGAGTACCTCACATCTCAGGGCTTCCCAGGATGGTTTAGCACCATGTGCAGGTCCAGAGAGCTTCCCCTGCCTGTTCCCCGCCTAGCAAAACCATCCCACATTACGGAAATTGAATTTCTTGATCAGTTGTGACTCCACTCTGGACTCTTCCCTTGTTTTTATTCCTGGCCCAATTTCATTGCCAGCTTTAGCAGCACAACAGCAGCAGCCGCCACTGCCCTGGCTACAGCAGGATCCTCCCTGAAGCGATGTTTAATTTATCCCCCACATCCCCCGTGCCCAAGGCAGCCCGAGGCGGGAGCACCACCGCCACTCTGCCCCCTCCAACCGCATTAGCCCCGGGCCGATCTCGTCACCCCTGTCACCCATCGCTGACACTAACTCAACTTGCCTGCACTGTTGTAGGGGGCAGATGGACTGTCGGAACCCGAGGGCATCTCTCTGAAACGCGTGGCTGTGGTGGAAGATTTCTTTGACATCATCTACTCGATGCATGTGGAAAGCTCGTCGGAGCCGGGCAAAGCACCCAAACATGCCGGGCAGAAGAAAACCTACCGAGCGGTGAGAGTCCCCCCGTGCCCCGGGCAGGGAGCGGGAGGAGAGTCCCTCGGGAGTGGGGATGACAGGGCAGGTAGGAGCAGAGCCACTGGCGGCAGGCAGAGGCGAGGCAGAGCCCAGTGTGCCTGTGCGAGGAGGCGGCGTGAGGAAGGAGGGGTTTAAAGGCAGAGCAGCTGTGCTCGGGGACGGGAATCCGGGCTGCAGCGGCAGCACAGCGCGGCTGCTGGGAGAGCAGAGAGCAGGGGAATCATACAAAGACACTGAAGGGAATAGGAAGAGAAATCCTCGGTATTAGTGATGGATGAGAGAATGTTTGTCCGGTCCCTTGCGTGCTCTGGGTCATCTGCCTCCGTCTCCCTCAGCCAGAGAGAAATGTCTGGTGTGGGCCTTGAAGGTCAGGAGCAGCCAGACAGGGACTGGGGCACGGCCATGGCCTCTCCCTCCTCTCCAGCCCGTCCTGGGTTTCCTCAGTTACAAAATGGAGGCAGGCACCAAGCTAAGCCCTGGTTCCTTGGTTCTGTGGATGCCAAGAACCAGCTCTATCTGTCCTGAAACACCACTCTAGTTAGGTCAGGAATAATTTAGCTTGAAGTGTGCTTCTCTAGGGAGCTTGCTGTTTCTCCTGACTCTGCACAGCCCTTCAATGCAAACATTTGGGCTCTCCTTTTACAGGAAGAGCTGAATTTACTGTCCAGAACCAAGCTATTCCCTTGAATCCCACAGCCCTAAGGACCAGGTCGCTTAGAGACAGGAGTGGCTAGCTGGCAGCTCATCTCTCTGGTGTATACGACGTCTCAGAGAGGTCTTTGCAGGCTGCCCTCATCTCCATGATGATGCCTGAGGTTGTGCACAGCTCAGTGTGCTGCCAGAGTCAGCACAGGGCTGGAGCCTGTCCTGCCTGCCTATGTCCATGCTCCATCCATGCTCTGGTGCTGGCAGTGCTGTGAGGCAGCCCAGTGCCCTGCAGCCTCTCACACGTGGTGGGAGTCCCCAGGGAGCACAGGGGGCTCACGGCATCGCTCCCTGCCCTGAGCACTCCAGTCCTGCCCCTGCGGCAGAGCGTGGGGCCGGGGGCTGGGGCACGCACTGACCCTCCCTGGCTGGGGGCAAGTGACCTTTCTGTGGTTCATGGGAGGGCAGCCCCACCAGCATGACCACAATTCAACAACTTTCTGCTCATTTCCCCAGCAGACCACTCCGACCCTTCCCTAATTCCTTCAATTCATCTCTCTGGAGGACTAATCTGTGCCCTGCACAGCCCCGGGGGAGCCGGCTGGATCCGTCTGTTTTCCCAGGCCTGCTCACAGCAGTCAGAGAGCTTCACGCTCCACCCCTCATCTCCCTCTTGAGCTGAGATCATCACATTAGCAGCGTGTATCCCCTCCTGACCTGGCAGGACGCTGCTGGCTGGGCTGCCCAGCCCCGCTCCTGCCCTCGCTCCCCGGAGCGCCTTTGTAGCTGGGCTGGAAGGTGAAATGGTGCAGAGCACACGCCACGCCTGCCACAGGTGCACAAAGGGACGCTGCTGGGTGGCCAGTTGGGAGGCTTCAGGGTCCCCTGCCTCCTTCTCCCTGCTCCCTTTCCCCAGCGCCTCTGATTAGAGACACTGGAGAGTTTGCCCTTGTCCATGACCTCCGGAGGGAGGCAATCAGAAAGGGAGTTAGGATGGGAGATAACTCATCAAGGAAGCTGTCTGCTCTGCAGAGCATCAAATCAGCTGAGAAATAACAACTGTATCACTAAAATTAGCTGAACATTTGCAGCAGGGACTGTGGGCTTGCTGGAGCAAAAGAGGCAGGGAGATGGCTGAGCCCGGCAGGCAGCACGTGGGGACAGTTCCCTGTCTGCGACACCACACCACAGCTGCCACCAGCAATTTCCAGGCCCCTCATTTCAGCGTTCTGCTGGAATCCCTTGTGCTTGTGCATCGATAAATACCACACAGAGGCAAAGACTGAGCCGGCATCCGCTCGGCCACAGCAGAGCTCGCTGGGGCTGCAGCGAAACGGGAGGAGAATCCCATGAGGACCAGGCACTGCAGCCTCCATTTGAGCGCTGGGACAAGGTCCCCGCCTGAACTTTCCACCCATCTGGCATTCTGTGCGTGTGAAAGGCCGGGCTCTGCTGCCGCGCAGTGGAGAGGGATGCGGCTCCCTCCCACCGCAGAGCCGGGCTCGGCGCTGCCTCAGCTGATCAGCACAGCCTCTGCCCCTGCCCCGCTGCTCCGCTTCTAGAACAGCACCCCCAGGGTGCAAAAATGCGTGGAATTTAGGTATTATTGTATTTAATGTGGACTTTTAGAATTGAGGTATTTTTTGTTAACTATGTAAGGTAGGAGGACGATGCCCACTGGCCAGAGGAGGGGGACGAGGACATCCTGGGCTGTCCTCCAGCTCAGCCCTGTCACCAGCCCTCACCACGAGGTGTCTGATTGCAGCCCCACTTCCCGTCCTGAGCCCCACTTCTGCCGGGCTCGCAGCCCCGAGGACTGGCACAAACAATTGAATTTCTGTCTGCTTTATGACCCCACTTGTAAGTGCTGTGACCCCTGTGGGGGTCACGGCCCCTGGTTTGGGAACCGCCGTGCTCGGACAAGTCACTTAGACCAAACAGGATGGGTGATTAACCATAGGAACCAGCCCAAAGTTAGAGGTGGGCTCTCCACCTTTTAATGCCTTCCAATTAAGACCAGATGTCTTCCTGGATGATGTTTTAAGCAAAGCACAGGCAACTGGGCTGCAGGAGAACCAGGGTGAAGTTTCATGACTTGTGCTACACAGGTCAGAAGCCAAGGTTTGATGGTCTTTTATGGCCTTAAATAAGTTTACATTAAAATTGACTCATTCCTCCTCCTAATAACCTAGTCTTGATCTTTAGAAATACTGTAAAATCACTGCTGGCAGGAATTAAATGCAATAACAGGACTCTGGGATTGCCAGACACCTTCTGTGGGTGCTTAGGTCTGGATCTAGTGTTTAACTTCAAGCATCCAAGTTTTAAATATTTATCCTTAGCTTTTTCTCATCTGTAAAATACATATCCCACAAAGGTTCAGGAGACTTAATTCATTACTGTTTGGAAAAATGTTTTCAATTCCCTAGATGAAATATGTCACAGAAGTGCAAAGTATTATTAACAGTAATTGATTGTCATTGTGGGAAAAAGTGACCTGCCCTTACAAAAGATTAATGGATTCTTCAGGTTACTGGTGTGATGGTAATTAACAATGCAAACAGAGCTGACGAGGCCTTACTTTCACATTTGATTCTTACACGTTCACAGCTTTGCTCTTCCCAGACTCCATGGGGGAACAGGAAGGAGTTTTTGGGAGGTATGGATGTGCAGGGATACCGAAGGTCTGCTCATTTGTGTGCCTCACTGCCACACCAGTTACCCTCCCAGAGTGCTCCCCACCAACAGCTCTGGAGGAAGGGATTTAGGGCTGGAGGGGACAACGTGTGGCTACGAGCTGTGCCCAGGGTCCCTGCGCTCTCCACGCCCTTGTCCCTCTCCCAAGACATAGAGCTCTCTGTTGTTTCCCCAGATTGCAGAGACCTATGCTTTCCTCCCGAGGGAGGCTGTGACCAGGTTCCTGATGAGCTGCACTGAGTGCCAGAAGAGGATGCATTTCAACTCCAACGGCCTGGAGCCCAAAGGTAAGGGCGAGTGACTTCTGCCAGCAGAGCTGACACTGCATTTTGCACAGTGGCACTAACAGATACTGCCAGATACTGCCCTGCCCAGGAGATACATCGTAACCTAAGGGTTTTCCTAACCTGGGCTATTTTTCCTCTTACAGCCAAGCTGAAGGAATTGCTTAAATCTTTCAGCTTAGGGAGCAGAAGCAGCCTGGCTTTCTTTCCGAGCTTCCCCAGTGCCACCCAAGACGTGGGTAAAAAAAACCACAGACATGGCTGCAATCAACCCATGATCATGTGTGGGTGAAAGCTTCAATGTCTAAAAAAAATAACCTTAAGTTTTTCCCTGGAATTGGTAATTCTGTATCGAAAGACACAATATATATGAATAGCTGAAGTTTCTGATAAAGAAGCAATTTACACTAATTAATAGATAAGCACGTGATCCTGAGTTAGATAATGGCAAGTGTTTTGGCCATCACAGTTACACTGTGCCTGTGTACTCACACAATTGGTGTGGCCACTGAGGTGGCTGACTCGTTATAGTTCTTTTGTGGACAGATCCAATCTGCAGCTTCTTAGGTCTAAGAAAGAGCAGGAGTGGGAAGAAGATGGGACCAGGTTCTCTTCCGGAGTAGCTGGTTAAATGTTTGTGTGGTTTTTTTCTGAATTACAAACTTGTTTTCATGATCAAGTGCAAAGCATCAAATTGATGTTGGTTTCAGCCATTAAAATTGCTTCTTTTTAAAAAAAAAAACCTAAGCAAACTGCAGGGATTTGGTCTGTTTCAAAAGTGGCAAGGCAAAGTGGCTCATTTGGCAGCTCTTACCAGGAAGGGAAGCAGAATTTAAGAAACAAAAGGCCCAACAATAGAGAATTTCTAGTATTAACTACTGATTGCCAACTGTTTACTGCTGGGAGCAGAGCTATGGACATCCCAGAGGTTTTGTGTAAATGGATTATGTGCCATCTATCCAAAGGTAATGCCTGAAATGCTTTGTACTCATTATATTTTTTAAAAACTCTCAAAAACTCTCCCAAATAACTCCATGTGAATTCTATTAGTTGAAGCTCCACTTCCACTCTGCCAGCTAAGGGCCTGATCCCTCTTTCCAATTACATCAAGAAAAGTTGTGGCCTTTGGCCCTGCTGGACCTTCCCACTGATTGCCCCGCAGCCATCAGGGGTGAGGTTCCAGCACTGTGGCCCCAGCAGCCAGCTCAGGGACAGGAAGGGTGATGGCATGAGCCAGGCCAACAGGGATGTCACTTGCTGGCTTCACCCACACCAGAACACCTTCTCAAATGCCTGGCAGTAGCTGAGCTGCCGGTTCCAGAGCTCGGGATCCCGTTTCAGGAGGCAGCTAATGAAAAGGGTTGTTGTTCCTTCACGATCACAGACTGGTTGGGCTTGGAGGGAACCTTAAAGTCCATCTCATCCAACCCCTGGCCAAGGGCAGGGACCATTCCATTAGATCAGGTTGCTCAAAGCCCAACCTGGTCTCCCTTCAGGGGCTTCCACCCACCCACCATCCTGCATCTCCTGTGCCTCTGGCAGCAGCACACACCCATCCCAGTTCAGAGGCACCTCAGGGAGCACCTGGGCCTGGATATCCCCACCTGTGTGGTCCTAGCTGTGGGAACCATGATCAGGGCTGACATCCATCTATCCTGAACAAATTTGTAAATTTATATCAGTTATTGATTATTTTCACACAGCTTCTCCCCTTAGCAGTTCTCTTAAAAATAAATCAATCAGGAATACAAAGGATCTCACAGGTAAAAAGTCTTACTTACCCACCAGGAATGAAAGGACAGAAGTGCTTCTCTGCCTGAATAGCACCTAAATAGTGACTAAGTACATGTGAAAATGCATTGAGTAGATTAGATAAGGTTACTTTTACTGGGGAAGGGTGTCTGATTTCACTAACACGTATTCAGGAATTTATCAGGGGCAAATCACCTAAAAAAACCCTGGGGTCATAGAAGAATTACTGGGCTGTATGCACGTGCATACGCACACAGAGGCACAAACAGGTAAAATTTAACTCTGTAAGATGACAAAATTTGAATAATTCCCATCTCTTTCTACTTCTCTTGTCCGTGAAAGAAATCTGAACACGTTTAATTTGTGATCACAAAAATCCCTAATTAAACGTATCTGACATCAAACCCGCCGGGCATCCACATCATTCATAAAAGCAAATTGTCTCACTTGTGGGAAAGTTTGAACGTCACTGGACTTCACTGGGATCTCTTTACAGTGTTATTAAATTAGGAGTAATTCTGCTGTAGTGATAAAAATGTGGAGCTAGGATCAAAACCGTTTCTGCCTGTTCCATCTGTGTGTCCAACATGTGGGGCATGTGATAGAGATAACTGAAAAATGAGCTAAAGGATTCCAGGAGCTTCCTCTTGTGACATAGGATGTGAGGATTGTTCCCGTGGAGCCCCCCAGGCCTTTTAAAACAAAGGTTTTCTTTCTTTTCCAGATAACTTAGAGAAAGGGGGGGGGGGGGGGGGGGAAGGGGGGTTTGGTTTCTTGGGCTCAAGCCCTTACATGGTGCAATTACACAAATCGACATTAAATTTGGGGCCTCTAATGGGATTGTTCCAAATTTACATCAGGAGGGTTTCAGGCAGAATCTAAGCAGTAAAAGATCACTTCCCTCCCTCTTCCTCCCCATCTGAAGTTGCTGAGCTGCTGCTGTTCAGCTTCATTCATCTCCTGCAGCAGGAGCAGTGGAGTGGGGAATGGCAGGAGAGCAACTCATCACGCTCAGAGATGCCAAACACTCACCTCATCCGTGCCTGTGCTTCAGCAGAGAGCAGCTCTGTCTGTGTTACTCTAACCAAATGCTTTCCTAAACTCTTAGGGACTCAGACAGCTGGGGAAGGTGGCAGGTTTTGTTCCTGTGAAAAGCTCCCCTTGCACTGGGATTTTAGCATCTTTTCATCACTGCACAGCAGAATAAAGGTTTATTTTGGGTGTTTAATAAATAGAGGCATAGAAGTACTCCTAATCTGTAGGTCAAAGCATGACAGAGACTGCTGACACACAGCCATAAGAAAAGATGGAGGAATCAGTTTACAAGGTTCCTAAAAGCTTTGGACCTTCATATTTGGGCAAGTTGGTGGCTTGAGTGGCACTAGCCACCCTTCCCTGCACCCACAGGCAGGAATGCTCCATCTGCCCAGGAATGGAGTAGATGAACCTGAGAAAAAAGCATTGTATTTCCATGGACCCAGTCAATGTCCTGATAGAGAAGATTTGCAAAGACCTTTGTGATGTTTAAGTCAATTACAGTTTTGGGGTCAGGTAATTTCTTAATCAAACCTGATAGATGTGGTGTTTCCAGAGGTGTGGAGCATCTTCAGGTCTGCTGGGTTTCGACAGGATTTTTTGACACTCAGCATTCCTGAGAAGCAGGCCCATTAGGACTGGGTTGATGGCTTTTCTGAGGTGCTGTAAAACATTTGGTGAAGGCTCTTTTTCAAGGGGCTCTGTCACACATGCCTGTGAAACCAGTGACCCTAGAAAATGCAAGCCAGCCAGGGAGATCCAGAACCAGGAATGGAAACCTCCCACCATAAGTTCACCTTCAGCTCCTGGGAATCCTTCTTCCCCCATTGCTGCTTTAACTCCCTGTCCAGAGGATACCACACATCCCTTCAGCATGTGCTGGAAGGCTGGATTGATTCTCCAAACTTGCATTTGCCTGTGCTGAGGGCAAAGAAATCTTGCTTGTAGCCATCATCCATCCCCATGGACAATGGCAACTTTCCTCCTGGGCAAACCCACAGCGTGAGCCTGCAAATTCAGTGTTAGAACAGATAATGCCAGCAGCCTTCACGTTCTGTGTCCTGCAGGATCCACAGTGGTGGTGGCAGAGCAGGAAAATCTTTGAGAATTCAGAGAAATCGCTGAGAATTTGCTTTGTGGGGACTCGGCCTGGCCACACAGAGTGATTTGCAAGGAGCATCCAAACCTGGAGCCATCTCTAGAGCTCAATGTGGTGCAGCCAGAGGAATCAACAGGAGCAATTTAAATTAAAGATCTCTAAAATTAAGTTTGTGTTTTAATGAGGATGTTAAAAATAATCTTCATCACCAGATAGAGATACTTAATACGTTGCCTTAATGTTAACTCCTACCTGAGGGAATCCCAGCAAAATTGGCAACTTTGCAATGCTGAAGCAAGCTGCAAATAGATCCTTGTTCATCACCCCCTGCATAAATCCCATGTGCATGGAAGCACTTCTGAGGCTTCAGCAAGACTTGATTTCTTCCTCAAGTTTGGGGGACACTGAGAAATTATATATTATGTGTTGATTTTTTCACAGGTGACAGCAATGATTTTTTCTTCTTTTTTTTTTTTTTCCCCCCAAGACAACATCTGTTCTACAATTATGTTTTTGGTGGGGTCACGTTCTTAGAGGAACCTTCTCTCCGCGGGTGCTGGCCCTTGCCAGGGATTTTAAGTTCTCCTGAGTAACAGTTATGAGAACATACCTGCAAGTCCCTCATCTAAATAAAGCTTTTCCTCTGTTCTTCAGAGAGTGAGCCACCTTCCTCCTTGGTTTCTGGAATCATTGACTACAACATGCCCCTCACCTCGACCTACCTGAAGCAGATGAAGCTGCGGGTGATGAATTCACAGGAGCAGGTGAGTGAGGCGCCGGGATGTGCCTGTGCCGAGGGGCTGAAGGCAGCAATGGATTCTGGAGGGTGTTTTTGGGAATGGCTGGTTTGTCCAAGCTGGCCAGGCTCTGACCAAGCACAGCAAGTTGGGAGGCAGCCCATCCTGGATCTCCTGGCTCAGGGGAAACTGAGCTGTTTCAGTCGTGCCAGTGGAGAGAGGCAGAGATGGGGTTGATTAAGTTATTGTGTGTAACAGCCTGCTTGTTCTTTAGACATACGGTTCTTCTAAGAAATTGTTTTAAAAATAAATATGGCAAGCAGTAATTTGTCTCCCACTGATGTCTGGGAGCTTTAGCAGATGGGGTCTGAAGCCCAGACCTGGCTTTGGTTGCTCTGTGGCTCTCTTAAACTGCTCAGCAACTTGAGGGGGTTCAGCTGCAGCCACTCTGCTCCCACGTCAAAGGGGACACGGCTCCGTTGTTTGGTGACAGTGTTAAGCCAGTGGATTTTGCTTTGGGGATGTATGGGGCACCCTGCCACAGGATTATACCCAGGCTGTGCAATTTTCTGAAGTTCTGCAGCTGCAGAATTAGCTATGGGAACCTCTGTGCACCATGGAAACAGTCTATAAAAAGAAAAGTATGTTTTACTTGCTCCCCACAATCTGCACTGGAAGCCAGTGCTGGATTTTCTTTCCAGCACACTGAAACCTGAACCTGATTTCACACATTGCTGCCAGTGGCAAGATGTGACAGCGTTTGCATGGTGCTGTGATGGAAAACATTGCTGGGAGCCTGAGCACACGATGGGGGCTTTTATCCAGCAGCTTCCTAAAGGGATGTGGGTTAGAGCATCACTGCCAGGGTGTGAAGTGCCAAGTGTGGGTTGGCTGGAGGGATACTGAGCTCCTCCATCACTTCTGTTGTGAAACCTTCTTGCTGGAGGACAAAATGGCATCTGGTGGGAAGCACTTCTGTGTCTCAGAGTATTTTCCTATGCACTTATTTGACACTTGAATGAGTTTCAGGACTTGTTTCAGGTTTTGAAAGGTGAAAGGCTGATGTGCCAGGTTTTGTGCTCATGATGGGTCAGGCAGTAGAACTGTGGACAATTTGGGGACAGCTGGGCTGAACTGGGCTGTGGACATGGAGTGGATGGATGTGCCCCTTGGTGCCATCTGATTGCTACTTTGGGACCACTTCTGGATAAACAGGCAAACATGTTCCAACCACTTTGGATTGTGCACTGTTTGCTGGGTCTTGGTGCAGCTCCTGGCACAGTTGCATTGGTGTGGCAGACCCTGCAATCCCGTTCTTCACCCAGGTTGGGGCCATGAAAGCTGGCTGTGCTTTTCAGCATTTGAGGTGTTGGTTTCAAGTTAAGTTTGCTGCATAGAGAGGACTGAGTGGTTTGACTTGTAGCCATCTATGCATTTTCAACCAATTCCTCTTGGCTCTGAAGCTGCTTAAGGGAAGTGTGCTGTTCATTTAACTCCTGTACCCAGTTCATACAGGTAGCAAACTGGCCTTGCAGTTTGACCTTACTCCCAGGATAGCAAACCACCCAGAAGTTGGGAGGCTTCAGCAGTGGATCTTGAGTTTTGAGCTGCTTGCTTAGAGATGCTTGTTTTGAGGACTTTGGTCGGTAATTTAGAGTTATACCCTGAATTTTGGTGCAGCAGTTTGCACTGGAACTGTCACTAGATCGATACAACGTGCTGCTAACATGAATACTCCTGAAGCTCGCAGGGATTGGAATAGAAGCATATGTCATGCAGGAACAAAAAGGGACCAGCTGAGGCAACCAGCAGTTGTTGATTTAGATCATAAATCAAATGGTTTGATGTTATTCCCTGCCTCTAAAGTTTTCCTTCTCCTGTGCTCCTGTCATTACACTGCAGTGCAGCTTTCGAAGCTTTTCAAGCTGTAGCAGCCAAGGGAAAAACCTGTTTGGAAGAAGTAAAATTTGCTGTTCACTCTGAAACTGATTCCTAAGAGCAAAGTTAAAAAAAGATCAGTTCTATTGCTCAGACTGCTGAAGCATTGAAATTTTCCATCATGACAAAAGTCTGGAGAGGATTCAGATGGTTGGACCTGCTGGGGAAAATCCAGCAGGATTTGAGTGGAGTCCCTTCTGACATGGGACATTCCCTGGCTTCCCCTGGGGAATCAATAGAATTATTTAGGTGGAAAAGATCTTCAGGATCATTGAGTCCAACCATTCCCCCAGCACTGCCAAGCCCACCACTAAACCATGTCCCCAAGTGCCACATCAACACAGCTTAAATGCCTCCAGGGATGGTGGGCAGCCTGTTTCAGGGCTGGACAATCCCTTTGGTGAAGAAGTTTTTTGTGATGCAACCTAAAACTCCCCTGGTGTAACTTGAATGAAAACATGTGCCACACTCCTGAGGCGGCCGTGGCTGAACCTGGAGCTGCTAATGCTGAGGCTACCTGAAGATAATGTGTGTTATAATGCAAATAACAGGGGTCAGTTCCCTCCACAAGCATTCTCCTGCTAATTTTATTCTTCATACTTTGCACTGGAAAGAAAACAGTGCCATCCTTTTTTCCTGGAGGATTCTGGCAGTCTGTGGAACACGGGCTGTGTGACACAGGCTGCTGCTGTCCCTTCCCCAGGGTTAGGGTTACTCAGTTTAGATATTGCAGCTTTTGGAGTTCCAGGTGTTTGCCAACTGAAAGAGCCCTCTAAAGACAGTAGAAATAATTCTGACTTTTATGCAAATGCAAAACTGGCAGAAAATACAATCTGCTTTTTAAATTTGCACTACACAGATATCCCCTGCAAGGGTTTTATCTCCCAGCATATCTAGGCTGCTCTCGCTGAGCACTGCTGTTGTGCCACTTTGCTGCCTTCCTCTCACTAACATTTGATGGTGTTAATAGAAATAAATTAAGCAATGGACTCGTGTTTCCCTTGGCTTTGGCCAAAAGCAATTATTTGTATGCAGCAGCACCAGGAGAAATTCACTTCACTTGGGGTAACAATAAGTGAATTTATGCCAAAGTGGCCTTTTAACTTCATTATTCAGGGGGAGAAAAAAAAGTGTGTGTAAGTGTAATCTATTCGTGCTGCTAAGCACATCAGTATTAGGGCACCAGTGTCTCCAGAAGGAAGCACAGTCAGAAGAACCTTAAAGAAAGCATTTTATCCCTGCTTAGGGACAAAAAACTGCCAGAAGAGAAGCTCTTTACGTGGCTGCTCACAAACTGAAGAGTTCCCACAGAATATATTTCTCTATATTTTTTGGAGTCAGAACATCTGTTCTGGAACAGTGGAAAACAGGAGAGACCCGTGTTGCTTATACTGGGTTCAGTAGGACTTGCAGGTTCTTCTGGGGTGGGAATCGTCCTTTATCCCCATTTTTTTTAACCAGTTCTCACATGTGTGAAAAATCAGGCCCCTTCCCCTTTCCAGAGTGCTGAATTAGCCCCATTTCATGGTGTCTTCCAAGGCATTAAAGCATCTCTGAACTGCTGACCTTCCCAATCTAGCAGCAAAAAGGAATGAATAGAAGATATTTGATATTTATCTATAATGATCCTTCCACCTCATTTTCAAATGCTAAATATTAGCATTTTTAAATGATTGGATATTCTACTGCAGTCATTTTTCAGACAATCTTTTCTGTGTTACTCAACTCCAGCTTTGGATTTTTTTTTATGCTGCTGTTGGACAGGGTTTCCACTGGTGATGGGAGGAACAGAAAGATAAGAGGACAAATCCCAGCACTGAAATGCCAGTCTCTCTATCTGTGCTCCAGAATTGTTACTGCTACCTTGGCAGAAACAGTCCAGGGCCAAGTAACCAGGTTTAAATGATACAGAAACGTTTTCAAAGATTGCTTCAGCTGCTGCTGGCAGAAGGTCACGCAGTCAGTGAATGGCAGGAGCTGCTCTTGGATGTGAAATAAGAAGAGTGTTTTTCTTGTTGCTATGGCTTTGCTGCACTGACTTGTAAGTGTTTGAGAGGGACAGAGCCTTGTCTTGCACCATCACACTTCCCATCCATTCAGTAATTTCCCTGTAAGCCTGGATTGTGTGACAGTACGTGGATGTGAGGGGGTTTTCAGAGCACTGTTCCAAGCAATGTTTCAGCTCAGACAGCTGGATAATCCTGGAAGGGGGTGCAGGGGCTTAAATCTCACTGATGTACATGGAGTTGGTCTTGTCTGGTGCTGGTGAGGATCTCTGCAGGATTTGAGAGCTCACAGAGCCTCATGACCAGAGGCTGGTTGGCAATGTGAATTCCTCCTCCTTTCTCTCTGGTCTACCCATTACTGTGCTTGCTCACTTCAGTGTCTCAGAGGCTCTCAGAGCAGCTAAGATGCATCTTCCCCTGGCAGCTCACTCACTTCCTTCTGCTTTGGAGCCATCTCCAGCCAGTCCTGGGGGTGCAGAAGGCAGGGAGGGGAGCCTGCAGCTGCAGAGGAGGGCACACTGGGATTTTATTTTCAGTCTGGAAGTTCAGTAGTGAGGATTGCAGACATCTCATTCCACATAATCCAGAGACCAAGAGCAAATTTGGCAGAGCTGGCAGCTGCTGGACGAGCCCTGGGACCTGGGATTTAGCTGAGTATTTCATGAAGGCATCCTGAAGAAACGCTGTGTGTGTTCACAGAGGTGAGGAAGGCAGAAGCAGGCAGTACTTGAAAGGAAGTGGAATGATGCGTTCGCATCACATGAGGATGATAAGGTACTTCCCAGTCCATTAAAGAGGGTGTTAAACATCTCCGGGAGAATAAATACCTCTAGATCAACTCGACTTGAGCTCTAGATAGCCCTGATTTAAGAGGTTTTGTCCTGGTTTGGGAAGATCTTTGTTTCCTGCTGCTAATTTTTAAGTCGTTTTTGAGCACTAGAGAAGTCCCCTAAACGCACCCTTAGGCACAGAAGGGACCACTGGCCGTAGGCACAGGGAGACGCCGAGTTAGGAACAGATTTTCTCGCTGCTCGGCGGGCTCGGCTGCACAGCCCTCTAGTGGGGACAGAGCTTCTGCCGCCGGGAGCCGGCTCAGCCTGGGAAACTTCGGATCTGCTCTTAACGACAGAGTTCGACCAGGCAAAGCCAGGTCCAGCTGTCACATCAGTGTTATTTACTGGCAAAGATGCTTTAGCAAAACTTTCATCCTTGGCCTAAAGGCTCATGAGATGCAGGAGGTCAGATGACCGATCCATTTAGCCTGGTTTCACCCTGGTGTGAATGGATCGCTTTCAGTGAAGGGCAACTCATTTTTGTTACTGGGAATTAACTCTGGCATTCCCAGCTAGTAAAAACTGGGAGCTTTCATTTCCCGCTGTGTGGCTCTGTCAGTACTTTTCCCAGTGCTCCAGGTGAGCTCTGTGTTTGTTCAGGGTGACGTGTGCTGCGAGCAAACAGTGTGAGACCGACGTGGGCAGGCTGGGGTCGGTCCTGCCACTGTAGCTCTTGTCGTGTAGTGATGCCAAGGGTTGACTCTTTGCTGTTTTGGGGCTAATCATGCTGTTTTCTATAAGAAAGGAGGTGGCACTCCCCGTTTCCAGTGGTGCTGGGGACAATTCACGCCCCTGAACTACTCAGGTGTATTTAGTTGCTCCATGTGACAGCTCCAGTCCGTTCTCATGCATTGGTGGTCCCTTCCCCACGCTCTCTTCACTTCCCTAAGGTGTTGTGCAGCTCAGCTAAGGTCCTGGAGAAGTGGCTGGGGGCTGTTTAGAAGTTTCTCTGGCTCTTGGTGGGGCTGTGGTTGTCATGCAGACCTACCCAAGGGAAATGGGGACTGATCACTCTCCACCACACACCCATCCTGGTGCCCGTTACCTGCTCTCAGATGCCTGCTACAGCCAAGCTGCTTGAGCTTGTCTGGGAACACTGAATAAGCAGGGCCAGAAGCCACACTCCCTCTCTTTAATTTCTCATTTCTTCCCAGTACATTCCTGTTTCCTGGTAAGGAGAACTGCTGCCCATTCCCTTGTGTGTTGACCAGCATCGAAGGCAGCTGTTCCCAGTAGAACTGGAAACAAGGTTTTGGTTCATGGCCTGTAAAGTGGGGCTGGGAAATATTTCCTGGGGAAAAAGTAAAGGTGTCAACCTCAGAGTGATGAAAACACTGTTGCAACATCCATGGAGTAGTCTCATGGATCCAGTTGGAACTGTCCTGTTCCTGTGGGAAGCTGTGCATGGTGGGCTGTTCTGCACCATCTCAAAGCTCAGGTGCTGACGTGCTGTACATTGACTTTGATCAAGTCACACAAATGGCTGTTTCTTAATTGCCTTCTCCCTTTAAAAAGGGGATAATACCTTAGAGAGACTTCTGAGGTCTTGCTCACTAATAAAGCTCTCCGAGAGCTTGAATGGCAACTACTTTGAGAGCGCAAACTGTTATTAATGATTTCCGTTATTACAGAAGATGAAGCTGTGTGGTTCAGCTTTTTAACCTTGAATTGTGTGCTTGCTTTTGTTTCCGCTGCCATTCAACCTGCATGGGCAGGTTTGCACCTTGGCAGCTTGCACACACCCCTCAGACACACACCAGGAGTTGTGTGTGCACAGAAGGAGCTGAGGAGTCAGTTTTACTCATGAGGGTGGATTCTGAATTGTGTGGAATGCTTGAGAATGGCCAAAAACGGGTTTAGTGGGGGTTCTGTTTATGGTTACTCAATTCTGATTTGGGGGGCCAAGAGATAAGCTGTGAGGGCTGTCCTCACTGTATAGGGCTGTGGATTTGGGCAGTGGAAAGGAATGTCAGGGCATATTTGTCTGTCAGGGACCTGTCCCTTCAAACACCCATTCCCTTTACTCCACAAGAAGAAAATTCTATCCACAGAAACAACTCCTTTCCTTCTCCTGTATTTGGCAGTGACTGGTGTACCCTGTGAAGTACAGAGCTGTATTTCCTTTCCTTCTCTTGGTCTTGGCTCCTGGGAGAAAAAAAAAACCCCTTTTATTCATGCCCATGCCAGATGCTAACTACTGCTGCTTCTAAGGAAGGAGTGATCAGGATAAAGTGGGAATACAGCCCTTAATCCACAAGGAACCTGATCTGTAATGAAGTTTCCCAAATCTTTACCCTCCATTTTTCCCTGACTCTGCTCTGGATGGCAGATAATGTACAGTGTGGATAAGAGCTGTGTCTGCCTCTCTTGCCATGCCCTCCTTCAGTCCCTCCTGCCTGTTTCCTTCCTGGCCTTGCCCCCGAGAGAATCGCATTTCACTGCTTATTCCTCAGCAGGGTTTGATGGTCACGGAGGACCCAATGCAGGAGGTCTCGTTTGTTATTTAACCTACTTTCCAGAGGCACAAGAACATCAAGTGACTCGCACAAGGTCGTCCATGAGTCAGTGACTCCTCTGGCGTGATGGCCAGAGCCTGCAGTCCCTGCTCCCACCACTAGATCCCCGTGCCCACAATCCATAGCACCACAACCATTCAATTAAGCTCCTGCAGCGCCTTAAATGTCGTGTATTCCTGCGTTTGACAGCAGTCCTGGTATTCTTGTGGAGCCTTGCCTTAGGAAATGACAACAGATGAGGTCAGGTCATTGTTAGCCATGCCCTTGGAAGCATCACTGCCTGGTGCTCGGGCAGGCTCTGTGGTGTGCGTGCTGTCACAGCTGGGACATGGCTCTTCCCAGGACCTGCAGCTCTGCTCTGGCAACATCCAGCAGGACCCTGCTGGACCAACACAGCCGGACAGGGAGCCCCAGGCTCTCTGCATGGGCAGATCTGTGTCCATGTGAGGGGGCTGGCAGGTACCAGAGGTAATGAACACATTGTGAAGAGAGAGGAAAGGAAGCGACTTATAAATAATACATTTGATGTATATTATATATATGATATAGTAACAGCAGCACTGGTTTGTTATGGTGTGCGTTTTTTTAATGTGTAATCTCGTAAGGCACTTACCCCTGTTCCTGACAACTCGATAAATTATTATTACCAATTCTATATCTAATTGCCTGTTATTTCCCCCTAGACAATTTGAATCCGAAAAAAACACACACTAGAAAGGTGCTTGGTGGGCTGTTTCCCAAAGCCTCCCTGGCTCTTTCTGGAGGCAGCCCCTCTTCCGCTGGTGAGCCCCACTTCTGCCAGCCTCATGACCCCATGCACTGGCACAAACAATTGCATTTCTGTCGGGCTCATGACCCCACTTGTAACAGCAGTGACCCCCCCTTGGGGTCAGGACCCCTCTCCTGCACGGGGATCAGCTCCTGCCCAGCAGCTCTTGCTGAATGGCTCTTCCTCCCTCACTCCCTGTGTGGACCCGGCTGTTCCACACTAAGTTTGCCGATGTGAAATTTAGGTTAATCCATTTCCAAAGTGGATTAAGCTAACCCACACAAAGGCACTTAGTATAAAATAAGAGTGCCCACATGGTGAGGCAGCAGAGAATAGTGACTGTGCTTCAAACTCGCATCCTGGCAAGTTTGTGTCCTCTGCAAGCTCACCAAACGGAGGGACAGGCAGTTGGGTCCCAGGGGATGCACTCTCTCAAATGGCTTTAAGCCGGTCTAGCTTGAAACCAAAGGAAGTGCAAGGAGTAAACAAAGCCCAGCAATGGGAAGGGGTTAAAGCCCGCTCCGCTGAGGTTCTCGGCAAGGCTCCTGTTCACCTTAAATGGTCAGGATTTTATTTTAGCTTCAGGGAGGAGCAGCAGTCATGGAGCTGGAAGGGAGTGCAGAGAAGTCCCTGTGGCTGGGGGCTCACAGCCCGCTGCCCTCCCAGCCATCGCTTCCTGCGGAAAGCCCCCAGGGCTCCCACTCTTGCATTTCAGCCTCTGGCTCCACGATCTGCCTGGAGGAGATGGAATGTAGTAGTGAGTGATGCCCATTTTCACCTCTGGCCTCAGAGCTTCCTGAGCCACCCTTTTCCCTTGCCTCTTCCCTGGCACTGAGGTGGTTAACGCTGGAACAGATAACATCATAATTGGACATCCGCACTAACAAGCCATAAACCCAAACCTGGCAATTCCCATCCTGGCTCTGGCACCATTTCTGGTACCAGCCTATTGCAGGCTCCGCACTGAACTGCTACACTTGGTTTATTTCATAAACCATTTCCTTTGTAACCATTAAATAGTGAAACATGAGGTGGGCTGGGAGGGGGATGCTGCAATGCTGGCGCCCATCACTGTGGTGGGGATCACCATCCCATCATGGTGATCCCAAACTAAGACAGAGGTCATTGACCCACTGCCCTCGGAGCGCAGCCTGGGAGCGGGTACCAGCCTGGGGGATGCCGGGACCCCCAGCGCTGCCCTGCCAGAGCTGGGGCGCGTCATCCCCATCCTCCCGGGGATCTGGCAGCCGGTACCCTGCCCAGAGCTGTGCTGGGCAAGCCGCTGCTTTCCCAACAGCCCTGCTCCAGCGTTCAGAGGCTACGGCGGTGGCTGATGGTGCTGCCGGCAGCGCGGGGTCCTTCTGCTCCCGCGGAGAGAGGGAGAATCATCGGGAACAAAAGGATTCGGCACCGCGGCACCCACCGCGCGGGGAAGGGGCTGCGGGACCCACCACGCCCGGGGCTCGCTGCCGGGGCCCCGCACTCGCACCCGCGCACGGGCGGACCCAGGTGCGGAGCTCCCGGGGCCGCACCGAGCCGGGCGGGCAGAGGGTCCCCGGGCCGGGCCGTGCCGGACAGCAGCCCCCGGTGCTGTGCCGAGCGGAGCGTCCCCGGATCGGCTGCAGCCCCCCGGGCCGTGCGGAGCGGAGGATGCCCGGGCGGGTATCGGCCCTCCCGGCCGATCCGAACCGATCCGTACCGTGCCCCGGCCGCGCATTCTCGCGCTCTCCAGCAGGCGCCCGGCCCTGGACATTGTCTCCTCCCGGGGAAGGGCCCTCCCGGCCCTCCACAATGTGCTCTTCCAGGCGCGGCTCCGCGCCCCCCGCCGCGCCCGGCCCGGTGCGCCCGCCCCCCGCGGCCCCG
>VWZP01007891.1:19428-46263 GCA_013396995.1 Dicaeum eximium | reverse complement strand
CGGCCCCGGGAAGTTGCGGGTCGCCCGCCCGGCTGCCCGGCGGCGGGGGGGGAGGGCGGCGCGTCCTTCCCCGCGCCCGGCGCGGCTCCCCCGCGCCCGGAAGAGCACAAAAGCGCCGAAGAAAGTGGGAGGAGGCGGCGGCGGGAGCGCTCCGTCCCCGGCCGTCCCCGGGCACCGGCCCCAGCCATCCCCGGGCACCGGCCCCGCGCCGCCATCACCACCAGCCCCGACCCCGGGAGGGGATTGTGCTGGAAATAGCCGCCTCCCTGGAGGTAAAGCCCTACTTACGTGTCAATCCCCGCCGCACGCTGAGCCCCGCACACGCGCGGGCAGGGCTCCATCGCGGGTGTATCTATTTACCTGCGGGCGGGGGTAGCACGGGAACCGGGACTCTCGCCCGGCGCCTCGCACCTCGCTGCTGCGGGGACACACGCGTGGGAACCGCGTCCCACCGGGGTCCCGGGGCCGTCGGGGAGGGTGGGGACACGGGGACTCCCGGCCGCTCAGCACACAGCGCTGCTCCTCTTGGCCACCGCCTCCAAAAGCGGGTCCGTCCCCCCCCGACACTCGCTTCCCGGTGCTGGGGGAAGAGCAAAGTGCCCTTTCACACCGCGCGGTATCAGTCACCGTCCCCACCTCGCATGGAAAAGCAAACGCCTGTGAGCAAGTTCAGGTGCGGGGGAGGCAGGTGCGGGGCTCCGGGGTGGCGGTGGTGGGAGTCGTGCAGCCCGGTCCCCCCTGCCCCGCGTTCAGCACCTCCCCGCTGAACAGCAGGAACGGGGCAGCGGCTCCGGGAAGGGGCTGCGGGGCCACCCCCCGCCCTGGCAGCTCCCCGCGCCTCGGGGCTGGGGGAATGCTCGGGGGGTTCCCAGAAGAGCTCTTAGAGAAGGGGGAGGGGGCGAAGGGGATGAGCTTCCCTTCCTCTTCCATTTGCCGTTTGCCGTTAAAATGAACTGTTGTGCCCATTTTCGGGAACTAAGAATTTACTCGGGTTTTGCCGGGTCCCGTAGAAATCGGCAGCAATCGCGGTAAATAAGGACGTAAGTGACCTGACAAAGAGCGCCGGGGATGTTCTCTTTGGTGTGGGAATTGTACACACGAGTAGGCAGCGCAGTCACAGCTCATCGCCGCCACAGCCCGCGTACACCCGTGTGCTGTGAGGCTTCTCGGCTCTTTGAAGCCATGGCCACCACAGTATTTGTGGCCGCAGTACCAATCTTTGACCCGGAGTGTTTTATCTTCCATTAGTAAGCCTTTCTCTGCGCGGAACTGGTTAAGTTAGGGTCAAATCTGGTTCAATACCTTCTTGGCATGCTCAGAGGGCTGGGTTTAAACAGTGGCTGAGACGGAGATGAGGCTGCCTTCCTGAGAGCTCGTCCCTGCGCGCCGCTGCCGGGGGTCACGGCGACAGGAGCTCTGTCTGGCCAGGTTTGGCAGGTCCGGGGGCTGCCTGTGCCGGGCATGGCAGTGGAGCTGCTCTGGGGGCTGGCAGTCACGCGTTGCCTTTTGTTGATTCTAAAAACACGGCTGGTTCTGGTGGGAAGCTGAGCGTGGCTGTGTGCTGGGGAGGTTGCACGGCACACAGCCTCGGTTCCTGCTCCGCGGAAGGAAATCCCATCGGGATAGTAGGCTGTGGCGTGAAAGGACATGCTTTAAAATAAAAGGACTTAAAGAGAGAAAATAAACCGTCCTGAGACTCGGAGCTTGGAATATTAAACGTGAGGCACAGCATGTAAATGACTGGAGAGAGATTGCAAGGCAGTCCCCGAGAAACTGAGCCTGGCTGTAAAATAAGGAGGTTACCGATAGTCTTGCATATATTTACGAGGTTATAAGAGTAGCTTCCCCCCCTGCCCTGCTCCAGCCCGTGCTGTGGGAGGTTGTTCTCCAGGAGGAAGAGTTTTGGTGGATAAACATTGTCTAGCAATTACAGCCTTGCAGTGTGGAGGGCTTGATTAGGCTCCTGGATCTGCCAGTGACTCGCTGTGTTCTTGGACCAGCCAGAGTGGCTGTCAGTACCCGGGGTTTCCAGCTTTGTAATACGTAGTAGTTTTTTAACTCGCAGCGAAGTTGGGAAGCTCAGCGGACGCTTGCAGGCACAGTCAGTGCTTGAAGATCGTGAATGGAAAGTGGGACAGAAATGTGGAGTGTGAGCCCTGCACATGTGAGTGTCTGCTTCTGCTGGGTAGAAGATATTGGCTGTGAATGTCTGTAGAGCAGCTGTGAATGTTGGACTGTAGATAAGGAGAGAAGCAAGGATTTTGTTTTCCAAACCCTGAGTGGTGCCGGGAGCCCTGCTCCGATGTTTGGGTGTGCCCTGTGAGTGCAGCAGCAGGATCCGACTTCCCCTTGCAGAGGGGAGCTCTGCTGCCTGACCCTTGATCGCTCAGTCCCTTGAACATTGGAAACAAAGCGATGGGACTTTACTGCGGGGTGAGATCTCTCCGGAGAGCTGGGAAAGGCAGGAAGGAGGAGGGCGGCAGCAGCAGTGCTGGGGTTCAGGGTTTGGCTCTGGGCTGGCTGCTTGGGGCGCCACTGGCACTTCCATCTGTGCCACGAGTGGTGTGGAACTGGGGAAAAGGCACTAGGTCCTGAGACAGGCACTGGTAATGGATTGCATTCTGTTTTCTAATGAAAGTTTCATTTGAAGTTTGTTTACAGGAAAGAAGAAATTAGCAGAGGGAATTCTCCTGAGAACCCAGAGAGGAAAAAGAATGAGCTGCCTGACTTGCAAGCCAAAAGAGGGTGGAAGGGTAGATTAGATTTACCGTATTGCTCCGAGTCGTGGCTGTTGCTGCTGTTGAGAAACGCTTCCTTGTTTGGCTGGATGGGGAGCCCACTGCAAGGGTCAGCCTTTAGCCAGGTTACTGGGAGATTCAGAGCTCCCACCCAGCCAGAAATGTTGATCCTGCTCTGGTGTCTTTGAGGCTGGATTTGTGCTGTGCTGTGCTGCTGTCCCTCTGCTCCTGGCTGTGGCTGGGCAGCCGCTGCTCTGGATGCTGCTGCTGGGGCCTCCTGTCCCTGGGTTTGTCCCTGGAGGAGACAGTGCCAGCAGTTCATGGGCAGCACTTGGAGGTCACAATGTTCAGCCTTCAGTCTCTGAGGGGTGTCCTGAGGCAGGAGTTTGCTGGTGGCCTCTGGTGTCCCTACAAGCAGTGAGGAATGCAGCCAAGGGCTAGTGCAGGATGCCAGAGCTGGAGTGCTGGGGACGGCCAGAGCCACACTTGAGGCTGGGGCTTTTCTCTTTCTTTAGTAAAGAGGCACAAAGGTGTGAGGAGTTCCTGGGGCACTGTGGTGTGGGCAGAGCCAGGTGGCTGCCCAGACTCAGCAGGCAGTGGATGCTCTCTCCACAGTTCCCACTGCCAGGAAGGGTTCTCCTGCTGCCACCTGCATGTTTGGCTTTGCATTCTGTTGGGGTGGGCTGTGCAGTGGGAGCTATGAGATGCTGGGACGTTCATCCTATCGGCATTTTGGCCAAACGCAGTAGTGCTGGAAAGCAGAAAGCTCTGGCTGGAAAGCAGGGGGTGACTTTCTGCTGGTGGCTGAATCCTGGGCTTGTGAACATGTGACAGCCTTGTTTAACTTGAGTCATTTATAGCTTATCAGTTTTTGGTTTGATAGCCAGAGTATTTCTAATAATAGGTGAATGTTATTGCACCTAGAGAGAATTGTACACATTTATAAAGCACTTTCCATTGCACGTGCATGCGAGGCATCCTTCGTGTCATGCTTCTCCCCCATGTGTGAGTGCACGGAGAACATGGTGCCTCCTGGGTTGTGGTTTGGGTGCTGAGGCTGGATGTCCTCTGCACCTGAGCCTGAACAACCTGAAAACATCATGGGTCACTTCCCAGGCTCCTCTTCACCGCACAGGTGAGAGACTGTGGGCAGCAAGGACCTTGGCATTTGCATTTGTCTCTTAAGCCTGACAGTAATCTTGAGTAAGCCTTGTGAAGAAGGCCAGATATTAGGGTGGCTGCCTCCCTGCAAATGCTTACAATAAAGAGACTATTTATAGTTTGCAACAGGGAGACCTTTGCAGTTCTGTTCCTGTACATGCAAGATGGAGTTTCTGGAGAGGCAGGATTGCTTTGTGGCTGGTGTGGCAGTGGAGCTGTGCTGAGACAGGGATGATGTGCCCGTCCCCACCTTCTGCCCTCCTGCTCAGCTCCACCTGGGCACAGGGAGGCTGCTCAGGGACACCTGGTGGGTCTGGGGTCAGGGTGTCCCTGTGGGGGGCATGCATGGGGCTGCCGAGCCCTGTCCGTCTGTCCATCAGTCCATCCCTTGGTGCGTGCAGGGTTTCACAAGCTGTAAATTCCAGGAAACTCCCCGGGAGGCACAAGGAGGGAGCGGGCTGGGGCCAGCACGAGCCCTGAGCCAGCAGATGTGTCTGCAGGGACGAAGAGCTGGGAGGAAAAGCACAAACCTGTCTTTAAAGACATTTGTTTGTTCACAATAAAAACTATCAGCCAGCGGCAGCCAGACAGGGCCATTTTTATGAGGAGCAGGCGTAGGTTGGAGGGGTGCTGCCAATGACTGCTTACACGGAAAGGGAGCGGGGATTGTATTTTATCTCAGGACCAGGGGGAGGGTAAAAAAAATAAGAGCAGAGAGGTTTACAAGCCTTTGAAATGTTTCAATCAAAGGAAAGCAGAGTTGAAAGCGGTTCTGGAAACATTTTTGGTGTTCCCCTGCACCCCCGGGCTGTCTGTGCCCCTGGCTTTGGGAGGGGAGCAGGGAGAGGAAGGCAGATAAAGGGATCACCAGCAGGACTGTGTCCATACGGGAACACATATCTGCTTCCTCCCAAGCTTTGCATTGGAAGAGTTCAGCCTGGGGAGGTCCCAGAGCCCCTCCTCTCATTCAGGATCTCAGTGCTGCCTTTATGATGATGGTTTTGAAATCCTGTGGCTGACCTTTCCGGCACTGGAAGCGATCCAAGGGCTGTGTCTCAAAGTACTGTAAAGGTTAGTGAGAAGGGAGAGAGGGAGAGAGAAAATGTCCTTTGAGCTGCAGAAGTGGGAGAGAGGAATGTCATCTATGCCATCGTAAGGGAACAGGCGGCTGGCTGGGGTCCCTGGCCTGAGCTGGGGTGTCCTTGCCTCACTGGGGACCTCACTCCCCCAGCCCTTTCCCAAGGTGTGTGCTGTCATTTTTGATCAGGATACAGAGGCAATATCCCTCTGGAGAGGTCTGGAGGAGCTGCCTCTGCACCATTAGGCAGTGCAGATCTTGGGGGATCCATACCTGTGTCCAGATATGCCCCAGAAGCTGCTCCTGCTACTGCCAGTCGTTTGGTGATTCCTCGTGTAGCAGATGATTTGATCTCAGAAGAGTCCAAGTTGTTTTATGGAGCCATTTCTTGCCTGTCCTCAGCTCCCCCACGCTGCTGCCTCGCCAGGAGCACGCTGGGGTGGATGGAGATTAAAGGGTAAACTCCAGGGCTCAGCCATCCGCTCCTACAGGATGTGAGCTCTTTCTAATTGTCCTCAATTAGAGACAGTGCCATTGCTCAGGCAAGTCTTCAGGCAGGAAGCAGAGCCCTGGTCCCCGCTGGGGTAGCCACCTCGCCCTGCACAGGGAAGGGCTGCTTGCTGTGGCCTTGGGAAGCCCAAGGGGCCAGCCAGGCTTCTCAGGGTGGGGAACAGGACCTGCCCACCCGATTGTTTTTAGGAAGGAGTGTGGTGAGGAGATGTTAAAGCCAGAGAAAGGAGGAAAGGAAATAGCTCCATGAGTTAACCCTTCCCTGCTTGCCTGCAGGATGAGACGTCGGTGAGCAGCGAGGACTTTGATATGAACGACTCCACATGGATCTCAGCTGACCAGCACCTGAACTCCAGCCTGAGCCCCAGCCAGGACGAGAGCATGCGCAGCCCGCAGAACCTGCACGGCCATGAGGATGGTGAGTGCCCCGGCAGGCGGGCAGAGCCCCACGCCTCTGCCACAGGATGTTTTTGTGACTGATTAAACATTAACCAGTCCTTTCTGATCAGGTATCCCACCTGTGGGATGGATTTCATATCAGCTCAGAGCTGGCTTCCGGTCCTTCCAATTTAGCCTCTGGGTTCCTTCTCAGCCAGGGCCCTGTCCAGCTTGTAGCTGGTGGTTCTTCTGCCTGGAGCTGTCTCCCAGCTCCTCCTGAAGGATGTCACTAAATCCCCTTCCAAGGGGAGGACTTAGCTCCCCATATCCTCTTCCCAGGCGATGAGGAGAGCACTGTTAATTCTGAACACAGGGAGGATGCCAAGGCTTTGCAGCACAGTCACAGGTTTCTGTGTTTGGAAAGCTGCACTCTGACAGGTCTTGTATCCCCCAGGCAAGAAATTGTGAATAATGTGCAGCAGCCACAGCGGTGTTGTGCGGGGTGAACGTGGGTGTCTCCTCCCTCGGGGCAGGCGGGTGGAAGGGCTGAAAGCAGCACACATGGGCTGAGTGGGAGGAAGAGTTTTGTGAAGAGAGCTGGTGTGTTGCGTCTGTGAAACATGCAAGCTTAAAATAAAAGAGCAAGTAAATAAGTGGTAGAAGTACAAGTTCAGGTCAGAGTTCATCGCTGTGATGCTTGGGAGGATTTGGTGGTTGGACTGTTACTGGGTTTTGCTCAAGAGGTTGAATCCCTCATTGTCCCAGCCTGGCTGCTGCTGGGCGTGCAGGAAGGAGCAGAGGAATTTGAGGAACAACTGAGACTGGGTTGGTCCTGCTTTAAGAAAGGGGACTGGAAAACCACCCCTAAGGAAAGAAAAGGCTTTTGTGCTGGCAGGTTTCTCTGGAGTGGCTTTTAGCTGATGGTGTGACCAGTGGCAGGGATGATAGAGACAGAAGGGGCAACAGGGACACTGCTCCCTTTAGTCCCAGGGACAGCAAGGCCACTGCTCTCTTCAGTCCACTGAGTTGTGGCATTTCAGTTTCCATTGCAAATCTGCAGTTTTGGGAAACCTCTGGTTTTCCCTAGCCAGCCCCAGCCCTGGAGCCAGGCAGCCTTGGTGAGGATGTGAAACCTGACTGCACAGCACTGCATCCCGGTGGTGGGACGGGCACTTCTGCTTGCCCAGGGCCTCAAGGGGCTGTGTCTTGGCAGGAGGAAGAGTGCTTTGGTGGTGACACAGTTGCTCCCATAGCAGCTTTTGGCTCTTCAGGACTAGGCTGCAGCCTCCACCCCAGCAAGCCCAGCCTCTCATCCCTGCAGCCTGACTGGGTCTCTCTGTACCCCCTGAACTTTGCCATTTTCCCACTGGGACATTTCAGGCTTGTGACTTAGCCCTCGCCACTGAATCCCCAAGTCTCATTTACAATCTAGAATGACACAGTTTTGATCCCTTTGCTGAACACTATTATTCAACAGGACAGTAATTTAATAAGGGACTCACGTATTTAGGCAAATCAAGATGTTCTCACTAAATCTAAATCCTCCCTCTCTCTGCACCCTCTTAGGAATTGCTTCCAATTTTTCATGCCCTGTGGTTTTCCTTCAGAAGCAGGTGTCCTCTCTGGGGCTCTTCTTAGCTCCTTTAATTTCTTTTGTAAGGTTCAGTGATGAGAAATAAAGCAGAAATAGTGCCATAGGAATGCAAGTGTCCCTGGTGTCAGCATCAGCTGAACTGGGTAGACCTCAGTGGATCAGAAGTGATGGTGTCAAAAAAATAAGCAAGCCAAGCCCAGGGTGACAAATGAGACCCATACAAAAAAACCCAGGAACTGGGATTTTCACCAGGCTGTCACACTTCAGAAGCATTTTGTGGACTGAGGTTTTGTGCCTGTGGGAATGTCCATGATCTGTATCAGAGCTCTAAATACAGACTAATGCTGCCTCATGTCAGTCCCTCTGCCAAACCAATGCTCCCACCCAGGAAGGGAGCACACAGAAGAGTGGGAAGGGAAGAAGGACAATGGAGTAACCCAGGAGGGCAGTGGGTGGTTAAAGGAAAGGAGCATGGAGCAGGGGAGCATGTTGTGAGAGGAAAAGCAGATTACTGCTGTGGGGAAGGGAACGTGCACAATCAAAGTGTTGACCACTCTTCAGTTTCCTCTTCTCTCAACCTATGAAAGCTCTTTTTTTTTTGGAAACAAATGTGTTTTCCGGGTTCACACAAGCTGTTAAGGCTGTGCAAAAAAAAAGTAAGTACCAGCCCACGTAAGTTGTGGACGCTCTTTGGAGCCCAGTTGGCCAAGCTGCCAGCACAGTGTGCCTGCACTGGGGCAGCCCAAGTACTCCCAAGCTGGAAGTTTGTTCACATCTCCTGTGCTCAGTTGTCCCCTGTGCCCTGCAGGAGTCCTGCAGAGCTCCAACCAGTGCTAAAGTGAGCCCCAAACATGCCCTGCAGCCAGGCTGGGCTCAGCTCTGGGCATCCTGGCGCTATAGAGGGATCCGGTTGCACACCACGTCCTTCAGTTGGGAGCTTGTTCAGGAGTGGATACTCTCCTCCTTCAGGAAAACCTTCTGAGTTACTAAATTGGTCCTGCCTGCTGCTGTTTGACGGGTGTGATGCTTGGAGCGTGTCTGCAGTGAAAGGCTTGCTAAAGTATAAAGTTTTAATGAAGAGTTGCCTAGTAGGAGAGCAGTATCATCTGACACACTTGTTAAAAATGTCTTGTTTAAAGGACCAAAGCACCAGCTCCAGGTCTTTTCAAGGCCTGGGAGTGGCAAGTGCTCTTCTGTGGCATTGAGTAGAGCTGTTTGAAATCCGGAGAGGCAGGAGAGCAGGGAATTGTTGTCCCATGCTTTGATAAACAGGTACCTGCTAAATCATCAGAGGCCTAAAAAACAGCTGGAACAAAAGCCAACACCTTTGTCCTGGCTGCCCAGAAGCCATGCTACAACTGGTGTCAGCCATGGAACTGCAGGGAGAGCAAAATACACCTAAAGACTTGTGTGGGTCATGGACAGAGCAGGCAGTGTCAGGAGAGCCGGGGTTCCTGCTGGGTCAGTGGGCACACGGTGGGACTTAGGACACACCAGCCAGCCCTGAGCAGTGACACTGAACACACACACTCCCTCCTTCCATTTTCCTTTGTTACTCATCCTGCGGCCCCAGCACGGAAAACACGAAGCTCCCAGAACGTCCCTTCCCAGTCGGATGTTGCTCACAGCGTACGTGCCCGCAGGAAGCCGAGGCTGCCCAAAGCAGCAGCAAGATCAACACAAACTCTGCTGCTGGAGCGGAGCTATTGTGCCGGACATCCTGGAGGGACACATCTGTGGGAGCCAGCACACGCTGGGAGCAAAGGGATCCTGAATGTTGCCCCATCCCGCTGTCTGGGCCCATCTCCATTCTCAAGGCCTCCCGTGCCCAGTCCCAGATGAGCACAGGTCCCAGGCCCTGGCGCTGTGTTGCTGTGGCAGTTTGAGCTGGGCTCTGTCCATCTTCAGAGCCTGTCTGCTTCCAGAGGCGAGCACTGCACTACAAACCTCCCAGTTCTGTCTGGTGTGTGGGGTTGAGTAGGGTATCCCACCACAGGGTATTCCACCCCAGGCCTGCTGTGATTTTCTGGTGAGTGCAGTGCCCTTGAAAGTAAGGCAGGAGTCAGACCCCAAACCTCAGTGTGTGACATGGCAAAGTGTTTGAACCCATATAGGAGAGCCTCTGTCTTGCCCACTAACAGGATCCACCTTGCCTGTACATCCTGCTCCACTGCCCACAGGCTGGGCTTGCTGCTCCCCAGCCTCTTTTGAAGAGCAGGGAAAACTCCTGGGTGTATAGAGTGCTTACTCTGTGTGGGGGACATGGGGTTGCTTCATGGCACTGTGTTGGACTGATCCCCTTCTGCTGAGATCCCCACGTGCCGTCCTCGCTTGACTGGCAGCGTCCCCGCTGAGTCTGTTCTGCCCAGAGCAGCAGTGGCTAATCCAGACCTTGGAGAAAGGACTTTCTTAACCTACTTAACTGTGAAGGCACACACTTCTTGGGGGCATCCCTTGAGGCAGCTGGCTGGGGAGGCTTCTGAGTGTTGGGGACATTCCTCAGGAGTGCTGCAAGGAGGGACCTCGAGGACATGTGGGCAAGCATTATTTCTGGATTCTGTCCCAGCTGCTGGTAAGGTGTGTCACTCCTCTGGACACCTTGCCCTAGGATGTCAGGGATGGCATAGAGCTGTCCCCAGCACATCAGTCTCTCTGCTGGTATGGCACATGTCCCACAGCTCTGGGTCACACTGCTGGCACTTGAGATGCTCATGATGTGCTGCACAGCACCAGCTCCCCTGAACCTCTAGCAGAGCTTTCTGGGGAGGAGCAGCCTCGTGCCAAGTGCTAGCCAAAAGCAGTCTCCATCCCCAAGTGATGTCCCACTCCGCAGCTGCACTTCTGACAGCTGGCACCCGACTGTGGGGCAATGGTGCCCACCTCACTGTGCCCCCACAGGGTCACTGCTGCAGCATGGGTGTCACACAGCTCCCAGGGCATTCCTCAGCCAGCCTAGCCTTGCTCCAGGTGAATACAAACACCCTTTTTAAGCCACAGGGGGAGCCCAGCAGACCATGAGCAGCTGGCTAGTGCAGGAGGTGGTCTGTAAGCCCCAAGACACTTGCTTAGCCCAGGCTGCAAAATCCTTACTGTTTCCAGGGCTTGTTGCACCAGTGTTGAATTTTGGCGCCCTAAAGCCTTAGCTCTAAACAAGACTAGGACCAGCAGCCAGGCCTTACTACAGCTAGATACAGCTTTATCTCATTTTCATTAGGGATATATTTCCTCTTTCTCCAGGGTGTCCCCATGCTGTGCTGGCTCCATAGCAGGAGTCAACAAACGTGCCCTTGCCTTGCCTGAGCAGCCTGAGCTGGTGACTCCATTCCCTCACCTCTTCCAGGGGCACGTCTGCTCCTCCCGAGCAAAGGCCCTGGCCTGTGATAAACACCTTCCTTTCGGTGTCCTTTGAAAGTTGTCCTTCCCTGCTGCCAGGCTGGAGAGTGCAGCAGGGACGCTGTGAGGCTGTGGTGGCTTTCCCAGCCTGTCACGCTGAGCTCGGCTCCAGCTCTCTCGTGGCTGATGCAGGCGCTGCCCAGTCGGTCAGTTCATCCTGCTGGTGCACAGAGCAGCGTTTTGGGGGTCTCTGCCTTAATCTGGAGCAGAGAGGATCACCAGGCTGTGGGCAGCCAGCACCACCTGTGCCCCTCCCTTCCTCCCCAAACTGAGTACCCCCAACCAGAGGGGAGAGTGGGGGCAGCAGGGTGAGCCCCACAGTGCTAAAGGTGCACTGAAGTCCCTAAAGGATTGGGGGTGCACAGCAGGGTCTCTCTGGTGGTAGGTCTGTGTTGGAAGCACCAGCATGGCATGAATCCAGCCCAAACCCACCAAACCCGTTTGGCATGGGGAGAGGCAGTGCTCAGGCAGCATGGGGCCACAACATGTCCCCTCCCTGCAGCAGGATCCGGGTGGCTGCTGGCAGCAGTGGCTCAAGGAGAGGCTTGGTCTGTGCCACCTCCTTCCTCAGTGTGAGCAAGGGCCAGCTCCTTGCTCAAGCATTCCTTGAGCTGCAAGGTGGCTGGAGGAGCAGCAGTGGGAGGAAAGGAACAGTGTTTGGGAGGAGAAGGCAAGACCGAGGGACAGAGAGCATTTGTGACAAGGCTGCTCTGTGCAGCGGGAGCTGACAAGCTTTGGAGCACGGGAAAATGTCCAGCACGGGGCTGGCGCGGTGAGATCCCGGTGCCGGAGGGAGCCGCTCCCTCGGGCTGGGCAGTGGAGCCGGGGGGAGACGGCACTGGGGGGCACCTTTGATGGCAGGGGACAGGGAGGCGGTGGCACAGCGCTGCCTTGTCCGGCCAAGCTCGCCCTGCAGACGCGCATTGTGTCCGGCCGTGCCAGATGTCTGGCTCGTCAAGGGCTCTGGCCGAGGCAGGGACCCGGGGAGGGAGCGTGGAGGGTGGACACTTTGGGACATAGTGAGGTTTGCATTAGTGAAGGAAGACAGGAAATAGAGAGTCTTAACTGGAACCTGGCCAGCCCCAGTGCACTGCGGCCCTCAGACACGCTGCTTTTTTCTTTCTTATGCATCTTGGAGGCAAACGCTGGGCAGGACCTGGAGAAAATGGGCTCCGTGCTCTGACTGCGTGAGCGGTGCGGGGCCAGGGCCTCTCCTGCCGCTCGCCACCCAGTCGTGGGTGCAGGATCCCTGCGGTGCTGGTCCCTTGCCCCTAATGAGTGTGCCTCTAACACCCAGCAGTGGCCCCCCCACGGGGCCCCCATTCCCACTCGGTCTCTCTAATTTGTATTAAGTATCCCTTCCTCGCAGGCTTTCCTCCTCCCCTTCTTCTCCCTTCTTGTCTCTTTTGTGAGTGAATAATTTATGGCACTTTTCATCTTCCTGGCTGCTGTTCCAGGCGGGCGGCGGTGGGATGCTCTATGCCCTCCTGACGGCCACTCCCAGGCTGGGTGTGCAGCTCCATCCTTTTCCGGTGCCACGGCAGGCTGGAAATGGGACAGACCCACCCGCGAGCCACAGGAAGATTCAGGTGTGGCAGAATCACGGCTATGGCTATGGCTCACCCGTGGAGCCATAGCAGGCAGGGCAGTGGCTGGTGGATCCATGAGGACCCATGGGGCACCAAGGGTCACTGGTGGGACCTGGCATGGCTGTGACACCCACAAGCGCCCAGGCAGGTGGGCAGCAGCCGAGGGAGGGCTGCCCCAAGGCTGGCCAGGGGTCCCATGGCAGCGGGATCTGGGCAGAGCCGGGTGGACCCTGGCCCACTGCATGGTGCGGGGCTGTGGCGAGGTTTCCGTGGGCCGCTGGCTCTTACATAAGCTCATTGTTTCCTGAGTCAAAAGAGGTTTTGTCTCCGCTCTGGAGATGTGACAGGAGGAGGAACAATTTGCCCCATTCATCTTTAACTCTGCTCTGGAGAGTGGTGCGGTGGCCTGCGCTGGCAGGGACGTTAAACCCAACCACTTCCCCACCATAAAATCTCCTGGGGAGCAGGTGTTGGAAATCGCCCCTTCCCCTCCTGATCTCCTCAAATCCAGTGCCACAGAAATCAAGGATAATCCAGCAGCCTCTTCAAAATGAAAACGCTGAGCCCTGATTAATTCATTTAATAAGTGACTGATCCCCTCCTCCCCCAGCACCGCGGCCCAAGGAGCCATTTTGCTTCTTGCTCTCCTGGGCTGATGCCGGGGAGGTGCCGGGGCTGCGGCAGAGGCACAAGGCTGCTCCCCCACAGCCACCTCACCAGCCTCACCACGGTCTGGTCATGGTCTGGCCTCTGCAGAGGGACCAAAGAGGGCAGCACTCCATGGACCTCAGGGCCAGCTGCCTCTGTTGGGCTCTCCACCTCCCCACTCTCTCCTGCACGGTGCCAGGGGCTGCTCCACCTCCGTGAAGCCCATGGAGCCCCAGCTCGAGGGGATTAAACAGGAGAACGAAATAGTCCCGTTTTCCAACCGAAAGATCAAACCGGTTAGAAGTGACATTGTTTTTGCAGTTCCATCTGCTTCAATTAGGGCACGGGGGTGGAGCAGGGGGGCTCCCAATTATCCTCATTAGAGGGGCTCCTCGTGCAGCCAAGCTCCAGCCGCGAGCAGGGAGCTCACCAGGCTCGTGCTGGTTGATAATGAATATATTCATGGCTCCGCAGCCTGGCCTTGCTCGCCTGCTGCTGCTGGAGCCCTGCTCCTGACATGTGCTTTGGGCACTGCTGGGAGATGCAGAAAACCTCTCCAAGCTCCGGAGCTTGGTGGGTTTTGCTGAAATGGAGGTGGCCAGCACCACTGGAGTGTGGAGCCCACCGCTGCTCAGAGTCCTGACACAGCTGCCAAAGCAATGCAGGAGCCTGAATCTGGTCCCAGCACCCAAGGTGGGAGTGCTGCAGCTCCCTCTGCCCCAGGTCCCACTTTGCTGTGGGGTGTCCCAGCTCCTGTCAGAAATTACTGTGGGCTGGAGATACCCCAGTGGAGCTGCCCAGGGAGCAGCCCCAACCCCATCCCTGTCCTATCCATCCCAACAAGGAGACTGCAGCTCCCTCCTGAGCTCGTCTGCATTTTCAGGCTGGCTGAGGCCATTCCTACTTGGACCCAAGGACTCACCAATTGGAATTTTTGGCCATTTCTCTGCTCACAATACTGAGATTAATCCACCACTTTGTGTGTGGAGCTTCTGGGAGAGCATAACATATAAAAATACAGAAATAAGAAAATATCTATAGCTCATGGGTTTAAAAACCTCATTATTTACGTACATCCATCCTTGTATGAATGAAATTGTTCTTTTAGTAGGTGCTGGTCACTGATATTAGATTCTCATTTCATTTCCTTATCCCACCTGGCAGGTTCCTAGAGACATCTTCCTCTTTGTTTGCAATATCTTTTGCTTGTAGCAAACCCAGGGTTCGTAAATGCAGCAGCATCGGGTGGAAACCTGACGTGCAGCTGCTGCGTGTGTTTTGTGTGACACAAAAGAAAACCTGAGACGTGGAGAATCAGGGCGGTCCAGGTGTCACCCCCCAGGATCCTGTCCGGTGTCAGCAGCCAGTGCAGGACTGTCACTGCCTACAGGAAGGGGGGCCAGAGTTGGGGACTGTGAGGAGGTGGATGGGCAAGGGCAGAGTGGGATGCCCAGGGGGAGTGGGGCAGGTTGGGGATGTCTGGAATAGACTGAGGATGCTCATAGCAGGTTGGGGATGTGCAGGTCAGGTTGGGGATGCTCAGGGCACCTGCATATTCTTCTCCCAGGTGATGCCTGTCTTGGTGCCCTCACCTGGCAGGGGTTTTGTGCCATGGTGGGCCCGCAGCCCTGCTGATGCAGGCGACCATGCCAAGGGAGCTGAGGGAGGAGTCCCCACCATCATCCTGGCCACGGTGCCGATTGGCCCAGCGCTGTTGCTGTGGCTGTGCCCGGGCCGATGGCGGGGCCTGGCCTACAGCTCGTGCCTCCGTGCATGGGAATAATTCTCCTTAATCCTTCTGAGAGGCATCGCTGGATGAGACTGGAGCCTCCCTCTGGGAGCCCCATCTCCCCTGGCGCAGAGAACAGTGCTGGGGGAGGGACAGCCGCCATCCTGGGCAGGGAGGCCTCTGTGCCCCCAGCCACCTGCCCGCTCCTGCTGGGGCCACGGCCAAGCCAGCCTTGCTCCTGCACCCGTGCCGAGGGACAACAAAACCCTGGGGGGCTCAGCAGACCAGGAGGGCTGTGGGGGCAGGAGGTGGCAGTGCCCCTAACATCCTGGCACTCTAGATGCAGCAGGAACCTGTGGATGTGGTGTGGGATGCAGCTGCCCACTGCAGCCCCACCACTGCAAACACTGAGACTGGAGACCAGAGCTCATTTTGGAGAGGTGGCTTGGAGGGTGCCCCTGGATAAGTGCTGGCTGCTGAGCCCCTCTGGAGCCCTGCACTCCTTGGCACAGAGAGCTGGGACCGAGGGCTTTTGCCAGGACCCAGCCCCGTGGTGGGGTGGGTGACGCCTGCCAGTGTCCCGGAGCACCCGGCACATAAACACCACCCCGGGATTAGGTCAGCTCTGGTCATCGCTCAGACGAATAAGTGGATCAGTGCAAGGGAAAGGAGGGGGAGGGAGCTCTGCTGAGCGTGGAGCTCCAGTAGGGACCTTTTAATTTAGGGGCTCGTGGGGCCAGGAGCCGCCTTGGCGCAGGCACGAGGCTGGGCAGCGAGCGTTGGCACCCGTGGCGGGGTGACTGGGGACATGTGGCGGCAGCCCCGGCCAGCCCCACAGTCGGCTGGGATGCCCAAGTGTCCTCAAGTGTGTTTATTTTAAGGGATACAAAGTCCTGGGCCACTTCAGGGTCACCGCAGCGCTCGCCCAGCCTCGCAGGAAAGTTTCCCGCAGGTGCTGGCAGGGGGAGGAGGAGGAGGAGGAGGAGGAGGAGGGGGGATGGCAGCAGCTGGGCACCATCCACCGCCCTGCGCCTGCACACCTTTGGACTGGCACCCATGTTCCAGGAGCCCCGGCGCGGGGCTGTGGCCGCCCCACAGCCCCGGCCCATTGTCCCACGGTGGCCGGGCCGGGCGCGGGGACGGCCATCTGCTCCTCGCTGCCGACAGCTTCTTTGTTCACCGCCCGGCGCATGCTGGCGCAGGAAGCGGCTCCCACGTGCTTCGCCCTTTCCCTCTCGCAGAGGCACCTAATGAAATAAAGGATTTACTGCGGCGAGGGGGAGGGAAGGGAACGGGCTGAGCAGTTTGAAATGCCGTGCCTGGCCCCAGGGCTGGGCTCCCTGGCCAGGTGCAGGCAGGGTGGGTGCAGGCACTGCCGGGCTCTCTGCCACTGCTGGGCTGTTCTTCGGGAGCCGCCGTGGTGGGAGCAGGCACAGGCAGGGGGATGGTGCCCGGGCCTGGGGTGTGAATGCAGCCAAGATCAGTGCCCTGGGTGTGCGTGGCACTGCCATTGCCAGGGCCCTGACCTGTTTGTGTGGTGGGGAAAAGGCCTTGCATGTGCTGTGGGGATGGCTCTAGGGCATGTGGAAATAGGGAACAGGAGTGTCCATGTAGGGTGTAGGTCACTTGTGCTTTGAGTGAGATAGGAAGGACATCATGCAGCCCCTGTCCCCTCCCTGCAGCAGCATGCCAAGGAGGAGCATTGATGGGTAGTGCCAGCTGTGAGCAGAGCTCCTAATGCTGCTTCTAGGCACCATGGATTCAGGGTTTTCCCACCCAAGTGAGCCTGTCCTTGTGTGTCAGCCCCATGGCCCAGCACTCTGCAGAGCTGCATGTCCCTTAACCACCAGTGCTGGAACTTGTCACTTCCCACTGCACCCAGCCCCAAACTGGATCAGGAGCATGGCAAGGGACCTGGCAGGGAGAGGCAGTGCCCCTTTCTCCTCCCTGCAATGCAAACAGAAACTAAAAAGGACCAAATTCCAAAGTTCTTATTCAAGCCCAGGCACCATGGCCAAGGGCACAGGCGTGGGGACTGTCACCTGCAGAGGGATGGGTGGTTCAGGCATGGGGCACGGCAGCACCTGGTGTGCTTTGAGGGATGAGGGAGTGGATCCCTGTGACAATGGCCTTGCAGGCATGGACACCAGCATCCAGTACTTCCATCTGCTGCATCCCAGGGCCCAAAGCTCAACAGTGCCAGCCTGGCTCCCAGTGGCAACTCAGCCACCAAGTGAGCCCAGAGCACTTCGGGAAGGTGGTTGTAGGGTGCCAAGGGGGTGACACATCCTTCCTTGCAGATGACTCCTCGTCAGAGAGCTGCAGCGGGAATGGCTCCTCCACCCTGAACCCCTCCACCTCCAGCAGCACGCAGGGCGACAGCGCCTTCCCCGAAATGAACGGCAATGGCACCGCTGCGCCCATGGACTTCACCGCCTCCGCTGAGGACCAGCCCATCAACCTCTGCGACAAGCTCACCCCTGCCCACATCACCCCTTCCTACCAGTCTGACAGCTGCAGCGCCGACGGGCTGCGCAGCAGGGTCAAGTACGGCGTGAAGACCACAGCAGAGGTATGGCCTGGGATGCTCTGGGAGAGCCAGGGACATGCCCCACACCCGAGCTGTCTCAGAGCTGGCCACTGCAGTGGGCTCACCTCACCCCTGACCGGCTGTGCCACAGCCACCCTGTGATGAGGAGCCCATTCATGCTGGGTCAGGCAGTGTTTCCCACAGGATCAGGCAGAACTATGGCCCCACCAGCCAGAGCTGCCATTGGGCCACCAGGTTATCACAGGCTTGCTGAGGCCACCATGCTCCCCCCTGCCCAAAGCAGGCAGGAGGTGACACGCAGGGGAGCCTGGCCATGGGTTCATCTCCCTGGGTTGCAGGGGGCCTTCGGGAGAGGGGACAGACACAGACAAGGAGAAAGGGCAGGTGTATGAGGTGAGAGCTGGTGGTGATAATCCCTGTCTCCTCTCAGTCCCCCCCATACAGCTCTGGCAGCTATGACTCCATCAAGACAGAGGTGAGTGGCTGCCCCGAGGACCTGACTGTTGGCAGGGCCCCCACAGCTGATGAAGATGATGATGACCACGATGACCATGAAGACAATGATAAGATCAATGACTCGGAGGGGATGGACCCGGAGAGGCTAAAGGCCTTCAATGTAAGGAGAGCTCCCCAGGGAGGGTGAGCCCCCCTGCCTTCCGTTTCAGGGTTCCCACCACCTGTCTTCTCATTTGCAGATGTTCGTGCGCCTTTTTGTGGACGAGAACCTGGACCGGATGGTTCCCATCTCCAAGCAGCCCAAGGAGAAGATCCAGGCCATCATCGAGTCCTGCAGCCGGCAGTTCCCCGAGTTCCAGGAGCGGGCGCGCAAGCGCATCCGCACCTACCTCAAGTCCTGCCGTCGCATGAAGAAGAATGGGATGGAGATGGTGGGTGGCCGCCCCAGTGCCCTGCCCCTCGTCCCAGCACCCAGGGCAGCACATCCCTGAGCATCCCCTCTGCTTGTGTCCCTGCAGACCAGGCCCACGCCGCCTCACCTGACCTCAGCCATGGCAGAGAACATCCTGGCCGCCGCCTGCGAGAGCGAAACGCGGAAAGCAGCCAAGAGGATGCGGCTGGAGATCTACCAGACCTCCCAGGTACAGTGCTGGCAGTTGGAGGTGGGAGGGAACAGAACTGGCAGTGTCCTATGGTGGGGTCAAAAGTCTTTCTGAAAGCCTCAGGGGCTGCAGAACAGAACCCTGTGGTGTGTCCTGAGACTCAGGCCAATGGGGATGGGAATGCTGGTTTGGATTGGTCACACTGCAGCCACAGGACACCAGGCATCCCTGCACTGTCCATCCTGCTGGCCACTCCAGCCAGGCTCCTTGCTGGAGCAAGTCTGTGTTTCCCCTGTGCAGGACGAACCGATCGCTCTGGACAAGCAGCACTCCAGAGACTCCACAGCCATCACCCACTCCTCCTACTCACTGCCAGCTTCATCTTACTCCCAAGACCCAGTCTACATCAATGGAAGCCTGAACTACAGCTACCGTGGCTACGGGTCCCTGGGGGGCAGCCTGCAGCCCCCCGCATCCCTCCAGACAGGCAACCACAGTAATGGTGAGTGCTGTGCCCAGGGAGCCCACCCTGGCCTCACCTCTGCCCCATGCCCAGGCAGTGCACCAGGGGCTCCTGGCATCCCCCACCTGGGCTTGAGCTGGTTGCTGGAGGAGAGGCAGAGCCCAGTCATGGCAGCACCTCTCTCACTGCTGCTCAGAGCTGCTCCAAAATCCTCTCTTGTCCCTTCTGTCTGGTGGCTCTGCTCACGTCATCAGCAGGTGGTTAATTGTTGAACTGCACTTGGAAGGACGGTTTGGGTGGCACTGGTGGAGGGAAGGTGTGTCACTTAAAAAAAAAAGGAGAATCTGTACCAGATTCTCTGTTACTTATTAACAGGGGCGGGTGCATATCGCTGCCCTGATCTCCTGCTGGTATGAGCAACCATGATTCAGGGCATGGGGACAGGGTGGGGGGCACAGTCACAGCTCAGGAGGGCTCTGAGGGGCTGGGGACTGCCTGGGAGCAGTTGAGAAAACAGGACTGATGCTGCAGGGCAGGAAGGTGGAAGGAGAGCATAGGCAGAGTTTGAGATTAGGAGCAGGTGAACAGAGCAGAGTATCCTGGGCTGGAGCAGGGCACACAGGAAGGCTCCAAGGTACCTGTGACTCACCCACACCTGGAGCAAGAGATGTGGGATGAGACCAAGTGTTCCCCCTGGCTCTGTCCTGCAGCAGTGGTGGCAGGAGGGGCTGGATCCCTTGCCAGTCCCTGTCCAGTCCTTCCACAATCCCCAGGTTGCCATTGCCTGTCCTGGTGCACTCTGGGCTCTTGCCCCAGCCCACCCCGGTGGGAGCCAGGATTTGGGAGGATGTGATTTCCGGAGGCCTGAGAGATGCCTGTCTGGGATTAACTCTTATCATCCCTTCCTAATGCTTCTTAACCCTGAATAAAGATCCTGTCCCGGCCTCCAGCTGCTGAGACCTAATCCTCACAGCAATGGTTCCTCCCCAGAACAGCACAGGCACCCGGTCCCACTCCAGGCACCCTCCTTCCCCTCCTCCATGTGACACAGTGAACATGCAGGAAGGTCCCTGAGCAGCCCCAGGAGGAGCAAACAGGTCCTGGGTGCAGCACCCAGCAGCACCTCGCCTTCTTTCTTTCTAGGGGATTTTTAAACCTCTGTTTTGCAGCTCTTTTTCCCAAGCTCTTGCCCAGCTGCAAGGAGCTGCATCTTCTCCTCCCTCTGAGCAGAGGCCCCGCAGGGCTTTGCTGCCCAGAAGTGTCTTCACCCTCCATCCCCCACCTCAGGCAATTCTTGCTCAAGCCCACATCCCTGCTCCCAGCTCCTTCCCCCTTGCTGAGCCGGGAAACAGGCTCAGGCTCAGTTTACTGCTGCCTTTTCTGTCCAGTGAAATTGCTTTCGCATGAGAGCCTCCTCCTTCTTCTCCTCCTCCTTCTCCTCCTCCTCCCCCGCTTTGAAGCTCTGGTTCTCTTGGCATGGAACACTTCTGCTGGTGCTGCTCCTCCCTCAGCTCCAGCATTGCTTTCCTTGAATGCTTTCCATTCTGCCCGGGGCGATGAGCTTCCCTCCCTGCCACCCTCACCAGTGGCACCACCTGGACTTGGGGGCACCCTGGTTTACAAACAGCCACAACACCCAGTCCTTGCTCTGTGTCCCTGGTGTCCCATGGCTGCGTCAGGCCACCCAGCAGGAGCTCAGCCATCCCAAAGCCTTTCTCCAGCATCACCAACTGCTCCATCCGCCTGCAGCACTTCAGCTCACATCCCTGGGATTAGTTCAGTGTCTTCTCTCCTTCCCTCCAGGCTGCAGCCTCGCCAGCCTCCTCTCCCTGACAGCTATCACATCTCTAGTACATCTCTTGGCACTTCTCTCCTCATTTCCAATTGATTGTGTGTTTCTTGCTCTTTTGTTATGTTTCTCTTACTTAATCTAACATGAAGATAAGTCCACTTTTTCCCCTGCCTTTACCTTCTGGGGTCACTCGTCAAGATAAACCAGGGAAGCAGAGCCCTTGTGGGATGTTACTCCCCATATGCGGAGGGAAAACCAGAACCTGGAAGGTGATTTTGATGGTGCAGGTGCCAACAGGAGCTGGCTCACCTCCCAGCAGACCCTCTCTTCACAGAGCTGTGGGCCAGGCTGCAGGGTGGGATTTTTGTCATATTGGCTCTGAGACCTCTTTATAGAATCACAGAATTGTTTGGTTTGGAGGAAGCCTTGAAGTTGACTTCACTCCAACCCCCTGCCACAGGCAGGGACACTTTCCACTAGAGCAGATTGCTCCAAGCCTGTCCAACCTGGCCTTGAGCACTTCCAGGGATGGGGCAGCCACAGCTTCTCTGGGCAACCTGTGCCAGAGACTCACCAATCTCACAGGGAAGAATTTATTCCCAATATCCCATCTAAGCCTGCCCTCTGTGAGGTTGGAGCCGTTGCCCCTTGTTCTGTCATTCCATGCCCTTGTCCAAAGTCCCTCTCCAGCTCTCTTGAAGCCCCTTTAGGCACTAAAAGGAGCTCTGAGGTCTCCTTAGAGCTTCCTCTTATCCAGTCTGAACAAGCCCCATTCCCTCAGCCTGTCCCCCTAGCAGAGGTGCTCCAGCCTTTGTGGCATCTCTGTGGGCTCCTCTGGACCTGTGTTCCTCTTGCAGAGGCAGTGAGTGGCTGCTCTGGTGTCTGTGGGAGCTCCTCACGCTATCTGGGCACTGTGGGGAATCACAACAGGATGAGCATGGGAAAGGTGCCTGAGCTTCCCTCTCACTTTTCCTCGGCAGGTCCGACGGATCTCAGCATGAAAGGTGGGGCCTCCAGCACAGCCCCCTCCAACAGCACCAGCCGGGGCATGCAGGCCCAGCTGAGCCCCACGGAGATCAGCGCCGTGCGGCAGCTCATCGCCGGCTACCGGGAGTCGGCGGCGTTCCTGCTCCGCTCTGCAGACGAACTGGAAAACCTCATTTTACAGCAGAACTGACTCCCCGTGTCTGGATCGCTCCTCGGTCGACAAGACAATTTATACCTGCTAGAAAGAGGCTCCTGGCGGTGTCCTGCTCAGGACCACCATCGTCCTCCCGCCACGTGGTGGGCACATGTAGTTTTAGAAGGTGGGATCCAAAAGACCTGTTTTCTTTTACACTCCAAGCACCTGGGACTTCAGGCACAAGGACACGTTTTGGAACCGTACCAACACCCGTGCCTCCAGCCGACCAGAAGCCAACCCTGCAGCTTGGAAGGATGTGGGACTTCGAAGGGCAGAAGGGAGCCTGGGGAGGTTTGGGGCTGCAGATGTATTTAGAATAACCTTTGTGGACCCAAATGTTAGATTCCCATCCCTGGATAATTTCCAAGTCTTAGGTGAGCTGAATCACATATTTATTGAGAAATGGACCCTCCTCTCCCCTTAGTAATTTATTTTTCTGAAAATGGATTCTTTTGAGTTTGTACAGATTGCCAGTTTTTTGTCTGTCTGATCAGAAGGAATTTATTCCTGTGAAATAACACATTCCATATCACTACACTACTAATTTCCAGGCAGCTCTGCCTGTTTCTCTGGTGAACCCTTGTCCCACAGGGAGCAAGTTTGCCATCCAGCCCTTGACATCGAGGCTGCTCAGCCTCCAGTGAGCGTAGGTGGGAGCTGAACAGCAGCGCAAGCATCCTGCTTAGGCCTTTGTTCTAAGAGGTCCCATAGCAGCAGTGGGGTCTGAACCTCCCGCAGAGACTTGGCAAGCTCAGCAGACCTCCGGCTGGAAGGACATCTCGCACTCATTGAAGTCATTGCAGATAAGAGAAGGAAGGAAGAAAGGAAGGAGATACCTGAGAAACACTGTCTTGCGGTCACCATCCGTACTCTACCTCACACTCCATTGTGGGCTTCTTCCAGGACTGGCCGTGCCGGTCCTGGGGGGCAGCGAGCGCTGCAGACATGGGGATCGTGCCGAGGAGGCTGGCACCTCCGGCCGGGTCCTGCTGCGCCCGGCCGTGCCTCTGCTCCGTCTGCAGCCGCCCCGGGAGCTCCGGGGATGAACGGCCGGGCCCGGGGTGTGAGGCGGGGCAGCCCCGGGGCTCGTCCCAGAGGCGAGCTGGAGCGGTGACCGCCCGCCTCTGCAGGGAGACGGGCAGCATTGAGCAGCAGAACTGACAAAGTCCTCTCTGGGATCCTTCCCCCTCCCTGCTCACAGTCCTGGAACAAGCCCACAGTTCCCAAAGTGTGGAAGAACCGTAGTCCGATGACCATTCTGCCCTGTTTCCACCCCCCCACAACGATGCACTTCGTTTTGCTCAGTGCAATACCTACTGCCAGTGCTGCTAACCCAGGGACCTCGCTCCGGCCAGGGGTGCTGAGCCCAGCCCAGCAGTGCCACGTGCTCTGGAGCTGTGCAGAGACCAGCGAGGGTCCCGCTGCTCCCTGTCCCCCGCAGCCCCCCCACTTGGCTGAAGTCCACACCGTGAGATATAAATTCGATAAGTGTAAAGCTGTTTTGTAGGTAGAAACTTTCTTGGTTCGGAGCCAGTTTTTATCTTACTTTTTGGCCACTCGGAGACAGCGGCCTGGGGCTGCTGCTCCAGGGGCCAGCGCTGGTGGCACAGGCTTGAGCAGACGCTGGTCTGGCCAGGAGCAGGCCCGGGCAGTTCCCCTGTACCCTCTGAACCCCATGATGCTCCACACACTGGAAGAAAAGCAAAACTTTACCCTGCTCTCAGTCTCAGAACAGAAAAAGCTGCTGGCTCCCGAGGCCAGGTGTGCCTGGCCCCACAGCAGAAGGGATCGACCGTTGCATTGACTGTTTTCCCCAAACCTTAAACTTTCCGTAGCATTTGGAGAAAAGGGACCCAGCCCCTCGCTGCAGGGTGCAGCTGAGGGGTCAGTGCAGAGATGAGGTGATGGTGGCTCTTAGACCTGACCCGATGCTGGAACCAGGAGCATCGTGGCCACCCCCATCCCCTCCTGCCCGCAGCAGCGGAGCGTGGGGACGCCAGCCCCCAGCCAGGGCTCAGACTTAACGCTTTCCCCAGCACTTCAGAAGCCTGCTTGGTTTGTCCACTGCATCCTCCCATACTTGGAATTTATGTAAATATTTATTTTTGTGTGAATACCATGAAGTAACAAACCTTTGACAAAATCTGTAACTGCAGCCATTTGTGAAAGTCTTACCGTTCAGGCAGGAGAGGCAGAGACAATCGCTGTCCCGGGATTCTCCCTCTCCGTGGTGTCCCGCCCTCCTCGGCAGAGGCAGAGGAACCTTTAGCCATAAGTTTGCCATCAGGTTGTACTGAAACAGAGGTAACCCGGGGGCACATGGACAGACCACCAACAGCCACAGTTGGGTTAAGTTTTATTTATCCAAGTCATTCCTGATCTCTCTGAACCTGTCTCAGCGCACGTGGAAGTTCAGGAGCTCTCACACGTGGCCAAACTGCTGTAGAGGACGCCGAGGCTGCGAAGGAGGGTGCCCAACACCGCCCTGTCCCAGCACCTGCTGTTCATAACCTGCAGCTGAATGGTACAGACTCAGATTCCCAAAGCCCTGGTGACAGCCACATCTGGGACAAGTTGTGAAACAAACGGGATTGACTCCGAATTTCTGTCAGGGATATTTTTTTTTTTCCCTTTTTTTTTTTCTTTTCTTTTTTTTTTTTTATGAGCCACAGCGTTCTGGTTCCTTTGGCATGAGCTCCACAGACATCTCCATGCTCTGCAGCTGCTCCGTGCTCCACCATGGCTCCCTGTGCTCCAGGACTGTTCACAGCCACATTCCTGCGCTCTCACTGGGCAGGACGGGGTCAGGAATTGCTAGTCCAGGTTCTCAACAAGAAGGAACAAGCAGGAGCAGAATACACCGGCTGTCCAGATATCTGAGAGGTTGAAGGAGAATGCTGGGTTAGCAAATGGTCTGGATGGTCTTGGGTTTGGCTAAGAAAAGCTGATCACTGGTCGAAAAAAGAGATTTTTTTTTTAATAGATTTAATTTTATTTCAACACACCCATCCTGCCCTGGATGTGCGGTTCCCATGACGCTGTTTCTCTATGGGAGAGCGTTCCCGGGGTTGTGAGCAGATGTAACTTGTACCTCCCTGATCCCAAGGGCCACTTCCCTCCTGTAGTGGCCGTCGGATTTAGTACCAGTTCATGAAAAAAAAAAAAAATGCTGCTTTGAACTCAGAGGGTTAATATACTTTTGATTTGTAATTTTTTGTAAAACTTTTTACAAGGTAGCATAGTATTTCACCAGACACCAACTACAATCCGTCCATGGTCTGATTTTTATATAATTTAGTGGTGCTTTAGAAACTTTTGTTCGGTTGTTTCGGAGCTGCACAGCTCAGTTCTTCGCCTGTATCTACCTAAGACCAATGTGAACCTTTGTATTTTTGCTCCTAATTTTGGACTCAGTGAAAGTGTACTGTTTACATGTACAGAACTCCCGACCCCGTGTGTTCTGCCAGACCTGCTGTTGAAGAGGAAGCTGCCCCTCACCCAGTTCGTCTGCTTAACCCAGCCACAGCCTCACCCACCACCGCCACACCCGCCCCGAGGGACCCCGCCTAACCCACGCACCCTTTAAGCAATTTTGGGTTTTGCACAAGCTGTTGTATCTTTTTTTTCCCCCCTGTAATTTTATGGATCGGCTGCAATTCCAATCGGGAGCTGATCCGGAGCTCTGAAGCACCAGATCTGGGCAGTGCTGCTGCCTCCCCATCCTCCTCCTCCTCCTCCTCCCACACAGGCGGAGGGCCGTGCTGCCCGTAGGCTCCGTGTAGGGGAGCAGGGGGAAAAGACACTCGTGAGCAGAATTGGGAATATTTTGGGGAAGGGGTGAGCTCGCCCAAGGGTGGAGGTGGGAGCGCAGTCCCACAGGAGGCTCCCAGCGAGGCAGAAGAGGCTCTTTGGGAAGCTGGTGCTTTCCCGAGGGCTCAGATAGAAAGCATATGGCACTTAATCCAGCTTCTAAGGTGACACTTTATTGCTTAATCAATTGATTCCTTTGGAAATGATATTTTTGCAGATAGGCACCTATGCAACTTCATGTGGCTCTTAAGCAGATGAGCACTTCCTCCTCAACGAGCTTGATAAGAGTTATTTGTGTTATATACTGTGGATTTTTCCAGTAAATGTGGCTTAATATTTTAATTCTTAGAATGTGTGTCTATTATATATGTGATGCAACTTAATTCTGTTCTGTTTGTGGAATGATTAGCACAGGCCAACTCCCTGTCCCCTCACTTAACAAAGACCAATGAGCTGTTAATCGAGCTGTTATCTCCATGGTATTACTTGCTAAATGCACTGATTTCATAAGTATGTGGAATCCTTTTTTTTTTTTCTTTTGAATCTGTATATCATATATAAGACTGAATCTACTTAATAAACACTGTATAACAAAAAGGGCTTTCTCCTCCACTGTCGAGCCCCGCTGGGTGCTGCTGGCCCCAGCGCTGCCCCTCGCCCCAGGCCCTGTGCGAGAGGTTGGTGCCATCAGTCACCAGAGCGGGGTCTAAATTTAGGTGTGAAAAGGAAGAAAAAAAAAAACAAAACCCCAAACCAAAACATCTCTCAGTCCTGTTGACATAAGCTGTGCTTTCCATTCCGTAACAGACAGCGTGGGTACCAGAGAGAGCAGTGGCAGCACTCACAAAGGGGGCAAGGCACCAGTTTTATGCTTAACTTATATTTTGACAAAATTAATTTTGTGAAGTGTCTGGTTTTTGTGAGAAAAAAAAAAAAAAGAAAGAAAAAAAAAAGTTTTCATTGAAGTTTGTGCAAAGTTCTCCCTCATGGAAAATACTGATTTTTCGTTATCAGCTTTATTCACTAAGTATAATAAACCTTTGCATCCATAAATGTTCCTCTTCAAGCACTGTATGGATACCATCTCCTGGTGTGATCGTCAGGAGGCCCGGAGTGTCCAAGGGGTTCACAGCTTCATGGAAATGCAGCTGCTGGGGGCG
>VWZP01007891.1:0-19423 GCA_013396995.1 Dicaeum eximium | reverse complement strand
AGCTGCTGGGGGCGTGGGGATGCTGGGGGGGCAGGTGGGGGGCTGCCCCTTCCCGGGATTTGCTGCGAGGCCAGGAGGACCCACCCGAATGTTTGGGCTTGTAAACGATCAGCTGGGACAGCACATCCCAAATGGAGCATCCACAGAATTCCTTAATGTCGGGCAGCACAGCACCGAGGCCCTGTGTCCCCGACCCTGACTGAGCCTCTGGCTGAGCTTTGCTTCCAGATTCCCAAGGGATGGGAGAGGGCTGCAAACCGCAGGGATAAGCAGTGCTGGGCCACACCAGCTGCAAACCAGTTGGCATCACCTGCTGAGGCTTCCACAGCCCCCTGGCTGGACTCAGGATGTCCCCATGCCTGCAGATGGCCCTGCCAGAGCCAAACAGCAGCCAGGCTGGGAGAGAGGAGATCTGCTACTTGGCACACAAATATCACAGAGAGAAAAAAAGGGGAAAAAGTGTATTGCTCTTTGTGGAATTCTGATGTTAATGGGTTTTACTCTTGAAACTCCCAAGCTCCCCCATTCCAGAGGTAGCTAATCCTGATGCCGTCACCCCCCACCCCAATAAAACAGGAAAGGATTAAATACTGAGTTTAAAGCTTGGCTGAGTAACAACTCTACTCATTTTTTGCATTCCCCGTATTTAGCTTCTGTAGATTATCCAGGTATTCTGTGTGCAGCCTGCCAGAGTCAGAACATCAATGAACCACCAAAAGCCACAAAGCCTTTTTTCACCCCAAATGCTGGTGCTGGACCATCTGCTGCCCCTGCTCCTCGTGTGTGAGGCCATCGCTGCTGTTCTGCAAGGGCAGCGCTGTGGAATGCCAGGAAGGCAGGGATTGAGTCACCACAGGGATCTCAGCACTCTCACAGCCCCAGGCAGGAGATCCCTGCTCGCCCTGCAGAACGTCCAAGCAGTGAGAACCCAGACACGTAACATCGTAAATCATGTTAGTTCTTTACTGCCCAGAAAAGAGAAAGGACTCAGCCATAAAGTGAGTTTTCAAGTAGTTTCAATAAACTGTAATTGGTATCACATTTATGCTCTTGAGAAACATTTTTAGATCCATTTATCCAACAATGAGGGCAGTAACAGCAGGACCTGCCCTGACACTGGGAAAAGTCTCAGTGCTGCTGCCCACGGGCATCACCCCAGCAGGGCAGGGATCCCCTGTGACTGTGGGGGACCCCTGCAGTGTCCCACAGCCCCCGTGACCTTCAGAGCCTTCAGGGTGTCCATTCCCCAAGAGCCACTCGGCATCTCTGCAGGAGCAGCACCATCTTCAGAGCTCCCTAAGTGCGTAAAACCAGATTTAACAAAGCCAAGCAGCAACACAGCCCCTCCCCTTAGTGACTTGAGCAGAGCTCTGGAACAGCTGCAGTTAAAAGAGAGCAAAGGAAAAGCCACATTGCCTTAGAAAGGAGGAGAATTTCAGAAAAAGGACTGAAACCACACAAGCAGATTTTACAGTGTTTATTTTTCCAATAGCACAAGGGACAGACACGAGCAGGCCCCCCCGAGGGCTCTGCCCCCCAGACCAGTCCGAGCTGAACACTGCAGTGGCCCCCAGGAGGCAGAGCCAGCCCCCTGCTCCGCTCCCCATCTTTGGTAAGCAGGTTCCACACCTCTGCTGGCCCCCACCGGCACCGCAGCCCCGCCCAGGCCCCGGCCCGGGCTCTCATTCTTGTGGGATGAGGCTGGTGGATGCACTGAGGATAAAACCATCTCAAGGACTGAACTTGTTCCACCCCTCATGATTGTGGCTGAAAGAGGAACTTGCACGGCTGAAAGAAAGTGCATGGTGAAGGGAGGTAGGATGGAGCTGAAAAAGGGACAAGAAAAAAATGAAAATAAACTCCCTAAAATTCTTGCTACTGCCCGCTTGAATAAGCCAGCGGCTTCTCCCCCTCACTGAAGCAATTAACTCTTGATCAGTAATTGCTCCAAAGAGGAAGAGAATTGCAGTTTTGCTCTCCCTCTCTGGATGCACATGGATGTTCATTCACCTCCTTGCAGTGCAGGTACAGCCATGCCCTGGGAGCTCAGGTGCAGCAACAACTGGCAAGAGATTAAATGAGCAACCGGGGAGTGAGCTGGGCTCAGCAAATCCCACCTGGTAATCCTTGAGCCTGCACAGCACAGTCCACCCTGGCACCACGGGCATGGAGGGGCTGTCAGAACCAAGACCCCACTGTGGTGAGCCTCACGTCAGGCAAGACAGAATACAGTGGCTCTGACAATAACTAACACCACTTTAATGCAATACTGCTGTAGAGCCTGGAAATCCAAGGAAAAAAAAAGACCCCTTTATGCTCTATGTACATTACATCCATTTACAGAGTTGGCCAGTACTGTGTACAACATATAAATATATGATCAAACAGATGCAGAGAGGATACTTACAGGAGCCAAATAACTCACTTTATACATCCAAGAATGAAAATATAAAAAAAACCAGGAAAATAAAAAAGAGGAAAGAACACTGCTTTAAATGTTAGGTGATGGTCACACAGATGCACAGCTCGGTGCTCGCAGGTGCTCAGCTGCTGTGGGGTTTCAGGTCCTCACCACAAAGCTGCAGTGCAGAGCTCACTGCCCGTATCACTGAGCTCCAGGGAACCTCCAGTGTTCCACAGCAGTTTGTGGAAGTTGGCCAAAGGAGGCAGGCACAGCCGCTGGCCCAGTTCAGCCAGGAGCAGTTCCCTGGCCACACAGCTTCCTGCAGGCCAGCAGAAGGCATTTGCTTGGCACTTGCCCCGAATTTCTTTTCCTCTTGTTCTTGCATCCTCCACGTGGGCTCCATGTGGCACACGGTGGGCTGTACACAGCTGCACAACCACCTGCAGAGCACATCCCTGGGCACCACATCCTGCTGTAGCATCCAAAACCGAACGGGACCATCCCTGCAGGGCAGCTCTCTGCTCACCCTCACCGCACAGCAGCACTTCCCACACAAACTGAGAATGGAGATGGCAGAAGGGGAGAGTGGAAGACTGTAGGGCCACACCTTGTGCAGCCCTGAAATAGCAAACACCATCTTCCAGTTCCTTTGGATGTAAGGATTTCCTCCACAGAAGGTCTGGGGACTGCCACAGAGAACAGCCTCTCCCCCCGGCGTCAGCCTCAGCGCGATACCAGAGCACAGCTGGAATTTCCATGATAGCAGGAAGCAGCAGATTGCTCCCATGGGGCACAGCCCATCCAGAGCAGGGTGTCCCCATGAGCAGGAATGAGCTCTGCACTGTCGATCTCCGTGGGAAGGCAGCTCAACGTTCCTCACCAAAACAAAGTGTAACAGCGTTTCTACTATGAACAGAGAGTACTTTGTGTACTTTGTGTACAGGCGTTAGGATCAGTCCTTATCAAAATACACACACTGAATATACAACCTGTCCCATGGCCATAATTTATTATCTCACCACAAGGCACAATACACAGAGCTTTGAGGGTCCTATACAGTCGTCGTGGCAGAAGGCGCCGCAGCCTTTGCACATGATCATGGCTTTGAGGCTGCACGAGCACTGGAACGAGATCTCCTCGACGCTGCTGCTGTCAGCAAACATCTGCACAGCCAGGGCCGTGTTCCTGCTCGCAGCAAAGTTCGCTTTGTGGGTGAGCTGCACCACGCTCCCAGCAAGGCCTCGGGGGAAAGCCGGAGTGTTGGATGAATAATTAAAGCTGGTGGAATTAAGCTGCAGCTTTGAAAGCTTCCCATAAAACGCTTGCTTGATATTGAGCTGAGAGGAGATGGATGAAGGCTCCAAGGGGTGACACTGTCCTTTTCCCGGATCCCTTGAAAACTTAAAGAAGGGCCAGTCCATGAGCAGTGGCTCTCTCTGTGTGTGCCCAGCCGGTTCCGTGGGCTGCTGGGCCACTTCCCCCCGGTTTTCCACATTACTCTTGGCTGGGCTGCCACACACCAGCACCTTCTCATTTCTGATCCCTCCCGGGGTGCTGCTGTGCTGCTTTGAAGTCCATTCCTCCCTGGCAGCTGGGATTCCTTCTCCCAATGCACAGCCCTTGTCCAAGGGAATCTGTTTGCTGGGGGACAAGGTTTCCATGGCTGAACCGTGATCCAAAGCCCTGGAGTGATGCAGCCTCACACTGGGGCTGGAAGGAAAACCAGAACCAAAGAGCTTTTTGCCTTGAACCCCACCGTAATTTTTATTGACCAATGCACCTCCTGTCTGGTTTGGTCCAAGAGAAGTTACACCTGGAGATAAAAACCGAGGCTCTGTCGAGGCATTCAGCTTCTCTGGGCTTTTACTTGGCATGACACTTGTTAATGGGTTGTGCTGTGGCATCCGGTGGACCTTGGGCAACTCCTTCTGCTCCTCAAAGCTACAGGAAGAAAATGTTCTTTCCTGAGGGTCCACATCTTCAGACTTCAGAGAGGCACTTGCCACATTTGCCAGTTGGTCTTGGCAGCTTAAAGTTGAACCAACTTTGGAATGTTTTTCTGGGACAGCCTGATCCTCTGCATCCTCTGCTCTAGGCAATGCTGCCCCTGATCCACAGGTTTTTTCCTGGGGATCTATGGAAGATCTCACTGAGTGAACATCATCGCTCCTGCCTTGGGCACTCATCTTTATTCCTGCATCTGGAGAAGATTCTTTGCCAAAATAGCGACCGCTGCCTCTGTCCAGTTGCAGGGAGAGGCTTTCTGACGGCTTCTGCAGCACTGGCTGTGCAATTTTCAGCTTGATGTTGACGTGAGAAACTGGGAGAACTTCTTCCAGTGGAAGCTTCCCCTTCAGCAACTGCATCACCAAAGGGTTGTTGGTCTCGATGGAGGACATGGGCCGAGCAGAGCTGGCCGCACGCTCGGCTTTCTGGGGTCCCCACCTCTGAGGTGGGGCTGCAACCAAGTCCCCAGAACAGGCTGGACTCTCTGTCTCCACAGGCAATTTTGACCTAATCCCATTGCGCTTCTCACTGCTGCTGTGACAGGAAGAACCTTTCCCAGCCACCTCCCTGCAGCTGACACTTCTCAAACACATCTCCACCTCCACATTGTCATCAGCCATGTCCCCTTCCCAATCGGAAGCAGTGTCTGTTGTTTCACTGTGTGTACTCTGTATTTCTTCATCTCCACTTCTCTTCAACTCCTGAGTCTTTCCCAGGGGCTGATGTGCGTTTTCTGGTTCGGTTCTGGGGCACCTCTCCCTTGGCTGCAGGAGTTTTTCAGAGGTATCTATCCTGTTCTGAGAAATAAAGTCACCATGCACAGAGGGCTGCACTAGAGCCTCTGCATTTTGTTCATTACTCAGCTTGCCATCACTGCCTTTCCCTGCCTGCAGCTGTGCAGTGTCACACACTGCTGGGCTCACTTTCTTCACTCCATCAGTCACTGTTTTGGAGGTATTATCAGCAACACATTTTTCCAGAAATGTTTTGGAGTTGTTACATCTAAAACCAGACACCTTCTCTGGATCATGGCATTCTGTGACACCCGATGACAATTCTGGCGGAAAAGGAAAACTGGAGAAATTTTGCTTTACATCAGGATAATTCTGTATGGTGGGAGCACCAGCATCTCCAAATTCCACCACAGCCCTGTGTCCTGTGGGACTGACCCCAGCTCCCTGCCCCCCAGAACACGAGAGACTGGTCACCACAGATCCCAACTTTGTGCTTTCCTGTGATGCAGCACAAGATGGGAGCTCGGTCCTTGGGTCACGGAGGAGCTGCTCAGGACTCTCCTCCTGCCTCTCAGATGTCACACTGTCCACGGATGACACAGTCAGAGCACCACACAATGGCTTCCTGGGTGACCCATCACCAGGCTGAGCGTCCCCTGACCCTGTGGCACAGCCTGCAACGCCGCTCCTTTCGCTTTTTGAGGAAGAGTGATCTTGTCTGGAAGAGAGGCAGGAATTCGCACTGGCTTCCTGAGCAGCCCCTTTGGAGTCAGCCTTCCCCCCGCTCAGATGAACAGACAGCTGTAGTTGTGCTCGCTGTAGATCTGACGCACGTTTTCCATGAGCTCTCTTGGATCTCCTGTGCTGGGAACGGCCGCTGGATTCTCCTCCACCGCCTCCTTCATCGGTGCCTCTCCCCCCGCCGGGGCCACCCCCTCCTCCGATGGCGGCGGTGGCGGCTTCGCGCTGGGCTCGGGCTTGCAGAGCACGGGCCTTAATGTCTGCGAGGGTCCGGGCCCCGGGGCGGCCCCGGCCGGAGGGCTCCGTGTTGGGGATGATCCGGGGGCAGATCTGGTAAGTGGGCTGACCTTTAACCACCCAGGGTGGTTTAATACGTGAAAGTTGAATCTGAAAGAAAGGGAAATGCGGTAAGTTCTAACACCGACCATCTCCAGAGAAATGCGTTTCACTGGCAACTGCTTGTCACAGTTCTTAGCACTAAAATTCAACAAAAATTTCAACTTAGAAACTAATCTGGGCAGAGAAGCAGCATGGTCCCACGACCTCTGCTCTGTCGTCTGTTAAGCTCAGTTCACACTAATATTGTTTTACCAGAGCCTGCAGGCAAATATGAAGTAAGTTATTTATATTCATGTCTTCAGAGATCAAACTGGTCTTCTCTACAGCAGGATGACTGCCCTGAAGCTACCAAAATGGGTATCCTGGTCAAACTGGGAAAAAGCAGGAGGAACACTGAGATTCTGTCCAAAAGCAAAGGAAAAGAATTCAGAAACTATACAGGATAAAGAACATGATTTCAAGGTCTTTTGCAGTCATTCACCTCATTTCAGGCAGTGTTTCTGTATCCACAGAAATGCAAATGAAGGGAGTAAGTCAAGGTTACCCTGTGCTCTTATGCAAAGACCTTGGGATGATTTTCCATTCTTTGCCTGTCTAAATACGACAGCAAACTGTGGCAGTCAGAGGCACTTCACCAGCTCTACCAATGAAACCCTTCGACTCCTTCCCTTAAGATGGCAACACTTGACATTTTAATAATGTTTTGATACTACTGAGCACGGCAGCCCTGAGATACAGCAGCTCTAAAGCTCTTTCTTACCCGGATGGGTGGGACTTTGGGCTCCTCTTTAGTAGGCTGTGGCTTTTCTGGGTGAACACTTTCAATTGTGTTACGAAAGGACTGACGATCTTCAAGCCGGGGCTTCTTTTCGGGGAAGGACGCAGAGGCAGCCTCCTCAAAGCTTTTCCTCTTCTGCTCCTTGGACTCCTGAGCAGAGTTCTCCTGGGGCAAACTGGGAATTCTGCTGGCAGCTGCCAATGATGGATCTTCCAATTTGCTGTTTGATTTGGAAGTCTCTGGAGAGAGGTGCCGTTCGGTACTCTCTGCCTTCACCCCTGCAGCCGAAGGGCTGCTCAGATCCTCTTTCTTCAGGTCTGTCTCAGGCTTTGGCTCTTTATGAAGTGAGGGATCTGGCCCCACGGGAGCAGGCTCTTTGGGAGCCTCCTTGGGCTCAGGTTCCCGCAGTCTGTACAGGCTCCTCCTGGCCCGGCACCGCAGGTCAGCCCGGGAGCGTTTGCGGAAGCGCCCGTCCCTCTGGCGCGTGGTCGGCCCGCGTGGCAGCCTCGCTTCTCCCTTAACAGACAGCTCTGTCCTGTTCTCAGCATCCTCCTGCACCGAATTCTGCGCCTGGGATTCTTCCTGGGTCAAGCCCAACCTGTAAGGCAAACACAAAAGCCAGCTAAAAGCTAGAGCTCACCCCAATTTTAGTGTTACTGAATAGCACCAACATGGGCGGAGAGTCATCAAAGCCTCATTAACTCACCCTGCAAGGGGAGAGCCTGCACATTCCACATTGCTATCACATGGAATGAGGGAAAAAAACCCAAAATTTGTGATGGAAAATACCATCAACTTCTCTTGGAAACAAAAGAGATGGGCTACAAAATTCTGCTGAACCCAGCCAATTCCACTAAGGATTTTCCTAGAGCAACAGTTGGAACAATTCACCCCACAACCTGTGTTTTTCAAGGAGTTTACGCTGCATCTGCTCATGTATCCACAAACAGAAACACACCCCGCCACCTGCATAAACATGGATAAAACAGGATAGACATGATAAAATTTCTCACTTTTGCCCATAGTAGTCCTCGAAGAACTTCTCTTTCCATTGCTCCACTCGCTTTTCTTTTTCCATCTCCTGCCGGATTCGAACTTGCATCTCATGGGTGAATTCACCTAGGTGGAAGCAAGAGACTGGAATTCAGTTCCAAACAAAACTCATTCTGCAAATGCAACCTCTAGTGTTTAAACAGTACAGCAGCTAAATATATGAAAGACAGACCTACTGGTAACACCCTGCTCCCCACCCTACTCTGGATCCACATGCTGCCTTTGGCTCCGGAAAAAATCATGTTTTAACAGACAGGCCACCATTCAAAGAAAAGTAAGTCTGGCACTGCTTTACACCTTCATCACTTAATGCTGAAGGTCCCATGGCACCAAAAGAAATCGTATCTTTGATTTTAAACAAAAAGAAAAAAAAAGTTGGGGCAACATAGCTAGATACACAGCAAAGCTGGACTAAGTTTCCACTCATTAACTGCCAAAGAAAACCAAAAATCCTACAAGATGAGTAGCTATTCCCCAGGCACTCAGGTAAGCAAAGCCACTCACCGTCAGCGAGCCGCTCCCTCCAGCTCTGTGCAGCGTGGGTGAAGAACTCGTTGTTCAGAGCGCTGCCACTGAGGCGCATCAGCCCATCAGCCCCCACCTAGCAGGACAGACCCAGGACAAAAAGAATACATCTGCTCCAGCTGTTCCACACTGAAGAGGTAATCAGGGAAGGGAAAACACCTGAGTGCTCATACCTGTCTATCGACTTCAGGCAGGAGGTAAAGCAGCTGCTGCTGGAAGTGTGACGGAAGCGCGTTAAAGGTCCTGGAGTTGATCAGTGCTCGCAGGTTTGTGTTGACAAGGATGGAGCCTGGGGTTTCAAAGTCAATATCCTCACCCCTGTTCCGTTTCATTTGCCCTGGAGTTTAAGGACAGGCAAATAAAATTAACATTGTTGTACAAAAGTATTTCAGCATTATGGGCTGAAATTTTTGTCAGTCTACAACAACAAAAGGAAAGAGGGAGATGATAAAGACTGCAGTATTCAAGTGTGAAGAATGACTCTCCAGCACAGTAATTAACAAACACACATCTGGAATTCTGACATGAGGTCACAGTTCTGCCATATTCAGCTATGATTCTCAATGCTGCTCTTCAGACCAGGTAAACTTTTAAACAATTGTATCACTAACACTCAAGATGGAAAGCCTGGCTCATGACTTCATGTCATCAAATGTCTCCTGGTGCTGTTTTCTCAGATACATGTGGACTTCACCACCAGCAATTATTCTTTTGCCTTTAAGCAGGAGCACGTACCAGCTGTGGGCTTTCGGATGCCCCTCAGCAGCTGTGGAGGATCCCTGTTTATCTCTGTCCTGCTGCGCAGGCTGGTTTTGCACAGGGCCAAGGAGCTGCTGCTGCTGCTGGATGTGCTGCTGCTCTCACCATCAGCGTGCCTTCCTGTGAAGCCTAAAAGCAAAACAACATCATAAAGATATGCAAAGAACAGTCAAAGCCCAACCGGGAGAGTGGTTTAACATACAGGAATTCTCTGTTACTAACAAAGCTGCTATTACAGGGTATTGCCCAGGTACCAAACTGTGTTGAGTGAGTTAAATATACAACTCTGCAGTCTCACTTATTCTCAGCAGGCATTACAGAAATCCTCAGGCAAACACAGATGACTGGGGACTGACAGAGAGATCTGTGAGGTCATTAGGACCCCCCCAAAGCCATGCTCACCCGAGGCAGACTCCATGTGTGCCCCATTTACTTTCAGTGGGGTTAACACCACCCGTGGCAGCATCACACCTGTCTTTTTCTTCTGTTTGGTTGCCTGTACACCAGAGAGAAACCAAAAACAAGACAAAGGAATGAAGGCATTATGGAAGGGTATAGTAATCTTCTAAGTAGCATGTTCCTCAGTTAAAGAGCTGCCTGGCTCCTCCTAGCTGAATCTTCAGGCAACACTACATTTAGGACTAGCAGAGAATTCAAAATTGTCTTCCCATACCTGATCCCTCACCATCCTGCCACTTCTTGCCCAAGGAGACAGACTTGAAACTATCTCTGAGGCACTTGTGCACAAGTAGTCTCTGTCATACCACCCCAATAATAATGGAAGCTCCCCTTGAGAGGCTTCATCCTTCCCATTAGTCCCACTTTTTCCCACCTGAGAAGCAGTTCTGTAGCTTTCCCTGGTAGCAGGTCCCTTGCTCTGAGATTCAGTGGAACACGAGGCGTTAGAAGATGTTTCATCAAGAGACACTGAAAGAGATGAGCTCTCAGTCAGAAACAGAAGTAGGTCCTAGGAGTTTAAGGTTTAATGTCACCAGACACTTACCATCATTGTCACCACTCACAGTGCTGGCTTCGTTGGACCCACAGCTTTCTGCATCTGCTGTGTCCTCCAGCTCTTCCCCTTCCGGCACCGAGAGGTTCCGGGACCACTGCAAGGCATCTTTCTAGAGAGGGAACAGAAGTGGGGTGGCTACAGCCTCCCTCCCTCCCAAATCTGCCCCAATGGGAGCAGACAGTTAACTGGATATACTTTAACCTTCAAATTTTTCCTTATTATAATCCTTGATGCAGAAAGGTATTTTAAAGTATATCTGGGTTCACAGCGGAACAGAAGTCACCTAAACTAAGAGCACTTCCTAGCCCCTTCCTAGACAAGTAACATATCCCAAATACCAGATTAATAATAATTAATTTAATAGAAAGGTTCATAATATGTCACAATTTTCTGTAAGCAATGAGTTCATATTAAAGAGAAGCATCTCACTATGAAAGAACAAGTAGCATCAGAGTGGCCAAACACTAAGACAGCAAGCTTAGGAGATGTATTTCCTACTTGTACAATAGAAGTCATTTCAATGCCATCTATTTTCAGCAAAATGTGTTGATTCAACAGGATTTTCTAACAGCAGAAAAAAGATGGAAATTAAATAGCTGAGATCTATCAAGTTGATATTTATCAGGGAATCCAACAGTACAAAACAATGCAAAAGAAAAGATCAAGACCAGGAACATTTTCAATATTTAATATTACTGGAACAATAAACTAAAAATAAAAAAGTATTCCAGAGAGATTCCAAGATCTGAGGAAAATACTGATGCTAAATAACACAGAATGTAGTGGAATGCAGAACAAGCAGCCAGAAGAATGAATATACATTTTCCTATCAAGATTTTACTTGTTGGTACAAGCTCTTGGACCAATTCCTTGTTTGGCTATTTTCCCTTGTGGCTGGCAGCAAGGGAGTGCACAGGTCTGTTCTGAGGAGCAGCCACCTGAGCTGGACACCAGGTACTGCAGTAAGAGGATTCATCTTGCCTGTGCAATTCAAGAAATAATAGTTGGAGTTTTTTTAAGGAATTATCATAGATGGCTGAATACAGCTGAAAGGTACAAGCTCCAAGGAAATAATGAATTCCAGACCCTCTCTCACATGATGATCTCACTCCTCGTGATGCTCAGTGACAGGGTAATACTCAGCCCTGCACAAGGAGCAGAACTCACCCCTGGGCCCTCAGCTGGGAGCAGAGCTCAGCATTTACCTTGAGTGTGAAAAGGCTGATGCGTCCAGGCAGTTTGTAGAAGAGCCCATCCCCTCCCCGGGAGTTGGAGTGGAGCATGGCGTTAAGGCAGGCCAGGGGAGACGTGCCACTGCAACAGAGACAGAGAAAGGAGAGAGCTCAAGAAACAGATTATCAAGAAAACAGGCTGAAGGATCTAGTTAAATGGGTACCCTTTAGCTGATGAGGGGAACAGAGGTGATGTCATTAACTTTATGAGACAAGCACTTCAGTCAGAACAGTGTCACTGGTTTCATTCTGACCTGTACATCAGCCTCGCACATCACAGTGAACACTAAATGTGACACCAATTTTAAAGCTACCCTCATATCTTTTTAGACATTTCCAACTTTTATTACTTGTTTCCTCTCCTTGTCTCCTGGAATCCTTCAGTGTTGGATTGATTTTATAAAACCCCCAGATGTCTTCAGCAGTAGAAAGATGTAACAAACTGTAGACACACACGTTACTGGAATGTCTCCCTGATATGTCACTGACCAAACTACTTGAGCAGAGCTCGATACAAAGGCTCTGATGCTCTCATTTGTTAATTCCTACATAACTCTCTGGTTAAAGCCCCATCCTACACTCACACTGATGGAACTGTTATGCCACGTAATATGGTGTTTTCCAGTAAGTCCCACATGTACAGGCAGAAAGTTGTCTGGAAGACACATTACAGCACTACTGACTGCATTCCCAGTAAAAGTGAAACTGAAAACTGGACTGAGATAAAATATTTCAAAGAAAATAATTCTCAAACCGAAAACATAGAACAATTTCTGTTTCCGCCTCCTATGTGCTTGGGTGTTGGACATTTCTTCATGTGCCATGGCAACAGGCAAAGTTACCCTGTATCACTTTTAGATCACGTGAACAAAATTTCCAGCCTTCTGTCCTGTTAGACAGTGTTTTCCCCTCTGTGTTTACCAGACACTCCAAGCGAACTCACCAGCCACAGGGCTCTCTTAAAACAGCAAACTAAGCAATTTTGCCCAAAACAAGAAAAAACCCAAGCAGTTAAAACTCTACCAGGAGCTAAACTCAGCACGGCGCTGGCTCATGGGAATGTCAGTGCCCCGTATGGAACACAGCCCTCCCAGCAGAGCAGCATGACCCCCAAACCAGGGAGCCCCACCTCAGAATTGATTCAGAAGGAAAAACATCTTAAGGCACTGAGCTATTTCCTTCAGGAAATGGAGTTTCAGGAAGAGCTTCTATACAAGCAGCAGCAAAGCTCGCTGCACGTTCAGCCAGGCAGGCTCACTGCCTTTATTCTGTGAACAATCATGCTCTGAAGAAAACAATCTTTTTTTAAAGCAGAGAATTAATGACCAGGGAAGGAAAAGCAGATATCCCAAGGGAAACCACTGGCCTTTAAAGAAATGAGTTAGGTTTGTGGAATTTAACATGGCATGTTCTGAAGTCTGGTCTTTACTTACACACTGTGACAGGTCACTTGTAAAAACTGGGAAAGCACAGGATAATTTATGTGTGTGAAGAGCCCTGCTATTATCTTTGGCAGGGGACAGCCTGTGCACAGAGATCTTCAACTGCCTGCTTAGGTAACAGGACTTATGTGAGAGAGTTGTAGAAGATTCATTAAAGTAAAGCTCCTCTTATGAAGGTCCTCATTAATATCTGACTTCTACTGAAACCACTGCCCATATCCAAACCAGAGAAGCACCACAGAATGAAATCAGAAGTAAGAAAGCATCACAGAATCATGGAACAGTTTGGGTTGGAAGGGACCTTAAAAACCATCTTGTTACAAATCCCCTGCCATGGGCAGGGACACCTTCCACCAGACCAGGTTGCTCCAAACCCTGTCCAGCCTGGCCTCGGAGACTTCCAAGGATGAGTAACCACAGCTTCTCTGGAAAACTTGTGCCATGACCTCACCACACTCACAGGGAAGAATTTCTTCCTAATATTCAATCTAAACTGATCCTCCTCCACCTTAAGGCCATTGCCCCTTGTCCCATCACTACATGCCCCAGTGAAAAGTCCCTCCCCAGCCTTCTTGTAAGCCCATGGAAGGTGGGTGTTCCAACAGTTCCAAATCTGATGCAGCAGCACACACCAGCCTCATGCCTCTCCAAACAACAGCAGGTCCCCCACCCAACACCTCTGTACATGTCACTGATTTTCACTATTCAAAACACCCCAGCTGTTTCCTGATTTCACACAAACAAGGAGCAGAAACAAGCTAACATTCAGGTCCCAGAACAAATCAGTTTACCTTCTGTAGCTGGGTAAAGTACAGGTTCAGGAAATGCAAACACCACAGTTAAAAACAGTCCACAGAAACAAAGGGAGGGAGAAGCAAGACCAGAAACAGTCTTTGCATCTGGATTTCCCCAAAGTCCACCCCTGGACAGCAGCTTTTCATGTCTCTGGTAGTCAAACTTCCTTTTTTCTTTTTTTTTTTTTTTTTTTTTTTTTTTGCCAGGCAGCAGTAACTGAGGCATTTGGACTACCACAGTTACCCACTTTCTTTGAGCTGCAAGACACTCTGTATTTCTACTACTGTCATGGAAACAGATGGAAGCTCACAGGAACTTAACCAAGGAAAGCAGTCTCCCACTTTTGCCCTTTCCAAGGCTTTGTATCAGGTTCTTTTCCACATGAAATCCACTCTGAGATGGGCATCTCCTCCCTACAATGTCAAGAGCCACAACCGAGTGATGTGAGCTGTGCTCTCCTGGTGCTCGAGAATCTGAGCATAAGCCAGTGACATAGAGAAGACTTCTCTTCTAAAACATAATGTCTGCTCTAGAAATGAAGCATCAGAGGAGATAAAACTTAAACTGTTCTCAAACTCAAGTCACAATAGCAAAAACTGCTGGAGCTACTTATGTGAGAATCATGCGAGTGAGTGGTAAGTACAGCACAATGCAGGGGCCTGATCTGCAAGAGGCATTTATTTCACAATAGATGGATGAAGGGACTCTGTATATTATCAAAAAATCCAAGAACATCTTCCAGTTATTATCAGTGAAAAAAACCACTCACAATCTGTATATAAATGTCTGTACTGTCATCTGAAATTACCAGGCTGAAAAGAGAAAAAGGGAAACAAAGTGGGCTGGGGATGAGGCAGAACTGTATGAAGCAACACCAGCCTTCATACACTGCCTCCCCCATGCTGCACACTGGTTTAGACAAAATCATCAATACTAACCTCATTTCCTTTAGACCTTCAGCCTCTATGACCTGCAGAATCTGTTTTGGGGTCATAGGAGCATCTGAGTAATTTTCCAGCACCTGAAAAGACAGAAAGACCAAGCGTCATTACAGAACTGGCTTCTGCATTCCCAGAACTACTCCATCAGCTGTCTCCCAGACCCAATAATGTGCCTCTTCAAACTTGATTCACCTGCAAAGACACAGAGTAAAATTTCAGGCTACCTCAAGATCCTCGTCAACATGGATCAAAGACACAAAAGGCTTTACTTTCATCTCCTCCCTAACTAAAATACAAACATGGAGGAGAAAAAGCAGCAGAATTTGGCCTTGGCCTGAATGGAAGCTTTACCAGACTTCACTATACATTAGATGGAGCTGCTGCCACATAAACTTTCCAAACTGAACAGTGATCAGTGACCTGTGACGATGTAAAACCTTCTCCTATGTCTCCACAAAGCATCCAGTATTTTTTTGTCACTAAAACTATTACTGTGCAGCTATACAATCCAATATTGTACCTTCCTCAGATTACTGCATTCATTTCATCTTCACTCCATCCCAGGAAGTGAACCACAAGTTAAGAGTTAGAATTCATGTCAGAGAAGGACAGAATTCAGAAAAGGACAAAAAAACAAACACTAAAGGATTTGGGAAAAAAAAATTTGGCTAGAAACACTAAAAAAACTTAAGAGTGCTTGCTTTTGACATAAAATGACGAAAACCAGATATTAAAAGGCGACACAACAAATAACAACTCATCCTTTCATATATTATATCAAGAATAGAATTGTCACTTACATACAGAGAAATAAAGAGGTTATTACTTTTTTTTTTTCTTTTTAAGCCTGTGGAACTTACTGCTCCGAAATGTCTAGAAGTAAAAAAACTCAAGGATTCAAAGAGAGGACCGGACATTTCTGTGGATAAGAAGATTATCCACATAAACAGGAAACAATGAGCAAAAATAAGCTGCAGTAGATGTAAACCAGGCAGTTTCTTTGGGAGCAGATTACCCTACAGCTGCCGACCACGCGCCGGCTCCTGCGCCTTCCCCGGCAGCAGCCAGAGCTGCTCCTGGAATGCAAAAGGCTCCACAGACCTGGGGCCATGAGCAGAAAGAGGGTGAGACAGGCACAGGCCATGCCTGGAACAGGCATGGAAAGCAGCAACAAGAATTCACTCAGGAACTTTTTGATCATAACCATGGTCTAAACAACCCCAGCATTACAGCCACGCGATGCACAGCCCTGGTGTCATCTGTCCCCACGTTTTCAGAGTCAGCAACACGGTGCTGTCTCTCAGTCTGACTCATGTGGGAAGCCAGAGGAAGGACCCAGATGCCCCATTTCCACCAGTAACATCTAGAAGTGACTCACTGCAGCAGCCACGCCAATGGGACCCGAGCTAAACCACCCCAAAGCCGCGCAGGCCAACGTTTGCACCTCAGACCATCTCCACCCTCCTCAAGTCATGAGAAACCCAACTGCAGCTCTGCACTCCAACTGTATCTTGTGATGCAGCTGGGTTGGATGGGGCTTGGAGCAGCCTGGACTAGTGGAAGCTGTCCCTGCCTGTGGACATCCCTGGGGGTGGAACAAGATGATCTTTAAAGGTCCTTCCAATCTAAATTGTACAAATGGAATTTCTAAAATCATATCCACCCAACAGGTATTTTGCAGATGTTTGAAGCTCACAAGCTTCTAAGAATGAGGTAAGAATCTCATGGGGAAGAGAATTAAAGAACTAACTTGAGTTAAAACCCAATGAAAACACAGAGTGTAGAGAAAAATCAAAGCAAGTGATGAGCCATATTCAGAGAGAGTAAACTAATTAAATTCCATACAGCTCCATCAGACTTTTTCCTCCCTCCACAGGTTACAAGGTCTCCGTGCCTCCCTCCTGAGCTGTCACCCCATCACTCAAAGGCTGCAGACAGCTGACACGGGGAAACTCACTGCTCCTGAGCTCAGTGAGATCTGCAAAATACAACATGTCTGTTCCAAAAAATCAGGGAATTATTCAAACCTCTCTCCAGTGACAGACACAGCAAGTGAAGTATGTGGCCTAAAACTGAGCACAAAGGAGCATTTACATACGGATAAAAGAATCTATGCTCAGGGGAACAATTTCCAATCAAGAGCTGTATTAAGTATACAGAGCACTTAATGGAAGAAATGGGAGAGAGAGGATCCTGCAAGCTTTAGACACCAAATCCCAGTCTCCAGCACTGCCCCTTCTATCCCTCTCCAACCTGACACTCCCAGCACCACATCAGCCTTCCACCAGAGCTACAACTTCAACATTGCCTATTCCTTACCCCCAAAACAGAATTTCCCGCCCTCCACTATTTACAGCACTGATAGCTGAGGGCTCCTGTGCCCTAATTATAGAAGTTTACATCACTTCCTCAATTTACTGGTCATCTAGCTCTGACAGCACTTATGGGATCCTGCCATGGCTTTGGGCATCCAGATGAACCTTTAAAGTTTATTTTAAGGAATGTGCAGAGTTTGGGCTCTAGAGGAGAAGCAACACTGAAGAACACTTTTGCCTGTGATTCTCAGAAACATCGAGCAGAATACAAAATACACCAGCACACGTCAGAGAGGGAAATTAAAAGCATTTTGACAGGGAGCATGTGTAAGCCTAGTGTGAAATAAAGATCTATTTTTAGTGGATTTACAATCAGTCCTGCAAGCTGCAAGTGCAGCTACACAACTGTAGGTCTCTTTAAGTGGATAATCTAGTATGAGATCGTTCTATTTCTGGTTCATCAATGGCTCTAAGATGCTGTTGAGGCTTAGACATCTCATGCACCCACTGTGCCCGAGGTCCTGCCCCAAAAGACAGGTGAGAGGAACTGTGTGAAGGAATGCCTTCCCCATTTCCCCCTGCTCATGCCACACAAGGGTGATGAGGCACATTAGGTGGCTGCTTTAGAGTTACAGTTTCATGTGCTGCTTTGGGCAGCCTATAAATACTGATTTTTTTTCACCTGGCAGAGCTCAGGATGTTTGAATGAGCTGACTTTGTGCAAGGTCACAGAGCACAGCCTCTGCCCCCAGGGTCACCTGCTAGGAAAGCATCCCTGCCACCTGCAGTGACATACCTGGTTCAAAGAACCTGGGTCCCAAGGAGAAATGCAGGATGGAGAACGAGACCACCAGGCTCCTGCAGTGAAGTTCCACAGTAGCTGCCTTATGCCCTTCTCCAATTTTTCAACCAAAGCCACATGGGTCTAAAATATTATCATTTACACACAAAAGATGATGCAAGTTGCTGGAAGTCAGATGCTTGTCTGATTAGGTTTTCTCCTGGCAAGCAGTAAGAAAACACTCCAACAGCCAAAAAAATCTTACTCAGAAGCACCAAGAGTTACCCTGAACATCCTCAGTACAAGACATGAGCCTCACTGGACTCACCCACACCGTTCCTTCTGAATGTTTACATGCTCCAGTGCATAACCTGGGCTGGCAAAACCAAAACAAACACACACAACAGAAAAAACAAGGAAGCAAACCACCCTGAAGCCCTGTAAATCCATTTCTGCTGAAGTCCAGGAGCTACACAGAAGGAACACACGTATCCTCACAAGTTGTACACCACTGACAGGGCTACAGGGAGGAACTGCAGGATCCATTCACACCCAGGCAGCTGGATCATCCCTTACTCCATCCCTGGCACTGCTGTACCTGTGTCACTGGGTCACCAGGAGAGAGCCAGCTCCTTCCACCCAAAAGCCAGCCAGCCTAAACACCTCACCATGCAGCCCTTAAATCAAACCTCTCACTAGCTCACTGCAAGACACTGAAGGTACTTTTCCTTTTTAGATTTTCTATTTCATAATGAGATTCAAGACAGATCCAGCTCAAAGGCTTCACAGAGGGAAGTCACCTTCCTCCCTCTGCACTGGTCCAATGCCAGCGGCATCCCCACAGACACCACCAGAGCAGAGCTGGGCTTGGAAGCTGAAGCCTTCAACAAGGAGATTATTTAAGACAAAAGGACTGAAACATCTCTATGGCCACGTCTCCTAAACTCCAAAGTGACCAAATACGGGCTGATTCAGGGATGTTCGGTCCAGCTGCCGCTACGGCAGCCCAGCACACGCCACCGGCCCACAGAAGGACCCCGCACCCCCGGTAATTAAACCAGAAACTTTTGACAGCGGCTGTGCCCTTTCCGGAGGCTCCGGTTCCTCCCACGCAGCTTTAAAACCATCTGAAAGGAAGAGAATGAGCGGAACCGCTCCCGCAGCCCTGCCCGGCACGCACCGAACCGCTGCGGGCGGCACCTCCCGCGCCCGTCCCGGGACCGCCGCAGCCCCGCCCGGCGGGAGCGGGGAGGCCGCGGGGACCCCCGGCGGGCGGGCAGCTCGCCCTGCGGGCCGGGAGCCGCGCTCGCACCGCCCCGGGGCGCATCTCCTTCCCACCGGGCTGAGGAGGAAAAACAACCGTGCGAGAGACCCGGCCACAGCGGCCGGCGGGGAAACCGCGGGACGCCGCGGGACCGGGCGGGGAACCGGCAACACCGCCCGCGCCTCCAGGCGGGCCCGGCCCCCGCTTTCACCCCCTCGGAAGCGATGGCGGCGCCGCCGGCCCCGTTACTCGGGGAGGGGCCGGACGCGGCGGGGAGGCCCTGGGCCACGGCGGAGCC
>VWZP01007867.1:0-28771 GCA_013396995.1 Dicaeum eximium | reverse complement strand
TCTGTCCTAAACCAGGACAGGAAGCAATAACTTCCAAGGAGAGACAGAAAATTTGTTTTCCTTTTGATAGCCCTGACACTCATTGTCAGCATGCTGCACAAAAAAAGAAAAAAAGGGATTTTGTACCCTGATTTCTGCTTTTCTCTATCCAGAATTGAATGAATCTTGAGACTACCCTCTCTGTTGTAAGACGTTTGAGATAAATTAAATCAGGCCTTATGGATGATTGATTCAGGCAAGCTTAACTGAATTTATATTGCCCAGTGGAGATAGATATCGATTGCTGCATGTTTCTCCAGAAACTTATGGATAACAAGGAGAGGAAATAAAGACTGTCTCCCACGAGACTATTGCTCAAAGGTACATGGTACTTTAAAACATTTTGTTGAAAGATAAAACTGATGCAGCAGATCACTGATATATTCACCCTTTTAAAATCAGGAATGTCCACTTGAAAAAAATTTCTCTCCTGCTCAGTAGAGAACAAGGTGAAGTCAGGGAAGGGGTAACCAGAGAAATGTTTCTAAACTTGTTGCCTTTGGAAATTCACTTTATATGCTGTTTGTGTTTCTTTACCACAGTATCTTCAAAGTCATTGTAGGAGAGTGAAGTGAGTCAGGAAAGGCCCTCCTGTGTTCTCACATGGCCCTCAGCAAAGGAGCAGTACCTGCAAAATCTGTGACAGAGCATTTTAAGATGGATCTACAGCTTGTGCTGTTTCCAGAAGGGATCTGTCTCTTGCAGCTGGTAGGAAGAAATTAATGTGACACAGAGCAAGGGGCTCTGCTGTTAGTAGTGTAAGGCATGACGCCATGTAAAAATTTAGGAAAGACATGTCCCCATGCTTTCCAGATTATCCACACATTACTGGGCCCAGGGCTGAGTAGACCTTGCCCTTTTTAGTCTGAATGTTATCTGTCTTCCTAGTCCTTGCAGGACCTTTGTGCAGAGTCACAGATAATCTTACAGAGTAACCAATTTGACACAATAAACCTGCTCATTTTCAATATGAACTTTCACAACCACAAGTTCACGGTGTGATTTAGACTAAATCTGGGAACACTGATGATCACAGACTCACAAATAGTGCAGTTTATTGATTGCTAAAACAGAATAGGATTCAGAAATCAGTATTCTCGAGCACGCTGGTTACCATGGAGTAAAGTTTACCTGATAGGCATCCTTATGGGGAGAGATGGCTACAGCCTGTCAGCTGTCCCAGTACAGAAGGGTGGCACACCTCCTCTCTGAAATCACACTTAAATTATTTCCTTTGAGGGTGAGGGAAAGGTAAAGTTGATGCCGTTTCATGATCAGGGTTTGAGTGACTTCAATCATATGTGTAAAGCATTTGCAGGTTTTACTTCATTAGAGTATGCAGAGCATGAAAAGCAATGTGCATTTTTGAGTTAATGAAGCAAAGTTCAGCTTTTGTTCATGGTTGGGCCCTTCCTTGGCTTAACTCCCATTGACTGCATTGCATTAAACAGAGCATGGCCACAACACCTCTGTGCCACTCCATCCTTTGTTCCTGCCTCTCTCAGAGCAGCAGACCAAGCTCCCTCAGTGTCCCTGCTCCTGGGGCTGCAGACTTCTTGTTTCTGGTGAATTATTGCCCACACAGACACTTCTCCTTGCTGAGCTTTGTCTTTCAGTGTTTCTCCACAGACTGAAGTGGCACGTGTACTTTTTCTGCCCCAAATTGCCAGCACTTAACAACAGCTACCCTTTAGATGAGGTTTCTGACAGTTCTGGTTAGAGACATCCTTCTGCCAGCTGAAGATCACAGCTTCTTTACTGTATGTGGGGCACAATTATGTTGGTCAAAATGAAATTTTTCTTCTTGACATATTGAAACAAAGGAAAGGCTGAAGAAGAAGAAAGTGACAAGAACAATTGCCACTTCTATCTGTCCCAGTTATCGTGAAATACTGCACTTACAGCTGTTACTGAGTTTGTCTCTTGCTATCTTAACTTTTACTGTTATTTACTGACTCTGGTACACTCACTATCTAGTCATTCCTAAGATTTAATTCCTCTAAGACATTCTCATCCTGAAACAAAAAGTTACAGTTTAAACTAAAGTATTTTGTAGCTGCTTTCTCATATTTTGACCCCACCGTGTTTTATTTTCCCAACCAGATCAGTTAAGAACTAAGAGGCTCTAAAATTTTCAGTTTTCACATACAGAAGTCTTTATGGCTCAGATATTACAGGTAATGATGGGTCTTATATATCTTTACGACATAGCAGTCATAAAACTAAAAGTCATCACAGTATTCAAGATGAGCTTTTAATTGTGCTCATAACTCACTGAAAATTCCTCACTAGCTAGCCAGCATGTTGTTCAGGTCAAACATAAAATTTGTGTTTGCTAGCTGAGAGAACAGAGATAGCTTAGGACTAAGGTTGTAGTGTTTTGTTTCTCCTAGTTAGATTTAAAACATAAGAAAACGGAAAGGTTTTAATTACTGGTTAACATACTTATCTGTACAGGTAATATCCCAGCGGATAATACTGAAGTCCTAGATCTCAGTAACCTCTTTGCTTCTCTGTTACTGCTAAGTAACCTCTGTTAACCCTAAGTAACCTTTTCATATTTCCTCTAGAGCACAGCAGGGAGACCACACTATATTCTTGGCAGGTCAGGACAAGCTTATGTCTTCAACCTGAGAATATTGCTTTTCAAAGCTTTTTTTTTTTTTTTTTTTTTTTAAACTTCTAGCACTTACACCCCTCATTGTGTTGTCCATCCCCATCTTGGTTTAGTCTCCTTCCAAGATGATTAATTTTTAAGCAGACCCAAGTTTCTACATCTCCCTAGGATACTTAGGTATTCATACAAATGTACACAAATCTATCCTTAACATAGCCAGGAGAGTTTCTAATTAACTAGGACCAAATTATCTCCCTTTTCTCTTAATGGCTTCTTAAAGAATGATTTTCTGAATAGTGAGAGAGTTCAGTCTTTCTAAGAGGCCATTAAAGACAAACTACAGAAAAAGACAGATGTTTGCAAAGCCTAAATATTCCTTCTGCTGGACTGCAGAGGTCCTGCATTGTTTTGCCTTTGAAACTTTCCAGTACTATGGCTTAGCTTTTACAGCTCCTCATTTAGTGTGAAACTGAAGGACATTTCCAGGGTAACTGAGTCTAACATTATGAATTTCCCAGAGGTATTGGTGTGGATGCTGTTAACAGATGGTGATTCGAGATTGAAGCACTTGAGTAACCCAGCTGATCTTGGGAAAATAAAAGGAGGAGGGGGGATGGGATAGTTTCTGGCCATCCCCATCCCAGGTGTCATCCTGTCACCTGCATCAGCTGTACTTGTGGCCTTGGCTAATTGTCTAAGTGTCTTTAGTCTCTAAGTGTCTTTACCATGAGAAAAGCCATTTGTCAGAAAGGTGGCTGTTGGAAGTGGTCCCTGTGACGTGGGAGGTCAGTTTAGAAGGTGACACTTCCTCAAAAGCACACAAAAACTACGGGGAATGTTCAGTAAGCAAGAACCCAAGTGCTTTGCTTCCAGAAAATTATTGTGTTAAAAAATTTGCCAGCTCAGAATGAACTTTTTTGTCAGTTTAAAAGATATTTTTTCCTGTGGCAATTACTTAAGATTTTGTTGCATACAAGCCTAGCTTAAAACCAACAAACAAAAAGATTATCATACATCAGGGTGCACAAACACACCTGAGACAGGACAGTGGGAAAGAATTTTGACCTTTGGCCACAGTGATGTACATTTACCACTAGGAAAACTTAGTATTTTTACAAACACTTTATTTCCTTCTTCTATCGTTTTAGTCTTTTTCAGTACTCTCACTTGACTTTCCTTCACATAGCCTGTGTAAAATAGATCTGCTCATCTTATACATCAGACTATTGGACTCTTTACAGGGAATTGCAATCAAGACAGGCAGCACACATAAAAACCTCACAAAGTACCAGATGGTTGCAAAATAACTGTATTTTACCACTGTTCTTCTTTTCTTCTGAAACAAGGGGATTTGTTTGTGAGCAGCTGCATCTATTTCAGAATCTCCTTCCCTTTCTGGTACATTCTTTCCTTTTCCTGTATCACAGAGTAATTGAGGTGGGAAGGCAGCTCTGCAGATCATCTGCTCAACCCCACAAAGGAGGGGAGATTTCTCAGAGTCATGTCTGGCTGGGTTTTGAGCATCTCCATGGATGGAAATGCTACAAACCCTGTTCCAATGTTTGTCCACTCACCCTGTAATAAAAGTGTAATATTTTTTCTTTTTCTTAAAATTTAAAAATGGAGTTTTCTGTATTTCAGTTTGTATCTATGATAGAATAACATTGATGAAAGCAGAAATGGGTATATTATAAATGCAAGAAATAGAATCCTTTTGTTAAATTTTTGGTTAAATTTTTTTGTTAGATTTTGTTAAATTATTAAAAAGAAAGCCACAAAACCTTCCTTCACATAAGTTTGATTGGCTTGCAATTGCTTATGCACAACCTTATTTAGGTGACAGGCATTCCTCACTTACCAGGTAGTTAGAAGCATCTGGTTGAAAAAGCAAATACTCAGGTGGACCCTCAGGAATTTGAATTAAAACTATGACTTGTTCAGGATGTAAACACAACTTTTTAAATAGGAAAGTATTTATCTTGTCAATTCTTAAGTTTTTATATTGAACTTCTGTGATTCTCAAGTTTTTTGGCTGTCCCCTTTTTCTCCAGCTTCAGGTGTAATATTTTAATTTAAAAAAAAAATTATTTTATTGTTATGGCTTTTGTTCCTTTTCTATTTTCCTTCTTTTCCTTTTCTTCTCTCTTATGATTTCCTGGAGAAGTTTGAACAGCACATATTTGAAAAGCAGCTTTCATCAGATAACAAAATTCAAGAGTTTGAGCTGTTTCATGGGAAAAAATATGTTTTGTTTTTCCCTCTCCACAGGATTAGGAAAGGAGTACGATGCTACTCTCCTTTGTCTAGAAAATGACAACTGCACGGGCCTGTGTCCTGCTGCACCTCCATGGGAGCTGGAAACAGCTAAAAGCAGATAGGGGATTGTTTTCTGCAGCTGGTGTTCCTGCAGATAATCAGTCCTTGACTTTCTCAGTCCTCCCTGTTTATAGGAAAAAAAGAGGATATGAACTGCTTTAAGAGCAAATAGTGATATTTGCTTCCTGAAAAGCAAGGCCACAGGTGTACACCCCTGTGAGGGTTCTGTAATATCCCAGGAGGGTGTCTCCTGTGGTCCCCCCCTGCTCCCCTTGTCAGAGAAGTCAGTCAGGTTCTCACTGCTCACTGCTCATTGTAGAACAGTTGCAAATTGCAGCATTTTTGAGACCTCTGTCTTTCTTTTTGGGTGGGTTACAAGGGAGGCTGCAGAAACTCAGCTGCATTTTCACATCAGAATTTTTCCTAGGACTAAGGATTACATTTCCATGCAGTTCATCTGCTTGAAAAGGACATAGGTTCTTGCTGTCATAACTGTCCTTCTGCGTAGCCACAAGTCTTTTCTGCACAAGTATCTGGCTTTTTCTGATTCCTCCTGTGCTGAGCTCACACAGGCACTGGTGGGGTGCCAGTCTCCTCACAGGGCTCTGCAGAATGTCAAGTGAACAGGCCCCCCTGATGTGACACCATTTGTGCCCCTTTTCATCCAGGAGCACTCTGTTTTCTTCTAACTGGGTATTATTTTATCACATGAATTTAGTGATGAGACTGGTGTTAAAGGTGCTTTCCTTAAGTCTCAGTAGGGGATACTTTGCACCTCCTTTGCTCCATGTCCTGCGTATTTCTAATCAAAGTCACAAGTTTGAAAACCCTTTTGAAAAGAAAAGTGGAAATGTGGCTCTATTTCCAGTTTGAGTGTTTAGATGTCTTGTGTTTTGACAATCTTCCAAGATACTATAGTTTGCATAGCTAGAATGGTGATAATCCTGATTTTTTGTTGAATCCTAGAAAACAGTGACTGCTACCTATAAATACATTATTTCACATTGATACAAGCTGTCTGTCTTTTCTGAGGCATGAACAAAAATAACTATGCTTTAAAATCTGTTAGTTTAACAGTTAGTTAAGCTGTTAGTTTGTACTCCCCTACCTAAATGATTTTAGTAATACAGTGAAGAGTGTCGAGTTTGATGACTTTCCTGTAGAACTGTTAATTATTATTGCACTTTCAAGTAACTGTTTTCTTTTAATGCTCTGAGTCTCTTTTGATACCTTTAGTCTAAAAACTTAAAACTGTTTTATACTGTGCAAATTGTCCTTCCTTGGGGTAAATGTTATGTAAGTTTACCCTTACTTTGAAAAATACTTATTTTAAGGGTAAATATCTTTAAGTAAACTTGAATGTAATAAAATAATTAGTAAAAAATTTACTTAAAAAAGTAATCTTGAATGTCTGTGCTACATATTAGCTGGCAGATTGTGCTATATTTTTTTATTTGCCTCAGAGTTGCCTTAAGTTGGTGAAGAATTGATGAAGAATAACATGAGCTGGCCCTGTACTTATCTTACACCTGGCTCAGGCAAGGCCTAAAAACTGAAATATATCTGGAGTGAAGCGAGTCCTCTCAGCTGATGTTGTTTCAGTGAGGCGCAGGACAACATCTGCATCTCTGCACCAGCCACTGGCCTCACTCCCCCTTCACTGTGAGAAACAAGCCTTGTTATAAATCTGGTTTGTTAAGGAGATAACAAAAAAACTCTCAGCTGAAGGTCAGAGAGCCTCTGCTGCTGTCTCAGAGGGTGGAGGAGGACCCAAGTGTTTATTTTACCTTTTGTATCAACTGTAAATTCTGACCAAAACCTACCGAGGCTCTCTTTTACATATTAGTTTTCATCCCCCTAAGGATGCAGATGAATAAAAAAAGAAAACATGCCTCACACGTATGACCATGGTCACCAACCTCCCACCCTATAACAGGCACTGTTCCACCCCTTTGGGAAGGGCAAAAATTATAGTATAAAAGAAGGGTGGTGTTGGTGGCAAAAAGGGAGGGGGGGAAACATCTCTGCTTGCTTGGGATCGGTCCACGGGTTCCGTCTCTTCTCTTCTTTTCCTGAAGGGCCACCTTTGGGTAAGTTCCGTGCTTCCAGCTGTGTTGGAGCAGATGTGGGAATGTTTATATATCTGTGTCTATAGATAGATTATATTATATCTATCTATCTATCTATCTATCTATCTATCTATCTATCTATCTATCTATCTATATCTATATATATCTGTATCTATAGATAGATTTTATATATATATATATATATATACACACACACACACATATATACAGTCATACATATATATATGCATGTATAAAATATATATATAAAAATATTATCTATATCCCTCTAATAGATCTCCGTTACTGTACCCCAACACTCTGTAGCTAATTCATCTCTCACTGATAGTTCTGAATCTGCCCTCTGTTGTTTCAATAAACTGATCCATGATTTTTTTGTGAAATTTGGGTGAATTTGCATGAAAGTTTGTGATTCTGGGTTGTGCAGGCTCTACATGAACTCGGCCATGGCATCAGAATATGGTAAACTGCACTATTTGTGAGTCTGTGGTCACAAAAGTTCCTACCGAACGTGACCAGGCTGCTTGTGCCAAATTGGCTGAAAAGAGAAATGAGCCCAGCTGGTCCCAGCCCCTCTGGTCTCTGAGGACCAGCTGGAACAGGGGGTTGTTAGGCTCTTTCCCTGCCAAAGTTCTATACTCCTATCACAACAACAGTTTCAAACAACAAGAGAAGGAAAAATACCTTTGGAGTGATGCAGAGCACAGAAGAAACCTTTTGTCCATTGTACTTCCCTATCTCTAACAATAGCTTTAGTTAGTCTCCTGCTTGGAGCATTTTCTTCTGTTATAGGACATTTCAGATGCAGAGATTTTGCCTAATACAGGGAAATACCAGTTATTAAAATTGTAGTTCTATTGCAAAAACTTTGAGCAAACATCTTTTAGGCTCTGCTTAAATTTCCTTTGAAACTGTGCTAGCCTGGCCTGCTTTGCATCACTTGAGCTTTACTGCAATCATGAAATGTGTCTGTATACAGCCAGGAATTCTGTCTCTTGAAGGCAGCTGGCTCTTTGACAGAATTCCACACCCATTTTGATGTGAAGTTTTCATTGTCCTTAAGTTTCTTATATTACTGAATTTTCAAGGGAGAAAAATACACAGCTCACTCTAAAATTTGATGTCCCTTTGCTCACAGGCAAAATCTCTTGGATAAATACTTGCCTAATATGTAGCATTTTTGTCCAGTGACAGCTAAGTTGCAGCTTCCCTAAAGAAACTGATTAAAAGTCACACACACAAAAAATTGAGAAGCTACTGAAAAGAACTTTGTTCAGAGATTTGCAGGAAAGAGGACAAAAATGGGAGAAAAAAACCCCAAAAATCGTCTTTCCTGTAAAAGGAGAGAGGTAATACTTTGTGCCATGTTTGTGAGCTGCAGAATATTGGCAGTAGGGATTAAAGTGTTAGTTGGCAACTGGGAGGGCTTACAGACAAGAAACATTGCTCAAAGTGTATGTGGAAGGTTGGTAGAGAGGTGCATTAAATTCTCCCCTGGCCCCTAAATATGTGCCGTCTGAAGTGAACAGCTATTACTTACAGGAACCCTTGAAAAGTGAGGGTGTCAGTTAAAATACAACTTTGAGGGATTTTTATAATAGTGGGAAGATGGTTACACTTTGCCTAATTATGTACAATTTTGTGATACCACGCTGTGAATTTCCCATGAGGGAATACCTCCAATATCCAAAGATTGCAAATACCTACACGTTATTAAAGAGAGTACTTCTACATTCCGAGTACTCCTCTTGCCTATTACAGAAGGACAAAATAATGCCAATTAGAAGACTCAAAATTAAAATTAATAGAATATTAAGAATATTAAACTATTTCCCAATACACTGTGAATTGGCACCATGACATGAGATGAAATGCCAGTTTTTAAAGCAATGCTGTTTAGTTTAATTCCATTCTAATAAATAGGGTAACTAACAGTCACCCTCAGAAGTTAATTTTACCTATAAGAGAGCTTATTCTGATTGAATAAAAGAATAATATTAATTTCCATTTTTAGCCAAGACTGTAGACCCTGCATGCTATATCAAGATGAAAAAACCAGGGCTGAATTTACTTACTGAAGGGTGTGGGGGGTGGGGGGAGGGAGGGAAGTAAGAAGTTCAAACCACAATAAATCACACTGCACTACAAAACTCTCAAAGTTTTCTGTGCTGTCTGGTTCAGATGAGAGTATCAGTTTCCAGTCACAGAGATAACTGGTGTCAAACCAGCAGAGGGTCCTGACTGGGGCACACAAGTTAAATGATAAAAGTGCAGCAGTTCCCTCGTTCTCCTATGAGTCGCAGGGGGTTTAAGATCTCAGCAGCACAAGAGGGCATGAGGAAGGATTTCTCCCTAGGCATTAGCACAGGCACCCTTAGATGTCACCGTGCTGAAAGGACAGGCAGTGATGCCTAATGCAGGCATTTTCTGAGCACCTGGCTAGTCTCAAAGGGAAATGTTCTTTGCTTCTTGCACTGATCTGCCTTTGTCCTTCTTCCTTGATTACTTCAGGGATCAGGTGTGCGGCTTTTCTTCCTTGGGCTTAATTCCTAGGCTCTGCATGATGCTATAGACATGAGCTGGTTTTGCCTTGCACTTTCTTTTTATTGCAAACAGGTGCTGTTTCTAAACTCATGCAGCTTCTTAAACTTTTGTCATGCCCATTCAACCAAGCACTCTTTTCCCCCTCTAGATTTGTCAAGAAAACAGGAATGCCCAAAATTATCTTGTGAAATGCNCCCCCCCCAAAAAAAAAAGCTGGAACATGGGGTAGGGAGAATCTGTGTTTATGAATCTTCTTTTTCTTCCCATAGCACTTAATTCAGAGGTTAGGGTGCCCAGCTATGACTCAAGGGACACAGAACTGAAGGAACTGGTAATTTCTCCCTCTTATGGTTTTTTCCCCCCATATAATTGCTTATTGCTTGATTCAATGTAAACAATTTTCTTACCTTATGAACAATTCTCAAGCGTTTTATGCTTCTAGAATCTAAGTATACAGCTGCAGAAACTGAAGTGTTTTGTGCTGGTATTTCCATCAGAAATTAACTGTGGAATTTTCGGGTCACTGGAAATTACAAAAAATATTTTCATTTCAAACAGGAATGAAGTTGTATCTAGAAAAAAGAAAGTTCCTGTAGAAAGGCATTTCTGAGATTAAGGAGTCTTCCCTCTTACAGAATTCAGGTGAGACAAAAGATAAAATGAAAATATATTCAATGATGATAAATTAAATCCTACTCTGGTTTAATGTTTTTTTGGATGTGCAGAATGCTAAAAAACAGGTTGGTATGTTCAGCAGATGCATTGCTATATGTATGCCACAGGGCAGGTAAGAAGATGATGATATAATGACAACTTCTACAAGTGATATTAGAATTTGATTAATAATGAGAACTGTGAACCCTTTTCACTCCAGATGATTCTGACCTTTAGGATCTCCTGATTAACTCTTTACCTGCTCTGAATACTTTGGGAAACTTGGTGTTCTGGGCCATTAAAACATTTGGAAAATATGTGTGAAAAACAAACCAAACCAACCAACCGACCAACCAAACAAAAACCCCACAAACCAAACCAACAACAACAACAACAACAACAACATCACAAGAAACAATGACAAGAGTCTGTGTTATTAAATGCATAAAGTTCAGCTACGCCTTTGATGGTTGTGAAGCTCTGATATTATGGTGTCCTGAGTCACAAAAATACATTAACTCCATCCTTTTCCCTAGGATTGTAATGAAGGGTTGCTCCAGAGGGAGCAAAGTAATCCATAACTGATGTTTTCTTTCTGTTTTTCTTCCCCATGGCAAAACATTCAGTAGGATGAGGTCTAAGAAGAAGAAGAATCACATTACATCAGGTGTGTGCAAATAAACTCCCTCACAGAAAAATGGTGGTGCATTGCTGAGAGGCTGTGCTTTCAGCTTTCAAAGTTTCTTCAGAAATATACTGTATGTTTAGATGGAATGTGATATATATATAGAATTTGGGTTGAGCTGTTATGTTCTCCCCCTCTTATTTTGACTTTTGCTAGGTAAACCTTCTTCTGTAAGACAACTTGAAAAGTGTAATTTATTTAATCATTTGTTGCTTGGATACTGTTAGTCTTCTTTGACCTGGAGCTGCACTCCTAAATCAAGCTTACACAAGTTGAATGAAACTCTAAAGCAGTTTTAGATTAAAAACAACCATAGCACTGCAAAGCCATAGTTTTTTTTTCCAAGAATCACATAAATCTGCCTTTGTGATGGGATTTTCTTCTGTGTTCTTCCTGTGGTACAGTTAACAGTCCTAGCAGCTAGAATACAATACAGATTATTTTGTCAGAAATAGTTTTCACTTTCTTTATAAATAACCATTCTAATGACAATTTATTTTCTTTTGTGCTCTTGGAGAACACCACAGAGGCACAGTCCCTTAGGAATACTGTACACATTTCCCCAAGATTAAAATCTGGATAGCAAAGAAAAATTTCTATTTCATAACCAAGTAATCTGGAAGCATTTGAGACTCACTTCTGCTAGAAATAATGTTGAGCAGTTAAACTCTATTTTGTTATATAAGAGTCTTTAAAAGGCAGATTTCTCTTTGAGAGAAAAGTACTAAATGTAGGGAATGCTTTCACATAGAAGCTTAATATATGCTTGTCTATATCATGTAGATAATTTTAACACTGGGTATTGGATTTGCCTAACAGCAGGTGGAATGGCACCAGTACTTTACATTTACCACTAATTGTGTCCTGTTGGACAGCTAGAAAATGAAAAGAAAGTGAAAAATCTAGAAATTAAAGAAGAGGGACTACACATGCATCATCTAACTAAACAACCTCATTATTTCCTGGGTTACTTATTCAGTTCAGGGTTAAAACCTCAAACACTTACCAGCTGATTGATGACCTATCCATAGAAATGGAAGGGGCTCCCTTACAGAAAGGCAAATTAAAAAAAAAAAAGGTTTCCATCAAAACCTGTAGAATTTTTCATGTCTTTCTTCCACCTTTTCCTCATTGAACAAGACTTTGAAAAACAACAGGAGGGGAAAAGGGAAATTTTTGCTCGGAAAAATGGGAGCTTGACTAACATAGACTGCATGAGTGAATGTGATAATGTTACAGCACCAGTTAAAAACCTCTGTCACACACAAAGGATGTATTTTACAGAGGACATTGTCTTTAGGCTGGGGAAAGTGTATGAAAAACCATAAACTGGGATACAGGGTAGTTTTGCTGAAAATTCTCATGAAATTTCAGTGCAGAGGAGTTTGGTGAGCCAGGGCTTTGACAAACTCCTCAGATTGTTCTGTGGCCAGGTCACCTCTCCCCAGTATCTGGGATAATCCTTTTACCCTCCCAGCCTCAGCAAGGCCTGGATTTAGGGCATTCCTTGAAGGCGACCTATGCCAGCCCACTGAAAAATTACTGGATAAATGAGCAGGAAATTTGGGTTCCCTGAAGCATTAACAGCAAGCTACATTCAGGATAACACACCTGGCAGAAATGTCACCTAAGCAACTGTGAAATAATTGCACAAAGATAGAATTTGAAGCCCAGGTATTAATTCCTTCCTTTCAGGGACCACTGCTGACTGGGATGCCATCAATACATTGTTGTAAGCAGCTTTAACACTTTTCAGATGTCCTTACCTCTGTCTGCAGTCCTTCATGGCATGACCTGGAAAAAACCCTTTTTTTTTTTTTTTTAATAGGTTCTTCCCTGGATCACTGAATTAGCCATCTAGCTCTAGTTAAAACCCAAGTCTGGCTTTGCTAAGTGTGACTCTAATAATCACAATAGAACTGGTGAGTGGTGAATCAAGATCATAGGAGATATGTGTAGAGGGAGATGAAGTAAATCACTGCAGTCAATCACAGCAGGGCTTTTTACCCCACCTCCCTCTCACTTTTTTTTTTAATCTGTGTGCCTCCTCTCTTGAGAACCCACACCAAGAACTTAGTGACTCAGATTTAAATCTTTTCATCTGCAGTATGCAAAATTATAATGATGAAAAAGGTATTACATTCATCCCTCAAAAAATTTGACTACAGGAAGCATGCAGATCATCTTAAGTTTGTATTTTAGATATGTTCTTCCCAGTTTCACAAGCAATGAAAATATTCTTAGCTAAAAAGCTGGCGGAATAATTTTGACTTTTTCAGTAATTGTAACTATAGATTTTTTTTCCCTTCATTCAGAATCTATAATTTTTTTTCTGGAGAGGCCTTATGTTGTCTTCTCTTTTAAAGATTGACAGAAAAGCTGTCATGCCTTTGGCAGACTATCATTCATGAGATCACTATTAATCCAGTTTTTAATAGAGCAATTAGAAAGTCAAATATCAGAGATAGTGTAGTTTCTACTAGCTTGAACTGAGCTGAATATAGAAGCCATGAAAATGAGGAACATTTTGTTTTTAAATTTATTAGGATGACATGGCTGAACAAGTTCCTCCATTTGTAGCCCTCTGCATAAAGTATGCTCATAAATGACATGTTAACTGAAAAAAACAGATAGTTTACAGAAAAGAAAGCAAATTGCTCTTGTTTGACTCTGTCATTCTGTCCTGAGAAGTTCAGACTAACGAATTTGCATTGCAAGTGAGTCAAAGCAAATGAATAACATGGTATTTCTCACCTTTAGGGCATATTCTAAGGGGAGATTTTTTTTTCTGTCTGTTTTTTCTTGGCTATTTACAACTTCTTTGGAGAAAATAAGGCAGCTTTAATCATATCAGTGAGCAGGGACTTCTTGAAGGTGTAATTGCTCTTGTTCTTCCTCATCAGGAGTCGTTTCCCAGAGAAAGGAAGGTACTAGAGTTTTACGTGGCTCCTGGCGTGCAGGAATTGCTTTATTAATGGACTCTGGCCAGCTTTACTAAGAGATGCTGACATCTGGGATGCCCCTTCCTACCAGGGTCTCCAGCATGAGCCTCTGCTCTAGTGATGGTTTCAGAACAGGCTTGAAAAAATGAATGTTTTATGTGCAAGAGCCTGCAAAGTCCAGCACTATGCCAGGCTGCAAAAAGTTTTATCAATTGTGATGATGCAACATGAAAGTTTTACAGATCTCTGATTAATGTTTTTACTGTGCTTTATTCAAAGCACTAAATCACTGTTGCCCATGCTTGGGAATACACATTATTGTTGTTTCAGGTCCCACTGACTATGGCATGCACCACTCAAATATGCTGCAGTTTTACTGAAAAAGGCTGACTAAGGCTGAGCTTTATCAAGCCAAGGGAAAAGGAACTGTTTGCTTAGAAACAGCACTGTAGAAGGATTTAGCTGAGGTACAATTTTGGTTTTATAAGCTTTACAAACTAATTTGGATTAGGAGAAATAGAGACAGCCTTAAAAATTTAGATTTGATGCCACAACTACTTAGCTCCATTTTATCCATCATGATATATAGGGCATGACATCTTTTTATGCTGTTCTTTAACAATAAACAGTTCTGACATAGCTGTTTGTTAAATATATATACAGCTGAGACAGAATAAAGTCTGATAGGCTTGAAATGAAACAGGCAATGAAAACTGGTATCCATTATTTAAAATACATCTTCTTTCTGTATCCACTGTTTTCTCCAATAAGTGCTTGAAATTACAGGTTCTGTATTTCTGGCGCTGAACACAAGCTCAGGTTGCTCATCGAGCACAAGAGGAAGCTCAGCAAGCATCTGGTTGCCCAAGCAGCTCTGAGTCTTGGGGAATTCTCCAGTTTGCATTCCCAGAATGGGGAGAGTCAGCAAATCAACAGCAGTACTGCTAAAATAGTCACCACTTCCACAAAGGGCTGAAAAACTGGACACAAAACGCTTGGGAATAATTATGACACACAGTCAGACAGTAATTGCCACCTTTCTGCATCTTTTGTTCACCTTAGGGTTGCCTCAGGGGTGAAAGTAGCTGGCCCTTGGGTGAAAAACTGGTAATTCGGGCGTTTTGGGTTTTGTTTGGAAGGTGTGGTGGTTCTTTTTTCCCTTTTTTTTTTTTTTTTTTAAATTTCTTTTTCTTTCTTTTTTTTTTCTTTTTTTAAAACTTTGTGACCATAGTGCTTGAAGGAAGAGCAGAGGGTATTGTTGCTATTCCGCTCCCCAGAGTTCAGAAATTTTCTGCTCAATGTCCAAGTGGGAGGGGGAAAGCTCCAGGACGAGGAGTTTCCTTTCATCAGTAGGGAGGAGCCCTGTTTTCCATCCTACCCGAGTTAATGGTTTAGTTTTCCACTTATCTGACTTCCTGATTTTGGTGCCTAAAGGCAGATTGTGTGAAGCCACATTCTTCACCAGTGTTTTGCTCTGTTCTGACAAATTAGTGATTAGAGTTTCCTGTGTGCTGTTAAATGAGCTGCAGAGTGTGCAGCAGCTGAGTTTGACTTTTGGGTATAACTTCATGACAGCACTTATGGAAACAGCATTTGTGGAAATCAGCTTTTAGAGACTACAGTCCAGAAGGATCTTTATCACTATCATTTGCTATAAAAGATGTCCACATTTTGCTTTTAAAGTGAATTAGTTGGCTGAGAATGTCTTTTGCCATTCAGTTTTCGTTGTAAATTTTATCTTGCTCTGGACATACAGTATAATATTACTAGAATGCCTTGTCACTAGCAGGTTATTTTATTAGTAATTTAAAATACAGGAAGACAAAAGTGGCCAAGAATGAGAATAAAAACAAGAAAATGAAAATAGATTTAACAGGTAAATGTTGAGAATTGGTTTTAGGAATACTAGATACAAGACATTTTTCCGGAAAAAACACTATGCTCAATAGTGAAAAAAATATATTTATGGCTTTCAGACAGCTTTTCAGAGTACGCATTCAAACAGAGATGTGGCTCTGCACAGATGCTGGGAGCAGCAATGAGGGTTCACTCTGCACTAAGATAAGTTGAACTTTGAGTTTTACTACCAGGCCTATAAAATAGAGCTCCCTGACAGAAGGAGGAGCAAAGTAGCTGTTGTTCTGCAAAGTGCAATTGTTTATCTTAATTGCTGCTGGGGCACTGCAGCAGGGGGATGATTTACAGGCTATGACCAGTCTGGGCTTATCTTCTCAGTCATGCAGATGACTTCTGTGTCAATTGGTCTCTGAGTACATTGTCAGCTTCTACTTTCCTAATTTCTAATTAGCTAAAGATCATTAACAAGGAGGGCAAGACCGTGAGACAAGATGCCTCTCATGTTCCAGGATAAAAGCTAATTATCTGAGTTCAAGAGAAAAAAATAATCAACATCATGATGCAGTTTAAGATAATTGTTCACTCTAAACAACCCTGGAGCAATTTTTCCATGTTTTAAGACTGTTACTCTGTTCTCTAGTCTAAGTGACCCTGATTTTTTTTAATTTTTATGTAGTGAGTACCAAGGGTTTATATTTTTTTCTGAACTCCTAGGTTTCAAGGTATAGTTTTCTCTGCTTTGATGTGGCCAGTTTGGTTTGTGTCATCCACTGTTTTGCTTCCTTGCTTTGCAGCAGCAGAGCTTTGCTGATACAGTCTCAGACAAATTAAGCTCCCCTTTTACAGAGTTATTGACTGGTCAATAATTCCTTAAATTCATTTATGCAGTTGATTATCTCTACTAATGCAAATAGGTTAATTGTATCACATAAGTGATTTACTTGCTCTTCCTTTCTGCTGCTCATTTATTATTGTCTCTATGGAAAAGCTTGTGGATGTCTGGATTTATAGCCTGTGTGTGCACACTTTTGGGGAGAAGTCACAGCAAGGGTTCTGCCTTAGGGTCAGGAAATAAAATAATGAGAAATATTTTGTAACAACTCACCATTATGTGAGGTCTTCCTCCTTATTAGTTCTTTGTAAAATTAGCTTCTTAAAACTGTCAGAATGGAGGGGAATTTGCGTACATCCATACCTGAATAGTTTTAAGTGAAGCTCCATGACCCGGTGTCTTAAATTGCACCTGTAAAGAGCAAAAACACAAACCAGATTTTTCAAGAGTCCCAGTTCCTTAAAGGATACCTGGAGATGAGATCAGGTTCAAGGATGGGGTTGCCCAGAGAGGCTGTGGAGTCTCCCTCACTGGGGATATTCCTGAACCACCAGGACACAATCCTGTGCCACGTGCTCTGGGATGGGAGGTGGGACCAGCTGACCACTGTGGGCCCCTCCAGCCTGGCCCACCCTGCAGTTCTGTGATAGCTGATGCTAAGAAAGCCTGATTTGGTTTGGTTTGTGCCAAGCAGCAATGGCTATAATCTGAAAAAGGGAAGATTCTGATTTAAAAAAACAGACAGAAGCAACTCCAATGTAGCGAGTCTGGCAGAGGAGCAGGAACCCAAGGCAGCTGTGGGAGCCCTGGCTCAGGAGGTTTTCAAGACATGTATGGATGTTGTGTGATCCTGAGCTGTCACCCTGAATTAATTTACTTGAGTAAAATGTGGGTGAATTCAGTCAGCTGGTATTTTTTACCATGGCTGGCAATTTGCAGAAACGATCTCTAAAAAATTTTTGGTGTATTGCCTTTGCCCCCAGCGATACAATTCCCTTTAAAATTTTCCAGCCATGGTGTCTTGATTGTTGCCTGAACCAAGTGTATACACACCACGCTACACCAAAAGCAAATGATGAAGGAAGAAAGCATAGACAAATATTCAAGCTGAAAAATGCTTTCCAGACATTTCAAATAGCAAACACTTTGCACAGGGGAGGAATGGACAAGTTTCCAAACTATTTGCTAAACAAAACAGAGGCTAAATTCTTTATGACTAGGATTAATAATTGAAGAGTCAGTCTGCTTTAGCTCTAATTTTCTTTCCCTCTGCTGCATTCCTGTGCTTACTAAATAATTTCAGAACACAAGTTGCCAGGTGACCAACTTTTCTCACCCCTGGCAAAGTTCTGAAAGTCAGAGAGAGGACAGGCATTTCTCTTTGCAGCTCAGGTTCATGATTTAGCTTATTTTAAACAACATTCCCTACTTTGCTCCTGAAGAAGAGGGAATAAGATGGCATGCAGAACAGTTGAACAAGGAAAGAGGGAAAAAGAGGTGAAGGGAAGGTAAAAAAATGAATGCATTTAAACACAGGAACAACCAAAGTTTTTTGATGGTAAAATAGGAGGTGAAGAGAACACAAAAAGATGCAGCAGTTAAGAGAAAAGAGATGGTTGCTATGTGTTTGGATGTAAAAATAAAAAGAGAAAATAGATTTCTTTTGGAAAAGAACTTTTTGACAAATGAAAAGGAAGTGGGAAACTCTCAATTTCAAAATACAAATTAACATTGTGGTAGTTAGAATAAATCAATAGTTAGGTGAAACAAATGTGCATCTTGGTGTGAATTTTCAGGGGATCTTTACATTCATAGGAAACTGCAAAAGAAAACACCCCAACTGCTGCACAAAATACAAATCAGTATTTGCCAGTGACTGGGAATTGGAGGATCAGAGGGAGGAAGGGGAACGTTGCCACTGCTGCCCATGCAATTGGTGACATTTTTCTTAGATATTATGCTAGGAATAGGCTGAAGGGGTCTGGAAGTATTTAAATAACAGAGAAATGTGCCCATTCTTTCCCATTTTGTATATTCTTTCCTGTCCCTTCTAAAACAAGACAAGAATTTTTTTATCCTGTTAATCTGTCTGAATACCTGAATGCCACCCCAGTAATTCTGATTTAGTCAATCTAAGCCAGTCAAATTATTCCTTTGTTTGAATGCCTCAGTCATCCCCTTCATTTTTTTTTCTCTTGCACTATGGTATAAGAAAAATTTTACCTGGTTTTATTGCCCTTGATTCCAGGATTTCCTGGATATTCCCATTACACATCTTTCCTCTCCCTCCTGTTCCTCTCTGAACAGCCAGTAGCTGCAGGGACACTCAGTGTGCTGAAATGGCAAAATGTTTCCAGCCACAACCTTTATTGGCCTGTTCTGGACCAGGTAGCTGAATTCTAATTGGAGTTTGGCCTTCAGTGCAACAAAATGCTGAGTCAAAGGGAAAGTGTGATCTTTTCCTGGGCCTTGTTTCTTCTACTTCCTGCAAGCCGTTGCTCCTTAGCACGTGAGATGAATTTAACATCTGAATGCTTTTACTACTAAGTAATTGTTTTGCAGTTTGTCAGTAACTTTTACAAGTTGCATGCTGTCACTGTGCAGATTTTCAGCCAGCTAGAAGAAGCCTTTTACTGCCCTGACCCGTTCAGTTTCATCCTCTCTGCAGAGAAAAAAAAAAAAAAAGTCCTACTGAGTTCTTACCTCTGTTTGTTTTTTGTTTTTTTGGTTTTTTTCCCCTGCAATGACAGAAGAATGTTGAGGATGTAGGCCTAATTTTTTTGAGATAAAGCCTAAGTTACAGTTCAGATTATTTCCATAATGGGGGAATTCCTGATGAGAACATGCAGGAAGCAGCAGGAACACCCCGAGTCTCCTTTGCTCCTTCCACAAACCAGGATCACGTCACAGGAGTCACCAAGCCTCCCTGGAGAAGTGCTCAGAAGACAACTGGGCAGCTCTCTGGGCTGGTAATGAAAAGTAAGTGGTGATATATTCCCAAATGCCACACATTTGGTGTCAGCAGGGATTGCCATCCACAGCACTGATTTTCCTGGTTGTGGCAGGGATTCTGCTCTGCTGTGTCCAAGGCGCTGGGTCCAGACTGGCTGGGGGTGAACAGGGAAGCCCTGCCCAAGTACCCTGCAGGGCTCTGACCACGAGTGTGTCACCTCATGGCAGGGAAGGACCACCAGCCCCCCACAGCCAGAGGAACTGAGCTGAGAGGCTGCTGGCTGCTCAGCAGGGTCACAAAAGAGAGGATGTGGCTGAAGCCCAGGTGCCTGGAGGAGTTCAGCAAAGGGTCAGGTGTCCAGTTAAAGGTGGTTACTTCTGAAATCATCCCAACAAAATTCTCCAGGGCTAACTTATTATGCCTTGGAATGTTATACATAGAGAAGGAGGTAAGAGGGAGGTCCTCAACAACACATGAACAGAATTCTTTTTCCCTGAAAAATCCTTCTTGAAAATTGCTTCTTGCTGGTATTCCTTCCCACTCCATGTGGATATGCAGATGTTCTGCATATTTGCCATTTTCTCACGTATAGAAAAATAAGAGGATTTGCAGTTGTTTTTGGTAATAACAAATCCCATCAGTTCTCTTTTTACTCTATTTTTCCACCAAGAAACTTTGGTCATTCATGTGTTATGGATTATTTCTGAAGCTGGAGAGAGCTTTGGTTTGGAAATGCCACTTCATTTTTACCCTACCTGATTTTTCCCCCTTTCTTTGCTCACCTATGCTACACTTCCACCTTATTTCCTCCTGGGCTGTCAAAACACTTTCACACTGTTGCAGTTTACTGTAGGAACACCAATTATGTCTCCTACAGCACCAGCCCATTGATTGGACTCAATTATCTCAAAGATATTTTCCAACGTTAGTGATTCTATGATTCTATAACAATTCAAATTCCTAAATTTTCATTAGTGTCTTGAAAGGGTCCATCTCCTTTATGGGATGTCCAGATGTCCAGTTAAGATGCTGAAGTCCCATATCTGACTCAAATTTCTCCAAACACCAATGGGCCCACCAGGTTCCTCCTTGTGGGCTCAAGGAATTCTGGCTTGCTGTGATGGGAATGTTTAGAAGACTGACAAATCAGGCCAGTTCAAAGCTTTATTGAATTAATTCATTAATAATGCCCTCGTTGCTGCTGGCCAGTTCTCACACCACGTTAATCAGCACTTGTTATACACTGAACCATTAAATTAAACAATTGTATTCTAAATTAGCTGTGGCTTTTACAGCTGATGCCAGACAGGGAGCCCAGAGGGCTGAAATCCCTCGCTGCTGTTTGCCCTGAAATCAAGGTGAGTGGGAATGAGAGAACCTCAGAGACAAAAATCAGAACTAAGCTGAATTGGATTTCCTTCTTCTCAGGTTCTCCCTCCTCATGCCTGTATTTATGCTGTTGTCCTGGCAGTCCACAGGGGGAGGGTNGTAATTTAAGGAGAGGGAGCAGGTGGGATGCCAACTTTTTTTTGCCAAGGTCTGTTCTAGACAATTCCATCTGTGCCAAGGAGCTACAGCCGAGCCCGGCCGAGCCCCTCAGACACAGGTGGGGCTGAGTGGGAACCTCTGGGTGAGTAAAGGAGTGAGGAAAACCAAGTACAGGGCAGAAGGGGGAAGAGCACAAGGGGCAGGTGCTGCCAAATTGCCCAGGGCTGGAGCAGGTGTGCCAGCTCTGGTGGGAGCGTGAGAAGACAGAGCTGCACAGGAGAGGATGGAGGGTGACCTGTCCCTGCAGGGCTCCAGGTAAGGGGACTGGGGGGACATCAGGCNCTGGAGGCTTGTTCTTAGAATGTGTCCGGTGAGATGTTCTGTGCTGCTGCCTCTGATTGGGAAGAACTGGAACTGGTAGCCCAAGTGAGTGCCTTCACTCCTGTCTTCCTAGAGACTGGGGACATGGCAGTGTGTGAATACCTTGCCTTGGGAGANGTGAGGAAAACCAAGTACAGGGCAGAAGGGGGAAGAGCACAAGGGGCAGGTGCTGCCAAATTGCCCAGGGCTGGAGCAGGTGTGCCAGCTCTGGTGGGAGCGTGAGAAGACAGAGCTGCACAGGAGAGGATGGAGGGTGACCTGTCCCTGCAGGGCTCCAGGTAAGGGGACTGGGGGGACATCAGGCCCTGGGGAGGCCCTGGGGAAAAGTCACTGGAGTGTGTTTTGTCTTTTGTTAAAACCTGCATTGGTTTTAACTGGTATAAGTTAAACCTCTCTTCACCAAGTTGAGCTGGGCTGGAGCAGCAGCTGGCAGGAAAAATCCCTGGAGCTGTCTGGGCCCACAGGCTGTCCCATTCCCCTTCCCTTCATCCTGCTGAGGGTGACAGGCAGGGATGGNTTCATGGCACATCACAATTAGGGCATAATTGCTTTTCTGGTTAGCCTTGGCACCACTCAGATTCAAGTGAGGATCAGAATATAATTCTTATTTTCCACCAGAAGAGATGAAATAACAGACTGCAAACCCTGCAGCTGAATCTGCAGAGGGCTGATGGCAGCAGTATCTCTCACAGAATTCCTATTGTTGTTAGCCTATTTAGGAAGTTGGATTTTATATCAGTCATAAATTAATTCATTTCCAGTAAGTGATGCTTGATACTTCATAAACACTCATCAATTAAATTCTTCATCTGATGCCTGCAAGCTCAGATGTTACACTTCACATCATTAAAATCCTCATTTGTGATCTTTGCGGCAGATAAGTCATATCCTCTTTCAACTGATGGGTTTTATTATTATATCATTATATGTAAAATTACAGTAGGAGGATGCTTGGTGTACATGGTTCAAAGACATGCAGAGTTACAGACCAAGAACTTCCACGAGCTCTGACAAGAAGCAACTTTAGTGTGTCCTTTCTTTTCATGAATTGATGCAGTGTGTGCACGGGACAGGCTTTTATGTGCAGAGCTGCCACATGGCTGAGAAAAAGATGGAATGAAATAATGTTTAAATATTCTGTGTGTTTGCATCAGCGTGCTTGTGAGAACAGGTCAGGTTTGCTTTAGCATCCTAAAGACTACTGAGTATTTTTTCCAGCACAATAAAAGGCTCAGTGGCTATGAGAAAACAGAGAGTTGAGTAGCTCAAGTCTATTCAGAGTGGCAGCAGACCAGGACTTCTTGTGAAATCTATTAATTTATTTATTATTATTATTTATTAAGGATAAAAGAGTGGGAGGAAAATTCTTCTTACTAAAAGCAAAGGGTCAAAATAGTTTTGAGAATATCAGGAGTTGCTTTGACTTTAAGCAAAAGAACACTGTGGTATAATTCCTGTGCACTGTACAGAGGTTCCTAGTTTTTATTTTACACCTTAAGAGAGGATGAGATGTTATTTGCATTTAATGATGCTCCAGTTTGTCATTCAATGCTGATTGAAGTCAGATTACCATGAAACTACTTTACAACAGGTTTCTTTTATGAACACTTCATGGACATGAGCAGTATTAAAGGCACCATCAAGTGTCACAAAAATTACGTAGCAATGCACCTCTGAATGCAATTTTTATTTGCTGTGCTTTCTAATCCACAAATACAGGTTAAAAACTGTGCTGCCATTGAAGGTTATTTTATGGCAGAGGCCCATGAATTTGTGTGGTATAATCAGTTTGCACAAACTGGAGAAATTAAAGTTATTAGAATATCACACTTGGCTGTCTAGCAAAGACCAGCAGCCTGGGGTTTGGGAGCTTCAGTGTGGAGAACACCAGGGTTGTTCCTTACTGTGCCAGGTGTGTCACCATGTGCTGGTCACACACATTGAAGTGAGGTTTCTGACACATCACAGCGTGGTGTGAGGGAAGACTTTTGCAGGAGTTTCTTCTGAAAGTGCTCTTCTGAAACTGTGGGTACTTACTGTAAGAGCACAAGAAAATCCTGTTTTCTTTCCCATGTGTCTTCTACTTAAGTAATCCTTGCCCCTTCTGTGAGGCTCTCTCTTTAATGTTTTCAGATCTGATTTTAGAATAGCACATACTTTTTTTTTCCCCTGAGTCATCCTTTTAAAAAATGCTACTCCCCGTGCAGTGACCTGAACAGCTGAGTTTGTGTTTGTGTTCACCAAATGAGGAACTCACTACAGAGACTCTTACAGCTGATGAGGCACAGCCCCACTCTAAGACTGTCTTCTTCAAATTCACATTACCAGCTGGCTATGAGCTGGCATTGTTCCATGGACTTAATAGCTTTATAGATTTTAGGGACAGAACGGGCCATTATTGCAATCAGCACACCTCTCTTCCCTTGTAGAATGAACCTCAGAATTTCAGCAGATGATTCCTGTGTCAAGCCTGATGAACTTTACCGGAACTGGAGCACACCTTATAGAAAAATACCTGTCTTATTCAAAGGATCAGGCAATGGGGCATTCTCCATGGCCATTCCACCCAGCTAGTGTTCCAGTGGTTGATACACTTTTCCGATAAAAGATGTGTGTGATAAGCAGCTTAAATTTTCTACATCTGAAACCACTGTTTTCTGTGTGCTTTTGTCAACCAGATGATTATCCAAGGTTTTCTTACACAGACAGCCAGGTCAGGGTCTAGTCCCTTCTGGCATTGCACACATTTCATAACAGCTAAGAAGCTGATCTGTTGTGTCTTAAGAAATGCTAAATATACACAAAGAAGTAAAGCTTATGCCTGTCAAGAAGGTAAGCCCCAAACCACACACCATTAACTGTGTAGGTGGAAATGAGACACTGACATGTGCATTGTGTGGACTGATTTGAGCAGTGAGTTTATCTGAGAGCCTCATGAGCTTCACACTTCCCCTGACAGCTCAGGTACCTTGGTGCTGATCCATGGCAGAGATATGTGTCGGTCAAGTCAAGTAACACAGCTCTTCACAAGCTGGTTCAACTGGCAAGTCAAGCCCCAGCTGGTTTAGTTTCAAACTGTCTGCACCCTGAAAGGGCAATATTACAAAAAAGGCTGTTGAATTGCATGCTGTCTCTCTTTCTGTTTTGGAAATGTCTGCAAAAAACACCTTGAAGGACTTGGATTCAGGACAGGAGTCATGGAGTTAAAAGACAGTGCTGAGGGGGACAAGGCTCGTGGCAGAGGGCAGGTTTGTTTCCCAAGGTAGCTTTGTAAGCAGCAAATTTACTTGCTGGAGGAGAAGGAAGCCTTGGGGACTGGATGGCTTGACACAAACTAGAGGAGAGTGAATTCACCAAGAAACTTTGGGATTTCCTGAGGCAGCTGACTGGTGGCTCCCAAGGACTCCTGAGGCAGAAGAAGCTCTTTGTATAAAAAAATAGAGGGTAACAAATGCAGAAAGGAAAGGAATGGAGGATGGGAGGTATGCAATAGAGAAGAACTTGGAGATGGAGCAGCACAGACCAGAGTCTGGAGCTATGTTAGCTTTTAATTTACTGTTTTATTTAAACAAACTTAAAAATGGAAGTTGTTCCCAGCCACAGACAGGGAACACACAGCTGTGGTTGTATTTGTTGAAGGCTGCCCTTAGCTGCAACCTAAAGATTCTGGTTAAATTATTCTTTCTAATGAAAACTGCTTAAGTTTTCATTCTTATCTGAGAGAGAGAGTGGTTTTTTAGCTCTGTTTTGTTTTGAATTTGTCAAGAAGTCAAGGGTGCAGATGGTAAAATTCTGCTCCAGCTGCCCGAGGATAAATCCAGAGTAAAGCGAGTGATTCAAACAGAGCTAGTCAGTACTTATAGGAAAAAAACCAATGAAACCATAATTAGTTTTTTGGAAATGTTCTTCCCTCTCATGGACTGTGCACTTGTGGAGCTGGCTGAACAGAGCACCGTGTGTCACACAGGTAACCCAAGGGAGTTCACAGGGCTGTGGCAGGGGATGGTCCCTGCAGGGGCAGCCTGATGATCTGTGCGGCAAAAGGAGACAGAAACACACTTTTCTGTCTTTTTTTTCTGTGCCACATCTGACACTAACAACTATTGACCCAGCACTGGGAGATGAACAAATCTGATGTTCTGTCAAGGAGAGAAATAGTGGTTTGTTACTAGACCCTGCCCTTAAAGTGTTTCCTAACTGTGGACATCATCAAGGCTTTTAGAAAGGCTCTAATGTTTATTCTTACGGTTTTCTGTTGGTAAACAGAAAGCACTTTCTGTAGCACTTACTGTTCTACATTTGCTTAAAACTTTACCTTGAAGAAAAACTCAGTGTAAATAGAATAAACTTTCCATGTGTTTTGCTGCATATAGATTCTCATTAGTCTCCTTGTAGTGATGCATTAAAAGGTTTATAAACAGCCATCCTTTTTATAAATTAATTTTTTAAAATTGTGAACACAATGTGTTCTCTCTAATTTCTCCTATATATAGTTTTTTACTCATTTAGATGATATTTATTCACAAAAAAAGAGAACTATTTTAATCTTTTGCTAGATACATTGTCTTTGCACTGCCCAAACACTTTCAAATACAGACATTATTATGTTGACAATTTCACAGCACTTTATCCCAGCATGCTAACAGGTTTCCTTTCCTTGTTACCTTTGTCAGATTTTGGTTCTCTGCTGCTCCATGTCCCAGTAAAATCAGAAAACATTGTGCACTAGTGATACCCTTAAGAGCCTTGTTTTGGTACCCATGTGGGTTACAGGAGTAGTACAGTGAAGGCAGTTGAATGTTTTGCCATAAAACCTCCAGACCTTTTTCTGAATAAACCTGCTTTTCCCACTCATTTGTTTTATTCTCATTAGCACATGGATTGTTCTTCATCTCATAATTACCAGGCATCTTGAGGGCAAGGCAAAGTTTTTCTGTAATTTTGATTCAGTTTATCTAAACCAAACATTGGTGGGGGACAGGGAGCTCAGAACAGTAACTTCTAAGTGAGTGTTGAGAACTTGCTGTAGTTGCTGGGATGTGTAAACTGCCTCTTTTATTACTTGAACCATACTCTAAAAATACCCACTTTTAAACTTAAACTTGTGACTGCATCAACAGTGAAAAATCTTGCAGCTGTGCCTGCCTGTTTCTAATTAATTTGTTTTAGACATAATCAAAACCTCTGGATTTTATTCAAGAATGAAACTAACTAACTTCTGAAACATGAAATATCTTAGGATATGGAATATTTCCTAGCCAGACCCAGACAGCTTCATTAGGTCTCATCCTAGTGAATCCAGTTTTGTACTCTGGAATTTACCCTGGACAGTTAGAATGTATCTGGTTTGTTGTTTGGTNCCCCCCCCCGGTCTGATTTTTGGGTAAAGAGAAAAACCAGGTCCAACATGTATTTGCATGAGGAAAAATCTTGCATACAAGTAGAATTATGTACCTGTATGAAAAAAATGTCTCCATGGATTGATTTTAGCTCTCAAAATTAGTGAAGCAGAAGACATCTCTTGTAGGTTGAGTCTTTAAATCGATGTCTGCAGTCTTTTTCCTTATGAATAATCACTGAGCAGCGGAGAAAATTATTACAATATTATTATTATCAATTTCCTGCAGATTTTTTAATATTCTGGCATTAGCCATTTTTTGGCTTAATCAACAATTTTTACTCCTCTAAGCCATGATATCAAGCAATATGTCAGTGCTCTGCATTTTAAACATTTTAAGAATCACTTTACTTCAATAGTTGGAAAAGCATTTTTAAAATGAAGTTAGGAAATCTTGTAGAGAGATTTTAGATTATTTTTAAAAGCCTAAACCTTGCAGGTAATATTGCTACATAACTATTTTAGCAGAATGTTAGCTGAAGTATTTCCATACCTTCTTTCAGTATTTACTCATATGTGAACCAAGGATCTGAACTATTAAATTTTCAGTGTTAGATGCTCAAGTTGGACCCAATGGTCTTTAAAGACTTTTCCAATCTCATTTGATTCTATGAGTGTGTAATTCTCTGTTTTGGCTTTGAATTAACTAAACACATATGACTCAACATTATGCTTCCAACTTCCCTTTGCTAACAAGATTAGTGTCCACTGCAGTGTTTCGTAGATTATCAAAGGACAGTAATTAATTTTAGCCATGGGCGAGCTCAGTGTATTAAACACCATGAAACAATGCACCAGAAAATAGATGTCCAGTTTTAAAATAATTAGCTGAACAGCAACCTTGATCCCTGCAGGAAAACTTATACTTCTTTCCTACAATGATAAATTTTAATGTTTTCCCCCAAGGAGCTTTTAAAAATATAAATCACTTTTTTTTTCCTCTTTGGGTAAATATAGGATAATTTGCATTTATATTATCAAACAAAAATACAATAAAAAGTCAACAAACTATTTCTGATCAAAAGCAGACTTGCAATGTGCATGAGTCAGATAAATCTATAGAAGAAAAAGCAGATTCTGGTCTTGTCGATTCCCTGGCAATGGAGTAAATTACAGTAAAAAAAATGTTCTGTCCCATTCAAGAGAACCTATTAAGTTGACCTGGTTTCACTAAAGATAGTAAAGAGAATCCACCCCATAAACTACCCATCAATGCTTCCAATTTCACGTTACCTGAGTATTTGCCATCCATGAAATAGGAAGCTGTATTTTAGAAACAGCAACATGAGGTATTTCTGGAGCAAATCCTAATTTGTGAGGGGGAAGGTTACAAGCATCCACACTCGAGATTAAAGATGTGTCCAGTCCCAGCATGCTTAATCCAGTGAGGGAAAAGGGAAGAAAGGCCAGACAGTGAAAGATCTACATCAACCAAGTTTTAGACCTTTTCTTAGGAAGACAAATTAAGAAGCTGTATTCCCACTCAGAGTTAGCAGAGACAGTGAACTTCCCCCAGGGCATTTCAGAGATGGACTCAGGTGCTGCTGTTTCCTGATCCTGCATGTGGGAGGGTTGATTCAGTCCATGGACAACTGATGGGGAATTTGGGATGTATAAAGTGGGTTAAAGGACAGGGCAGTCACAGCACCAAATCCTCCTGCAGGATGGGTTTGAATCGGTGAGTCTCATCTGAAAGCACAAATTGATTCACCCATCTGGCATGCAGGTGTGAAAATTCAATAGGTTGTTAAGCATTCAGGCTTTTAAAATTATTTTTACTGCCTTGGAATTTGTGTTTCTTAGATTCTGTTTACTGAATTTTCATATTTCATGAGTCGGGAGGAAGGGAGAGAGGAAGTAAGGAAAAAGGAGGAGGGGAGGGAAGGGTAAGGTAGAGGTGAGAGGGGAGAGGAAAGGGAAGAAAATGGAGTGTAAAATGGAAGAAATCAGTATAAGGTACTGTCCTGGGTTGAAG
>VWZP01007855.1:1811325-1838991 GCA_013396995.1 Dicaeum eximium | reverse complement strand
GGAAGGGAAGGGAAGGGAAGGGAAGGGAAGGGAAGGGAAGGGAAGGGAGAAGGAAAAATGCCATTTCCAGCTGCTGGGGATGCCTGGTCTCTCCCTGCTGCTGTTACTGGTGCTGCACCACAGTGCTGGGGCAGAGCAGAGGGAGGTGGTGGGGGGAGGAGGAGAAGAGGTGATGAAGAGATAGATAAATCTATAAATCCCACACAAACTGTTAAAATCTGCTCTGAGAGTCAATTTTGACTTTTAGTCTCATGAACCATTAATAAAAATCTCCTTACACTGAGATGGCTCTCCAGCGCTGTGATAGCGGATTACAAACTCCTAATGGAGATACTGCATGATCAAATATTCTCTAAGCACCAAGGTCTAACGTCCTGGGGGTGGCCAGGCCACCTGATTATCAGCTTATCAGCAAATACCTCTTAGTGAGGGATGTGTCAAAAAGAAAGGGCCTTCCTGGACCTGCTCCCTTCCCCATTCTTCCTTCAGACAGGTCTGGGAATGGCATCCCGTGGTCTGGGGACCATAGGATGCCCTGTGGCACTGATGTCCTCCCTCTGTCATGGGGCTTGTCCCTGGTTTCTGGGTGTTCCTGTGAGAGAAGCAGAGCTGGAGGTACCAGAGGGGTTTCAGGCTCCCAGAGCACAGAGCAAACACCTTTCCTGCTCTCAGCACTGGTGACACTCAGCCCTTGCCAGGACTCAGCCACTGCATGTGATGTATAATTAGCTGGTAATTAAATTTGGAGGGCTGAGGCAGCATCATTATAAAGAGAGAGAAGAGAGGAGGTTCCTTCATGAGACCAGAAACCAGAGCTCCCCACAGAGCCAGTTGCTGGGAAAACTGGGCTGTGGATCTGCTGTTTCCAGCAGAGTTGGTTCTCTCTGTGCCTCTCCTCACATGTCCACAGGCAGGGACCTTGGCATCCATTCCTGTGGATGCTGGGAATGAGACCTGCTGATGCTTAGAAAATCCATCCTCTGACCCAGTCTGGGAGCCCTGTGCATGGGAGGGGCTGGGGTCAGGCTGGACAGGGAGGAGAGGGCAGGAGGGAGCAAGCAGGGCAGCTCACCTCAAAAAACAGATTTAAAAAGTCCCCTCTGGACCGTAACCTTCCCAACAGGGACCACATTTTGTGTGTGCCCCTCACCACTGACACCAGTTCACAGCCTGCTGGGGCATGAAGGAACTTCCACTTGGCTGAAGCAAACTCTTCAAGACTTGGAGCATTTTTGGCTTTCCTAAAGGAGATTGTGAGGTTGGGATGTCAATGCCAAGCAGGAGAACTTTCCTGCTGGCCTGCTGGGATTCACTTGTGACTTTTTGGTAAGGCTTGGCACGTGCCTTGAGTTTCCAAGCACCACCCTTGGGATGCAGGGAAGGTGCCCACGCTGGGCTGCCTTTCTCAACCTTCTCCTGCCAGGGGAGAGAGCAGAGCTGGGTCCTCCTGCATCCTCACTCCCTTCACAAGAGACAAACCACTCTTGCTTTCAGGCAGATTCAAGCAGAGGTGAAGCTGATTTATGTCCCAGTGCTGCTGTGAAAAGCAAAGTGTCCCTCAGTCCCTTCAAGCTGGTCCCTCCATGCCACAGCTGTGGAAGGACAGGAAACTGTGCCGTCTGTCTCACTGATTTTTGGAAACCCCGTAGGCCATCCTGTAGGACGTGGGGCTGCAAGTTTTACCCCTTGGGATAATCAGGCTCCTCTCCATTAGGAAAATATGTGGAGCCAGCCTGCAGGAGGCCTGTGTGGGGAGGTACTGCAGGCTGATCCTGCTGAGGGTGTTTGCCCAGGGGCTGAAGAGCTGAAAACAAGGAATGTGGTGAGTTGTGAGGGTGTTCATGGGGTTGTAAGGGTGTTCATGGTGTTGTGAGGATGTTTGTTGAGTTCTGAAGGTGTTCATGGGGTTGTGAGGGTGTTCATTGAGTTTTGAGGGTGTTTGTTGGGTTTTGAGTGTGTTTGTTGGGTTGTGAGGGTATTCATGGGGTTGTGAGAGTGTTCATTAAGTTTTGAGGGTGTTTGTTGGGTTTTGAGGGTGTTCATTGGGTTGTGAGGGTGCTCATGGTGTTGTGAGGATGTTTGTTGGGTTGTGAGGGTGTTCATTGGGTTGTGAGGGTGTTCATTGAGTTTTGAGGGTATTTGTTGTGTTGTCAGGGTGTTCATTGAGTTCTGAAGGTGTTCATTGGGTTGTGAGGATGTTCATGGTGTTGTGAGGGTGTTTATTGGGTTGTGAGGGTGTTCATGGGGTTGTGAGGGTGTTCATGGTGTTGTGAGGGTGTTCATGGGGTTGTGAGGGTGTTCATGGTGTTGTGAGGATGTTCATGGGGTTGTGAGGGTGTTTGTTGGGTTGTGAGGAGGTTCCTCCATTGCTGTGCAGAGGAGCCCTGAGCCCTGAGCCCCCCAAGAGGTGTGAGGTTGCAGATCTGGGGTGATGGAATGCTGAGGAGGGTGATGGAGTCTGTGGGAACCGAAACAGCCCTGGATCAGTGGGGAACAAGGGCTGGGGTGTTGCCCCAGAAACTCTGGGATCCACCCCAAACCGTGTGGGAGGGGAGACCTCTACTGAAATGGTGTTGTCCAGTCTCAGGACCTGGCTTTGGAACTGGAAGGGGAGGATTAGGAAGGGCTTAGGAAGAGCCAGGAAAGCAACTCCAGGAGGCACGAACCTGCTTGGTGAAGTACTTGGGGGTGTTCTGTCCATGTATGAGTTATCCAAGGGAAGGTTGAGTATATTTAGTGAGGGCAAGATATTCCCTGCAAGACAAAAGCATGTCCTTACCCATTTGGTAGGAGTATCCAGGCTGGCAAGTTAAAATATGATTAATCCAAACTGGCCATCTGAGAAAAATAAAAATTAGAAGCTGAAATTAGAAATTAGAAATTAGGAACAAATTCCCTTGGGACAGGGAAGCTTTGCATTTTTTAGTGTAGCAGCCAAACACCCATGTGCCTTTCTGAAAGCCATGCAGGAGGTACTTGCCCTTGTCCATAGTTACTGAAAATACAACATGTCACATCATTTGTGGTAACCATCCAGGTTACTCTGCTGTTTCAGGGCTTTGTGCTGGTCTTTTTAGAGGATGGAGCGTTCACCAGATGGTTCCTGGGGATATTTGCATCTGGATCATGTCCAGCCATGGAAAATCAAGCGGAGCTGGTGTAGGAGAGAGGTGAGAGTTGGGCACCAGGGATCAGGGCACCAGGGCTACAGGTGGCCTGTGCTGCTGGGATCTGCGTTTTGGGAGGACCTCCAGGCTCATTCCTCACCCAGGAAAAATGTTGGTGTCCGACCTTTCCCACCTGCAGTGGGACAACGACGCTCTCCCACTCCCATCCCAGGGCTGGGATACCCGAGGTAACCCAGCATGGGGAAATGCCCTGCAAGAATTTCCTGGAGCAGTGTGGCTCAGCTCTGTGCTGCACCTCTGCTCTTCCTGCTCTCCTTTGGCCACTGTCCCCCTCTCTGCCCTCTCCCTCTCTGCCTCCCCTGCCAGAGGGACTGAGGACACAATGCCAGCCTCTCCAGGTGTGCAAACTCTCTGCCTTCTTTGGCAGCTCCTGCCAGGGACAGGCCACGCTGCTGAAGGCTGCCAAAGTTCCCTCCTCACTCACGGTCTCCCATACCAAGGGCAAAAAGGGTCATGGCAGTGACAGCTGAGTCTCCTTCCCTGGGTTTTGGGGGTAAAAATATGCATTTTCCAGCATTTTTCAGAGTGCCAGTGCTTGAATGGATCATCCAGGTCTGCTGCAAGACTGTGATGTTGAAAGGAATGGTGGTGTATTGATTAAAAACGAGTAACAGTGCTGAGGCTATTTGGAGTTTTTGGGAACTGTGCAGATGCAGAGGTCACCCTATGGCATTACACTGGTCCCTACAAAGCTGAGACCAGAATTAGAACCTTGTATGTAACCACATTAAAATAGCCCTAGATGTCTAATATCCCAGGGAAAAATCCCAATCTCTGCCATTTCCTTTTTTATTTTGATGGCATTGTGGCCTGTTGAGGCTCCACTCAGCCCCTACCGTGGGGTCAGGCTGCAAGAATCAAACCCAGAAGCTGCCTTGAGCAGCACCCTGGAATTCCAAGGGACATTCAGCTCCCTCTCTGACAGGGTGGCTCTGCAGCAGCCACTTCTCACACCCTGTCCTTGGTCTGTACATGATTCAGGAGGGTCCTCATGGCTCAGGAGGTGCCTCTGTGGCTTTTATGCTCCTGTCTGCAGAGCCATAATTGCCTCAACCTTTGCACAGACACTGCAGCAAACAGTTGTTATTACTTGGCCACAGCCTTTAATATTTGCTGCAAAAAGGTGTCTGGTCCTTTGTAAGGTTTCTGGGAGGCTGAGATTTCCTAAACCCAGGAGCTGAGGGCGTCCTTGGCCTTGCTGGGATGGGGACAAGGGGAGAGGTTGGTGTCCTGTGCCAGACAGAGCCCCTCGAGGGGCAAATCACAGAATCCTGGAATGGTTGGGTTGGAAGGGACCTTAAAGCCCATCCGGCCCCAGCCCCCCTGCCATGGGCGAGGGACCAGCTGTGTCTGGCACCTGGGCACAGGGGATTCGAGGTGTTGCAGGGAGGGGAGTGTGAGACAGAAATCAGCCGTGTGACACCCCCGGCAGCACCGAAGGTCTCCTGATAACCACAGAATCCTGGGATGCTCCCGGGCTCATCCTGGCAATCTGGGGCTGTCCCCATCAGAATTAACAGCCAGGCTCTTTAATGGGCAGCGATAAGATATTACACGGAGGCAAATTACTCACGGACACCGGGCGTGATGTGCTCAGCTTTTATTTGCCTTCAGATCACGGAAATCCACAACGGGGTTGATTCTGGACCCAGCCATACCAGCCTGTTGTGGGAGCTTTAAAATTAAAGCAGTCACAAGGCTGCCCTTCGCCGTCCAGTGACTCACGCAAGAAACCAAACACACGAGAACAAAAGGACGAATGGAAAACTGAGGGTTCCGGCTGGAATTCAGACTTTTTTTTTTTTTTTTTGGTTTGCACCCGGAGCAACGCGATGGAGTCAACTTTCCTGTGTCAGAAGAGCGGGGAGGGAGGGGGGTGTCCTGATTAGATCTAATTTCCTACCTGTTTACTGTAGGCATTTGCATAATGATCACCCTGCAAAGAGTGGTTAGCATATGCTAACACCGATCCTTGCACCCATTAAAACACAAACCCCAGGCAGGCTGCTGCTGTTTACAGCACATCTCTTCCTCCTGATTGCATCCCAGGGGATGTGGCCAGCGGTGCCCCCACTACCTGAGGTGCCTGGAAGCCTCTTCCAGATGTCATCAGGACAGGATGAAGAGAGATAAACACAAACTGGTTTATTTTCACCCATAAAGAAAAATCAGGGGGCTGAAAAAGACATCTAAAGGTCTGTCAGGAGTTGAGTTTGATGATCCTTGTGGGTCCCTCCCAGCTCAGGATATTCTGTGATCCATTTTCCATGTTAGTTCCTTGCTCAGTGTTGGAAGAAAGTGATTTCTCCAATGTCCCATACTTCCAGCCCAAGCACTAGCTTGGCAAGGGCAGCTGATGGATTCCAAGTCAAGGACAGGGGTTCAGTCATTTGGAGCCAGCAGGATACATCTTTCACCAGAACTTTCACCAAAACAAATCTTCATGCGGAGTGTGATGATTTACAGATCCTCACCCTGACCTGGCGGGATGCTGAGCTTATTTGCAAATAATTTGCTTTCGGTGAGGACAGGCACAAGTGTGCCATTGTTTTGGAAGAGTTTCTTCTCAGCTGAGTGACAAAACAGAAAAAAAAAAAGAAGATAAAGGAGAGGGATGCAAGGCAGACAGGACTGTGCCATTGCCAAAGGGTGGCAGAGGATTGCAAGCTTTGAGGAGCCAAGCAGGGAGGTGTCAGCAAACAAACTCAAGCTGGTTCACCTTTCAGCAGAGCTGTTCATTGCTTTGCTTTGACAAAGAGGGTCCTGTCGTCCTTCCCACCTCCCCCTTTGCAGTGTCTCCTGGATGTGTTTTCACAGGTTGGCAGCTGCCTGCAGCAGCCACACGGGCTCCTCATGCTACTGAGCTGTCTCTTCCCCATGCACATCTTTTTAATGGAAGCATTTTAGTAGCCTGAGTGACTCTGACAGAATCGAGACCAAATGTATGCGGAGCTGGGCCAGCAGATCTCTGAGGGAACAGAAATATCCAGGGAATAGGCAACCACCTGTCCCCTGGGATGGAGCAGCCCACCACATTGCAGTGGCTCTCTGCTCTGTCAAGATTTGTTCTTGACAAATTCTCATCAGCTGCTTCTTGTCAGGCAGTGTTCTGCGTAAACTGGAGAGTCATAGAATGAAAAAGTTGAAAACAATTCAAGTTTGAAGGGATCTTTGTGGGTCTCCAGTCCTAGATCCTGCACAAAGTAGAGCAAACTTCAAGGTTAAATCACATTGCTTTGGTCAAATGTTGAATATCTCAGAGGACAGAGATTCCTCTCAGGTTCTCTGCTCCCTGCCTGGTGACTTGGCTCACACGGAGGGGAGTTTTCACCTGTGTGGTGTCGGTGATGGGGAGGGAGCTGAGGGATCGCTGTCCTCTCCTGCACAAGCCCACAGCTCCAGATGAGTGTGGGATCACTTACCCCAGCTCCCTCAAGCACTGCTCCCTCCTGCTTTGTGCCAGTCACAGAAATACTCCTTAGAAGCACAGAATCCCAGGATGGTTTGTGTTGGAAGGGGCCTTAAAGATCTCACGGTTCCAACCCCCAGAAATGTGGAACCACATGATCTTTAGGGCCCCTTCCAACACCAGTGCTGATCCCTGGCTGGATATAGGAGTTAAGGGCTCCTGGCAGAGCCAGATGTGTGCAGAGGGAGGGCCAGGTGGTCTTTGAAGCCCCTTTGAGCCACCCCACAGGGTGTCCCCTAGCAGGGACATCCACCTCCAGCCTTTGTCAGCTGCTGCTGGCAGTGTCCTCTTGGGCCCACCTCTCTCCCACACCAAACTTCCTAATGATCCTTCACGGTGTCTGGAAGTTCTTTGGGACATCTGCAAGGGTGTTCCAGAGATTGCCATCACACTGCACTGGACCAGGGACAGCAGAGATGATCTTGGAGTGTCGTATCTTGGAGTGGCATCATCTTCTCTGTGTCCTCGACCACATTCCCCAGCAGTGGTGGCATTGAGGTGTTAAAGGGACTCTGGGGGAGACTTTTTGCTTTCTGCTCTCTGTGTCACACACAGGCCCCTGGTGCTGCCCTTCCTAGCTGGAGGCATTGCTGTGGGATTCCTTCTGCCACCCCACACCCTGTCCCAGCCCCTGGCCAGCCCTCACAGTGAGCCTGTCCCTGTGGGCTCTGCAAGGCAGAGTTCCCTCCTCGGAAATGCAAACACCTCGTGCCTCCCCTCCTCTTGATTTCGTGTAACAAACAGTACCTCGTTCTGCTGGGGGTCCCACAGCTCCTCAAATACCTTTATCAGCTGCTCCAGGATCCCTGGCAGGATTCCTGGAGATGCTGTTTCTCTCACACCTCTTCCCTTTTCCCCACGAGTCTGTTAAGATTTCTGTTTTCTCACATTCACCCCATGGTCAGCTGCCTGTGCAGATGTTTCCATCTTGTAGGAGTTTTTTGTCCACAAATCCAGCATTTCCAGTTTGCCTTCTTCTCTAGCTGATGGATGTTTTCCTGTCTGTCGTTATCATGGGATCATAACGTGGTTTGGGTTGGAAGGGACATTAAAGACCACTTTTAGGGTTCCACTCCCCTGCCAAGGGATTGTCCCCTGCAGGGACACCTTCCACTGTCCCAGGTTGCTCCAAGCCCCATCCAACATGGCCTTGGACACTGCCAGGGATCCAGGGGCAGCCACAGCTTCTCTGGGCACCCTGTGCCAGGGCCTGTCCACCCTCATAGCCAAGAATTCCTTCCCAATATTCCATCCATCGCTGCCCTCTGGCAGTGGGAGCCATTCCCTGTGTCCTGTCCCTCCATCCCTTGTCCCCAGTCCCTCTCCAGCTCTCCTGGAGCCCCTTCAGGCCCTGCAAGGGGCTCTGAGCTCTCCTGGAGCCTTCTCCTCTCCAGGTGAGCACCCCCAGCTCTCCCAGCCTTGCTCCAGAGCAGAGAGGCTCCAGCCCTTGGAGCATCTTCATGGCCCCCTCTGGACTCACCCCAGCATCTCCAAATCCTTCCCATGCTGGGATCCCAAGCTGGATGCAGAAGTGACAGAACAGCTCTGTGCTCCTGGCAGAGATGGACACCTCAGCATTCCTGATCTACCAACAAGGCATGGGGACACTGTAGGTAGGACTGGGTGCCTGTGGGCTCTGTTTAGGATCAGCCAGGTATCTCAAGCACATCTCAAGTCTCCAAAGGTGAGCTACTGCTGATACCTCAAAAATTTGCATTTTTCCTGGCAGTCAGAGCTGGTGGTCCAAATCCTACAGCTGGAAAGAAGGGACAGCCCTTGGAAGCTGCTGTTTTCTGCCACCATTCCATAGCTGCAGGGGCTGGTGCAAGAGCCCAGCTCTCATGTTGGAACGACACGTTGTGCTCTCATTATGCAACTGCTGTATTTTAATAGAAACCTCTTTTTTAGGCAGTCTCAAAAACAGTCGGATTTTTTTTTTCCCTCCTTCTGTCAAATGACCAACTTAATAATTCACTAGTTGTGCTGGGATTAGGCACTTTGGGCCACACTCTGGATTTCTTATCTTTAATGTAGTTCTCGACGACAACTTCTGCACTTAATCCCCTGACAAAACTCCCTTTGATTCCCGCGACAGTCGCTCACAGAGATCAAACGCGGGACTCTGCTCTGTCAGGTAGAGCTGGGCGAATATTTTGTGACAAATAATTTACCCACAGCCTTTCTCCTCATTTTCCCTCCAGAAATTGTCCATTCTGCTGAGGCTCGGGGCTGCTGATGGATTTGTTTCTGGCTGCACAAGAGTTCAATGAGTTGCTCGTGAGAAAGAGCCTGAGAATGTTTTAAAGAGCTTCGGTGTTCGTGGGCTTTGACCTGGCTCAGGATCAGCTTTGGGCTGAGCCCACCTCACCCCACAAGTGACATCAGCACTCGTGACTCATCCCCTCGTGTTTCTGTTCCAGGCTGGAAGAGCAGTGGCTCCCTGAGCCCAGACATGCCGTGCAAATAATCTCTCACATCACCTTAAAATTTCCTGTTCCGTGGGTGTGCTGTAATGTATGCGCCTGATAGGGGTTTTATCACTTTCCCTTCTAAGAATAGTCTCCAAAACCCAAGGAGAGGCGAGACAGGGATGTGCAGAGATAAAGGGACCTGGTTTCCATGCGGGATCTGTCTGGCAGGGACCAGGGCACTCATTGCCCAGGACTGTCTGCACCCCACATTGCAGAGGCTGAACACACACTCCCCATTTTTGCCCTTGCATTGCTGTGGCACTTATACCAGTTTAACCATTTAACTGAGCATTAATAGTATCTCTGTGTGTGTTATATTAATGCAATCTGGCTGCTTAAGGTAGAGAAAAAATTAGAAGTTAGTATTAATTAAGAATTAGTTCTGATGTGGAATGATTTGAGAAATACCATGACTGTAATTTCACAGGCAGGAATGCTTTATCTTGCAATTCATGTCAACTTTAGCTCTTTTTTTTTCCTTTTTAAAAATAAATTAAATGCCCAAAAGTCTCAAAATGCACCAAGGTGGGAACTTTAAGGTCTCCATTTATTTTCCAAACAGCCCTGGTAATGCCTGCAGGGAGCAGAGAGCAGCGCTGTCTTACCAGGGCCCACAGAGACGCTTCATTAACCCAATTAAGCAGGTGGATGGAGAGGGTCTCTCTGATAATTTACACCTTACTAATGAAGAGTCTGACTCTTAATCTCCTCCAAACAAGATACACTCATGAAACACTGGTGCAAGGAAAGGGGAAATTAATTAGGTGAAAAAACTGTGAGATTATAGCAGAGGGATTCCAACGAGGCAACTGTAACATGGCTGGTGATTCATTTGTGCCTGTCTTAAATTAATGTCTGAGCTGTCAAGTAAATAAGACCCAGCATTATTTTGGCTTAAAAGACATTCTCACCAGGCCTAGCACGAGGCACCTTATTTTACTGCATGACACACCATTTTCCATGCCCCAGCTGCCTGAATGACCCTGAGGTGAAACAATCCCACTCCAAGCAGAGTTTGGCTCTCCCTAAGATGTCTGGTGGAGGGTTGGAAGGAGCTACTTATTTTATGCAACCATTTTCAATTCAGTGACAGTTTTGTGTCACAAAAAAAATGTCTGCCTGGCTGCCAGGCCCAGTTTAGGTCAGGGAGCTGTGGCTGTCCCATCCCTGGAAGTGTTCAAGGCCAGGTTGGATGGGGTTTGGAGCAACCTGGTCTTTAAGGTATCTCTCAACTCAAACTATTCTGTGATTCTATGAAATTGTGGTCAGCAGAGACCTTCAACAGCCTGAGGGCTGGATGCCCAAAACAACAGGACTTCTTCTGGCCTTTGGTGGCACTGGAAGACCCCTACAAAATTCCCTGTCCTGCTTAGGGCTGGTGGGTGATCTCCCCAAAACTGGGGGCGAGCCTGACTCAGAAGATTGTCTATTTTGTGCCCTTTAGAAGACACTGCTCACCTTGTGGTCATGTACAACCCCTCTCCCTCCAGGGAGTGGGGCCTTCAAAGTGTTTAGAGTGAGAATGCCACCAAATGCATTTCATCCATTAAATTGAACTGCTGGCCACTAAAAGATTCCCAGAGTAGCAGATCTGAGCAGATTTAGCACTGGAAATTGTATTCTGTCCTAAAAGGAACTCAATGAATCCAAGGATTTCAAAGCTTTTGGCAAACACAAATTAAATCAGCAATTAATTAAGCACTCCTCGTAAAATATGATCACTCGGTAATGCCAACTGTGGACGTTCACAAACTGTGAGTCCAGCTCCCCAAAATTATGAGATTGGCTTAAAAAATCACGAGATTAAAACCCCAAATTGTTGCATTTTCTTTATCCACCATCTGGCTTCTCAGCCTCTAGGGTAAACATGCCTCGTGTTTTCAACTGCAAGGGTGAGCCACTTACTTAAAACCATGAAAACTGAGATCCTGGTGCTTCATAATGACTCCAACAGCTCAGGCTTTCGGGAAAATGCCAAAAATCCTAAGACTGATTATAAAATCAGAAGAATTTGCAGTACTGATCACTTGTAACTGAACTGTATTTGGCTGAGCAGCTATTTCCAAATGCAGGATTCCAGTGCAAGAGCTGCTGGAGAAGGAATAACAAAGGCTCTCCATCCTGATCAAAACTGCAGGAGAATTTAGGTGGATGAGATACAATGACAGAGGCAGGATGTCGTGCAGTCCTTGCTGGAATTTAGCCAAGGCATGGCAGATAAACACATCAGTTCTCCTGAAAACTCTTCTGGGATTGTTAATTATTACAAATAATTGTTCCTGTTTCTCTGGGAGGTGGTTGCAGGCAGTACCACGGCGCCGGGCACTGGCTGTGGGGTGACAGCTTCATATCGAGCCACAGATGTGGATGCCACCCCCAGAAATCCCACTCCCCCAGTTCCACAGCCCTGACAGACAGTTTGTGTCAGGAAAATCCTGTCTCAGGCTGATCCGACTTAGCTTGTGAGACAGGGCCATTTTGGTGGCAGGGCTGGCAGCCACAGCATTACTGTCTGGGGAAGAATTTACGCTGCAGCGGGAATGGCAAATTATCTGGAGGGAAAAGTAGCTGCAGCAGGGCCATGGCTGGCCAGAACCAGGAAAACAGATTTCAAACTAATGTAAACAGCTTGGGTTTATCACCGGGTTTGCAGGTTCAAAAATAAATATCATCGTTTTCGTGGTCCGAAAGTTGGTTATTTTCTACTGACACTTCGAAAATGTAGTTTTCCAGTGACCTTGAAAACCACTTTAAATGTATTTTGCAGTAATTTAAAAACCTGAGGTTAATAAAAGAGATTCAGAGAAAGAAAGGAAGCCTCAGTTCTTTAAGCAGGCCTATTTGTCAAGGGAGGGAAGATGAACTTGCAGCCACCTGAGCATCCAAGCACATGTATTTTAGAGAAAACCACTTCTAATGTCTTCGCCACAGCAGGGTCCTCTGGGCATCAAGAAGCTGTTTTCTCCAAGGAGAAACATTATAGCAGTGCTTAGGATAGGCTCTGATCTTTGCACCTATTTGAAGTGACATTAAGGGGTTTGTGCTGCTATGAAATTACCTTGGGCCGGGGAGAGCCCTCGCCGGCCGCGCGCTCCGCTGTGGGAATCGAGGCACAAACAGGTTGAGCTACGGACAAATTCATGCAGCGAGCACCAGCCAGGGCTGTTTGAGCAAAAAAGATACAGCCTCTGACTGAGAAGCTCGGTGCTGCAAGGAATGGAGGTGATAAGGGGGAGGGCTGACCTCGTTTTTATGGTTTTTCTCTAAGCACCTCTACTAGATGGACCTTCAGGCCAAGCTGTGCATGTTCACTTGTGTTCTCCTGCCCCTGAGGATTCCACCCCAGCCCCAGCCCAGAAAACCAGCACCACGAGGAGCTCCCAAACACACAGGGCTGTGGGCAGGAGGGGCAGTTCGGATGCAGAAGATATTGGTTAACCTGTGAGCTGTGGACCTCAGAATGCTTCGCTCCATTTGGACCCATTCCCTGCTTCCCAGCTGATGTTTGTGTATTGGATAAATATAAACAGGTGTCTGTGGCTCAGTAATTAACATCAGGACCCATCAGTGGTGTGCTTCTCACCTTGCTAGTGCCCATGTCCTCAGATAGAACCAAGCACCTCACCAAGTTGCTTTCTTTCTCCAGAAGATGCACCAGCAGGTCATGTACAGGTTAAATATGGCAGCTCTCAGGAGCAGTTTTATCCTGTGTGCAAACCTGGTTATAAAGCTTATCAAGAAGAGAGGCTTGCTATCACAGTCTAGTACTCATAATTAATCCTGGAGACAGCACGGATTTAGATTCATTGGGGCTGACTTCAAATTAAAAAGTCACTATTAGCATGTGAAACAGACACCATATGTTATGTATTAACACTGCAGAGGTTACAGAATGTTGTGTATTTTTTGTTTCAAGTGAGACAGGTATAGATATGTCCTTTTCAATGTTTTCCTTTACATAAAGTAGTCTCCATTAGGGGTGGTGGAAGATGACTTTAGAGAGATTGCTCTGCCAGGATCTATTTGTATGCAGACACTTGTATAGATGTGGTCCTTGTTTACAGAGCCATTTGGATTTGTACTTATAAAATTGTACTGGGCTTATGTGTATTTTATATTATATTATTGCAGCTAAAATACAATACTGATCAGTACACACACCAATCAAACAGAAAAGGCATGCACACATCAAAATATGTGATATATTTACACATACAAATAACCCAAAATACAGAGGGAAATGCTGTCTAAGGATATATTTGGCAGCATCCTGTAAAACCTCATTGTATGGGGAGTTAATACAACGTTCTCAGTGTCTCCAGTCATCTGAAATTTCAGTTTAAAGTTTTTGCACAATCACAGCCAACATAAAATGCAGCAGGAAATCGCCATTAGTCAAATGTGGTCGTCTAATCCCACTGCAAAATGGAGCTTTTTCATTTTTATCCCGCCACGGGTTAGTTTGTGATTTCATATGTCAGATACATCAATTCTGCCAAGGAGAGGAGATGGGGAAGAACAAATTAAAAATATAGCCTCCTTTGCTTCGGGGGAAGTAGGGAGAGCAGGTCTTTGTAGGGAACGGTAATAATGATCTCATTCGAGAGACTTTCTGGGTTTGATTCTTTGCTGCCCTTCCTCATAGTTAATTACACCCTGGCAAATTGAGGGCCTAAGCAGCAAATCCAGATGAACACACATTCCCTCTTTTCTGCTGGGATTGCACAGGGAAAGTGCACGTAGGGACCACGTCCTTGGACGTGCCCATGCCAGGGATGAGAGCCCTGACTGGTCACTGGTGGGAAAACCTGAATTTTTATCTCTCCCTTTCTTTCCCCCATCTCATTCTGCTCCTCACTCTCTCCCACTTTCTAATTCTCTCCCTTCATTCGTGCAACCACTGGGATAAATACAGCAACAGCCTCTCTCTTCCCAGAGCCTCATGCTTGGGAGGATATTTGTGTGTGCCACACTCTGCTTGACGATTTGTCTTAAGATAATTATTTCTAATGGCTGTTGTTGTTTTTCCTGCAGAAACTGTAATGTAGCCCCTTTTGTCTCATTGGCTGGAGCCTGTTGTTTCTGTAAGAAAAACAATAGGCCCTCAGATTAGGACTGCATATTATGGCTCTACTAGCACAGCAGGCTTTTGGTATTGGTACCAATCCTATCAATTCCTGGCATCCTTCCCCCTTTACTCCTGGTAATTAATCTTTTCATGAATGCTGTCACATTTAGAGCCATTTCATTAAGTTTCTGCTTCCTACATTTTTATGTAACTCCCCGCATCCCTCATCTGCTCCATCAGCTGGAGAGGCAGTGCCGGGTGTGGGGTGGCTCATCCCTCTTCCCTCCCCGTGGAACAGGCAGTCCCATCCATGAAGTCACACACCCATGACAGACAGGCAGACTCATGCTTCAGACAGCCTGAAAGGGGCAAAATTGAGCCATCAAAAATTAGGAAAAGCCCCTAAGAATGAAGCCCGTGGAATGTGCTGCCCGTTTCCCAGAAGTGTGTGCATAGCAAAGGCTGGGGAGGGAAGGGCTTACACACCCCATGCAAATGCAGAACGTTTTTCATGTGAAACACTGCAGGTTTCTCAAAGCAGGGACAGGATTTTGGGACAATCACTTCCTCCTGCCACGCACTGGTACTCCCCCTTCCTCCTTCTCAATAAATATCTCCCACAAAATGCACCAGCTTCAAACCATTTCTGCAAAGCAGGAGGGTAAGGGAAGGAAAAAAGAGGTTTAAAGCCCTTTTTGCTGCTGTCCCTGCAGACTGTCATTGCTGGCTGTGGAAGGGAGGTGGGTTGGGTGGTCACACACAGCCTGTGGCTGCAGTGCACATCTTCTTAGGGCACAGCAGCAGGGTGAGAGACAAAAGCTTGTATTCCCAGCCCTGCCTCAAGTGACCTTGTGCAACCTCTTAATTACTGCAATTACTTGCCTCCTGAGATGACATTATTAGGCCGTGCTCAGTAATAAGGGCTGTGAAGTTCACAGAATTATTTGTGCCGGTTGGTGGAAGAGCAGGGAGTAAAATACCCGGACACCTTGTGGCTCCCAAACCAGCCCAGGGTCAAAAGGGGTTGATTCCCTGGCTCTTCCCTGAAATTTGGAGTCAGTGGTGTCCCAGTGTCAGGTTTGGAGCTGGGATTTTTTCAGTGTGGCATCTGCAGTGAGGGTGACCAAAGGGCTGCGATGTGGCTGCACCTAAACCTGATTTACCAGGGACAGAAAAAAGCAACTGTCCTCCTCCAGTGCTGCCCATCTGCCAAATTCCATGTTTCCCCCCCAGATCAAACTCCTAAACGGTAAAATACCAATTATGAAATTTGAAAGGGTTAAACCTGAATGCTGCAGAAGCCAGTTTTTAGCATTAGCAACACTAATTCAAAATTCCAAAAAGCTGGGGCATTTTGCTGTCCTTGGGAAAAAACAAAGGAAGGAAAAAAACCACCACATCTAAAAACCCTGAAACAAACAACTAAAAGCAGACAGAACTGCAGAATTCACCCTAAGGCTGGGAATAAACATCGAGGATCTCAAGTGAAGTGTTTAGTTATTGAGAAGCAACAGCAGCTGAAAACAGGAGACTAAATGGAAAAAAACTAAACAGCCTTAAGTGTAATCACTGGTACCTCCAGTGACAGCTGTAGCTGCTTTTCCTTTCGGCTGAGGCTGCTGGGATGGAGCAACAGCCCTCCCACCTTGATGTTTGTTTGCACCAGGTGTGACAACGTGGCTGTCACCCAACACCTGCGGCCCCTGTGGTCAGCTCTGACCTGCAGGCCTCGTGTTTGGCTGGAATGACCCACAAAGATGCCAACCCTCCTCAGCACCAGCTGCAATCCAAGTCCTGATTCCTCACTCCCAGGCTCCTCTGCCTGGCTGCTCCCGTGCCAGGGGACACAGGGAACACAGATGCCCTGCTCAGGTCCCTCATCCATCACCAAATTAGCAACTGGTGATAGAATGAATTACCTGTTTGGGGAAAGGGTGGAGGGCAGGGGCTGGGCCAAAGAGCTGCATGGAGAAGGGGCAGGAACTTCAGTCTGCCCTCTGCAGCAGGCTTGGATACAGAGGGGCCATGGAGAAACTCATCTCTGTGATTTTTGGGTGGAAGGGGGTGCGGTGCCAAGCCAGGCAAACAGGAGGGGCAAAGCATGGGACACTCACTGGGGGCTGCAGGGAGTGAGTTCCAGTACCCTTCATCATGACCTTGTGAATAATTCAGCTGCTCTCTCTGTGCATCTTCTTCTCCACTGGAGTCAGAGGGAGCAGCCCTGCCCTCCCTCCAACATCTGCCTGGCAATTGCATTGCGTTACATCCTTGGGATTTTTCTGTTTGGACGCTTTTCCCCCCCCCTTTTTTTTTTTGGTCATCTGACACCTCTGTAATAGAGGAGGTAAAATATTTTTCATTATCTTCTCCCCATAATGTGGAAATCTTCGAAGAGGAGGTAGGAGGGAGGGTAGCTCCTCCAGCCTCATTTCCCTACTGCTGCCATTCCTTGGCTGTTCATCACAAAATGAGCCCACACACCCATTGCATCGTGGCACTGAGCCCATAATATGTTTTGCCTTTTCTTTCTTTTTTTTTTTCCACCTAAAATTATTTCACGTTGCAAACCTTGCCATTATTTCATGCTGTTTAAACTATATTTGTAGTCTTTGATCATACATAAGTAGACTGAAGCAAACTGCTGATAGAGAAGATATTGTTCTCTGTGTTTCTCCTCTTGCTTTGTTCATTTCATTATGCCCATAAGCTCACACAAAATGTTCATTGTGGCGCTGCACCTTTGTTATTAATTCTTGTGGTGCCCCACATATTTCTATGAAACGTGGTTCATTCACAAATGGAATTATTAGGGAGTCCATGCCAGTGTGCACGGGTGTATTTTACACACAACACACAATTATTTGCACCCCAAACACATATTTATCCCCATAAAACAGAGGGACCAGACCATCATGTCCTATTTATATCCTGGAAATACTTCATAATCCAGCTGCCAGGGATCATTGTCAAACTAAAATCTTGTTGACTTATGGACATATATTGCTGCCTTGAGACCTGGTGCAACAGCACAGAGACCCAGCACCAGGCAGAAATATCCCACCCAGGATTTCAGGGCAGGTACAACAGGCCAGAACACCCCACTTGACACCTGTGTGTCTCCTTACCCTCGGAACCATTATTTCCAAGGAGGCAGAGGAGTTAAATGGATAAGTGGATAACGCAGCAAGGAGGTGGGAACTGATTTGTGGCGTTGAACCCCAGCCTGGCTCCTGCTTCCTTCATTTTTAAGCCCCATGGAAGAGGACGTGGCCATGCTGGAGGGTCAGGCCTCTTTTCAAAGAGGACAGGTACCTAATCCCAGTGACTGGCCTCGTTTAGTGGCAGACAGATGTCCCGCTCCCAGGTTGCTCTGCAAATCACAGCGAGTCGCTCCATCAAGTAATTAAAAAGCTGCCCATGTGCAGGACGTGGATAAGCTTCTCTCCAGCCCTGACTCTGCTCCACGCCCGCGTGTCTGTCGTGTGCAGAGCACAAAGGTGTGATTTGGGTATGATTTATCCAATGTATCTTCAGCCTATCTTGATTTTTCCTTATAATTTGTTATTCTAGTTGCTAGGAGAGAGAGAGGTTAAAAAAAACTTTCATGTTTTTCTCTTGAAAAACAGCAATCCTGCCCCTCCAGCTCAAGTCCAGTTGTGCAGGGAAGGTGAAATAGGAGGGCAGGTGTGAGGTGTGATGAGAAGAAGCTGCTGAGCTACATCCATAGAACCACAGAACCATAGAACATCCTGAGCTGGAAGGGACCCACAAGGACCAACAAGTTCAACTCCTGGCCCTGCACAGGGCAACCCCCTGAGCAGGGTGACTGGAGGAGGCCCCAGAGTCGTGTCTGAGCAGGGGACAAGGTGGTCCCTTCCAACCAGAGACAAGATTTGGGATTTGGCACTGGAAACATTGCCCAGAGAGGTTGTGGCTGTCCCATCCCTGGGAATATTCAAGGATATGTTGGACAGGGCTTGGAGCACCTGCTCTGATGGAAGGTGTCCCTGTTCATGGTGAGGAGGTTGGAACAATGTGGTTTTTAAGGTCTCTTCCAACTCAAACCATTCTGTGATGGTTCTATGATGATGATTTCCCTTCATGTGCATCTCAGGTGAGCTGGGCACATGCTGCTGCAGATGTTCCCAACAGCTGCTTTTTTGCCACTTGCAGAGGGGTTTTCCATCCTTAAATGGCTTCATTCTGATGTGTAGGGCAACCAATACTCTGTGATAGGTTCCAGTAACTCAGCTTGCACCCTGTGATTTGTGTTCTAAAGCCCCAAACTCTTCCTTGGAAGGCATCTTCCCTTTCTAGCCTTGGTAAATACAGTGTCCAATTGCAAAATGCTGATATTGTGCAGCATGGAAAAGGCTTTTTTCCCCCTGAGTTTTATTATATACAATTGATTATACACAATTTTTCTCTCCTTCTGAAACCTGCACAATTGGACTCGTGTCGCCAGAAGAACCTGCTGTTACCCAGCCCCAGGGAGAAGAAACAGAGAACAGGAAGAAAGCCATGTTTTAAAGCTCTTAAAAGTTTTAAAAAACCATTTCTCTATGAAACATCTTGCAGCTGTGTGTACCAGGGGCCTTGTGATTGTCACACAGCACCGGGGCCACCACAGCAGTGTGAGTGCACCTCTGTGTGAGCATTTCCAGGCAGGGATGAGCTCTCTGCCATCCCTCTCCCAGGCCTGTTTCCTTCCACAGGCAGGGTACCAGTGTCTTTTTGCACCTCACAGCCTGCCAAATCAAGGGCCACAATGTCCCAGAAATAACAGGGACCAAATGAAGCTCGAGAACGGAATGGGTTTGACTCCTGGTCTGGAGGCTGTGGAAGAACAGAGCCTGGATAAGAGCAGAGATGTGGCAGAAGAGAGAATATCAAGACAGAGACATGGCCCAGAAGTGGCTTTTTGAAGCTTGGGTTGTGCTTCATCAGCAGACTGCTCTGGCTGCCCAGTGCCAGTGGAGCTGCTGGTCTGGGCTCAGGGAGTGGGGCAGCCAAGCAGGGATGACCACACTGGGATTGGCTGGGCCAGCATTGCTGGTGTGGGTCCATCCTCCAAGGCCTGGGCAGCACAAGGTCTGGGCTCTCTGCACCTCACCCCACTCACAGATGGACCATGAAGAGCAGGAACACAGAGGGAGATGTGGCATTAACCTCTGGGGGAGCAGGGAAGGAGCATGGGGGATATTTCCCAGGTTGCCAGAACCTCAGCAGATATCCAAGGCCTTTTCCCTGGAGGTGGTGGCCACCTGGATGCCCTTGTGAGCCCTCCCCACTGCCACCAGCCCAGAGCAGCCCGTGGCTGTGCCACCAGCACTGGCTGGGCCCACCACTGCCCGTGGCTGTGCACAGGTGACACACAACACGTAGCATTTACACACAGAAGGGACCACCTGAAGCTCCAGTCCCAGCTGGGCTGAGCTACAGCCACCTCCCCATCTGGCTGCTGTCTGCATCCTGCTGACATGGAACTGCCAGGTGAGTCACCCTCACCCAGCACCAGGTGAGCTGAGTTTGACTCAGAGCATCACAGGTGCTGGGAATGGCTTGAGCCTCCAGATGCTTCTGGGAGGAAAGGGGAGGATGCTAAAAATATTCCTAAACTCAGCTTGGGTTGGGTTGGAAGGGACCTTTAAGGTCATCCTGTCCAACACCCTGCGATAAGCAAGGACATCTTCAACTAAAAAAAAACCCTCACTGACCTTATTAACATAAAAATAAGAATATGTAGAACAAGAATTGTCCTTTTTAGTGTGGGGGTTCAAAGACTGGATCACCATTTGGGTGGTTATCATGGGCTATTCCTTTACACAAATGAAAAATGAACCTAACACAGAGACAGCTTGTAAAGACACAAACTAGCCTTCCTAACTGTGAGCATTTCCACAGCCTCCAAATTATCCTCTAATCTCAATTATATATAAATATAAATACACACACACTGACCTTACTAGCTGGGAAAATTCCCATGACTGGGAGTCCCCAAATCATTCTCTGCTCGTGATTAAATCCACACTCAAAAATAAATAAGTAAGTAAATAAATAAATAATTTGCTTAAGGGAAAAAACCCCCAAGATTTTATCTTTTTTTTTTTCTATCACAGCTGATAAATCATTATGATTCCCTGAATTACTGCAATATAGAACAGCATTGCAACAGCTTTTGGACACCACAGTTTTGCTACCCACGAGGGTAAAAACACTTTGTGTGGCCGAGCTGTAATTTTAGTGACTGAGAAACACTGAGGGATTGGGAAGGAGCAGCAAATACAGGCTGCTGGTGTAGACAGTGGCCTTCCAAAAAGGATTTCAGGGTCGAATGCTGTCTCTGTTTACCCTGTGTAAATCAGGTGGAACTCCACTAAAGCTAATAGAGGTAGTCTGGTGTCAAGCCCACGCGGATAAAAGGATCAGGCCCTCTAAGCTTTAAAGTTATGAGTCTTTTCAAACTGCAGATCTACTGTCATCATTTCAGTGATTACTTCTCCCTTTTTTTTTTTCCCAACACACAAACATAAAATAGTAACAAGATTAACAGATTAAAGAGCCAAAGAACAGCCAGTTTATTATACTCCTGCATTTAAAAACACTCAAATCTTTTAGGTTTCCTTCCTACTCTGCATCTTGAGGAGGGAGATCAGTATGTTTGTTTTTATTTGGTGGTTTGTTTTTTTTTTTACGTCAGCTTAGTATGGCTATGTAGGAAAATAAAACTGCCATAATATTATGAATTGCACAGTGCACTCGGCAAGAAAAAAACACTCCCAGAACTTCAGAACAACCCTTCTGAATATTTCAACTTTAAATAAAAAAAAAAATAAAGACTTTGCTTTCTTTCTGGAGAAGAATTGAGAGGACAAACGGAATGAAAAGGACAGAGCTGTTTAAAGCTAAAAATGTGCAAATGCTGCATTCCTTCTGGGAGAGGGAAAAAACCCCACAACCCAGCACCTCGGCACCAATATAAATTATTTAAATCAGCGATGGTTTGCGTTAAGGGTCTCGAACAGATTGCATAACTGTTGCACAACTAATGTGTACAAGTGTGTCACTAATTTAATTTTAATTTTACTGTATGAGTTTGTATAAGATCCCCCAGCTGTCATGTGCTCATCATCTGTCACAGAACTATCACTAAGCCATGCTGGGCTAAGACAGGATTATAAACGATGAACTGCCATGTGCTCTAAATCTTCTTATTTGCCTAGCCTGGAAGGTATGCCCTGCAAAATTTGATTGGCAGCGCGCTCTGTTCTGTCAATTGACTTTGAAGGCCCCTTTCCATTGGCGGCTCTCAGTGGCCGTATTGACTGTCACCTGCTGACTCCAGCACGTGCCTGACCCCGCGAGCCCAGGCTCCTTCGCGGCGCTCCGGTGGCACGTGCGGCACACCAGGGCATATGGCTGGGTGCAGCACGGAGCAACTGAAGCCAAGCAGCCCCCGCGCTGTTATTACGGCAGATGGGGGAAGCGTGGCATTCAATATTAAGACAGATGCCACCTCCTTATTCCACCTGTCTGGAACTTGGACATGGGACAGAATGAACTGTCTGCCTAATAATTAAGGAAACAAAGAGTGCATTTATGCAGCTCAGCGGAGCTCCGGCTCTGCGGCGCATGCACGGGAATAATTGTTGGCGATAACAATAAGGAAACGTAGAGCAGGGCTCATCAGATGTTCGGATACGTACACACAATTACAGTAGGAAACTGTACTGTTCCCAGCTGCTTTTGTAGCCTTTTATTTAGGCTGGTTGTGTATTAAGTGAAACAAGTTGGCTGGCATTATTACTATTATAAATAACGCTTTAAAATTACAGTGAAGTTCCTGAAATAACAAAGCGCCTACCGTTCCCCCTAACAGTCCCCGCTGCTGTTGTGCTGTGCCCTTTCTTGCAAATTTGCTCTTTGCTTCTCAGTAGTCAACTGTTTTTGTAGCAGCCAGAGAGAAGAAAAACATTCCTTCCAGGACCACTATTATTTTCGCGTATTTTTACACAACAATTTGCCTCTTTCTTTGGCGTTGTTTAAAAAAAAAGAAAAAAAAAAAAAAAAAAAAAAAAAAAGATAAGCGTGTAAAAAAGAAGGCCTGGCTTCTCAGTATTTGTGCTATGTTACGTTTCTGTTATTTAATCCCGCTTAATTTGGAACCAATTATGGTTGGACCCGCCGTGCTTTGTGATGGGAATGGTTGTGCTGGGGAGGGCTCGATCCTTCCTGGGTTGGAGGCTGGGCTCAGGGTGGCAGCAAGGCTGGGCTGGTGGCACTGGCCACACTGTGCCATGGCCCTGGTGCAGCCCACGTGTCCCCAGGACCCCACAGAGTCTGGGGTCTGGGATTATGGTGTGGGCTCAGTAGCACCTCTGTACTGGCCAGGCTTGGGTCTGAGGCCTCCTGAGTGGCTGGCCCGAGGAATGGACCCCATTTTCAGGGTGAATTCCTCCCTCCTAAGGGAAACCCTAACCATGGAAAAACCCAGTGCTGCTGCTGGCAGCATCAGTCTCCCCGTTGTGTGTCTGCACAACCCCCCGAGTTCAGAGGAATTAGGTGCTTGCACACAAAACTGAGCAGGTGTGGGTGTGTTGGCTGGGCAGAGACGTTTCTCTGTAGAAGCAATTTGCAATTAATGCCTATGACTGAGGACCTAACGTAATCCAGGAGGTATTTTTAGTATCTACTTACCTACCTCCGACCCTCTTTTAAATGCCTTGCGCTGATGTGATCACGCCCATCCTTAAATCTTTCTAATTAATTTTGTTCTCTTTTGACTGAATGAATTCAAAGGCAGCTTAAAAAAATCATCTGTGTGTCTGTCCCGGGATTTATCTGTAGATGGCAACTGGAACAGAGATGAATAAGTTGCAGAGAATGAAAAGGCAGGAGCAAGTGTTAAGGGCATGTTTACTCTGTATGTATTATATACAAGATTAAGGACACACAGAGTGCATATTGTCTCAGCAAGCCAGGAAAGTGGGCTTTTATGTTTATATGGATTTATTTGTATATACACACTGGCAGATATATATATATATATAATCTCTATATATAAAAATGAATAATTGGAATTTTTAAGGTAGAAAAATCATGTGCACACCACAAGCAAAGGTTGGTCCTCACATATATATGTGCATATCCAAGTACATACACTCGTTTAGACACTTGTACTTTTAAATATTTACAGTATAATGTGACTAATTAAACATCATAGATGGCAGTGTGTGTTTAAATATATACACAGACAGGCATGCTGAACCTGCTGTAGTTCTGTAATAATTCTGTAATTCTGTAATCATGGGCTGTTCTATATTTCTCTTTTCTAATTTATAACAGATGTATTTATGCCAGACATCTCGTCCTCAGGAAAAAAAACAACTACCAGATGTATCAGACTCTCCAAAGCACAGAAATCACATGCAACAAATTGCAAAAAGTAATCAAAGCCCAAACTTTTTTTTTTTGGTAGTAGTAGAAAAGGCAGCATTAAAAAAGACACAGATACATATTACAAGATGAGGATCAGTTTGAAAAGATCCCACAATATCTGTTACCAAGAGCTTTGTTAATCTTTAAAAACCTAGAATGATTATTTATACGGGAGCTGTGAATTAACCAGGCTCTAATAAATAGCTCACAGGCACGTGTGTCAAGATTGTGCTTTTTGTTTTTATATGTGTCTGCATTTGAGGGGAAAAAAAAAAGAAAAAAGAAAAAAAGAAGCTATTATTTGTTGATTTTTTTCTGTAACAATTATTTCAAATTAAAAGCCCATCTGACGAAAGGCATATGGATGGAGAGGGGGTTCAGTCCTAATTGAACAAACCAGGACTCGTGAGGTTAATTACAGATATTAACGCTGTTGTTCTTCAGCTTCTTGCCCTCACGAAGGCTCCAGCTTCCAAATGACCTGGCTCCAACAATAAGACTCTCTTTAGCCCATTAACTAATTGATAAAAATGTGAGTGTTTAGAATGAGTCTAATTAAATCACCGAGCCTTACAATTACGAGTCCATTTGGTAGCTGTCGGGAGATGGGTAACCTCAGCTGGCATTGTAGGCGAATAAAAGATAAAAATAAAAGGGAGCTTAACCAAAGATCATTTTGAAAGCTGTTCATTTGAAGACAAAGTACACATTTGCCTGAAATGTATACATACACCACTTCAGACTAGCACAGTGTCTTGAAAAGAAAATGGAGCGTTTAGCAATCATGATTTTTTTTTTTTCCCAGTGCATGCATGAAATTCTCAACAGGCTGTGTGATGGAATGAGCTGCTTTTATAATCATTTCTGAGTTACAGGGAATACCCAGATGCTTTGAGAGTGCCCAAACATTTGATACCAGGTACCTCTATGTTATTAACAATTTCTTCCCTCGCTTTTTCATAACTGCAAACTCTCTACAGGCTGGCATCCCTCCGTTCCCATTCTGGTTGTGGCTGCAGGGACAGTTTTGAGGTGTCCCATTGGTGGCAGAGACAGATTTGCTCATACACAACGCAGGTGCCCTTGGTGAGGGAGCTGGAAAATGCCTGGTGTGTGAAGGCTCCTGCTGAAGCTGTGCCTAATGTCCTAAGCATCACAGGCAATTTTCATCTCACTGTGTCAGGCAGAGATTTAGATCTAAAAAAAGGATGGCAAGGTGGGTGACGAGGTTTGCTGAAGTTATGGCTTCCACAGAAGGAATCCTAAACTGACAAAGTCCTCACAGGTCAAAAAGAAAAGGTGAAAGTTGGATATGACAAGAACCTATACTATAAAAAGAGATGGAGGAGGTGACGAGGAATGAGGATGCACTGTCTCATGAGCAATATCAACCAGAATGATCGTTTGATGGATTCCAAAACAAATGGATGAGGTCAGGTTTTTTGCTGTTAGGCTGCTGATTTCATTGCCAAAGGAAGTTTTGGGCACCAGAAGTTTAAATCATAAAGCTCCTAAACCAATTAATGGAATAAAAATCCATCCCGGACCAATAAATGCAAAGACACTGTCTCTGTCTTGGAAAGTCTCTGAGCTGCACATGTCTGGGAAATGGAACAAGATATAGGGGAATTTCCACTATCTACCCTGCCATTATGGTGTGCAGCCATTACCAGTAACAAGCTGCTGGGATAAACTGGGATTTTTTAGTTCTCTCCAGGACTGCAGTTTGTAGGGTGTAAGGTGTTCCAAAGTGAGTGGGCTGTATAAAAGCATGTCCAGGATGGTGTCACAGGCACTCAAACGCACTGCAAGGAGCTTTGCACAGCCTGTGCACAGCAGAGAGTGAGAAGACAAAGCTCATCTCGTCAGTGAACGAGGGGGGCTGTGCTTTGGGCAATCTGAAATATGGCCAGGGAGAGAACTGCACTTATGGCATGTTTTGGCTCCCTGCATCTCTCCAAGGCAGGTGGCTGGAGTCCACCAAGGTTTGTCTCTGCCCAGTGATGAAATGGCCAGCACAACAATTTGGAGGTAGTCACGTGTGGACCAGGAGTCCCTTCCCTCAGGGAAGCTTTCCCATTATTTCCCAGGATGGAAATCTTAAAAAGTCAAATGACAGTAAGATAAGCAAATCCCAAACAAGTTTCTGTGTCAGTACAAAGAAATCCCCCTGCTTGCTGCCTGGCCTCTTTCACTGACTGTCCAAACATAATTTTGAGGATATTCAGGGAACTTGGAGGATGAAACAGTGGAGGTGCATGGCTTGACCCCATAGAGTGCTTCACATCAGCATTAACACCAAATTCAGTAAGTCACAGCTCTCAGGTGTCCTCAACTGCAAGTGCTTTTTGCACAAGCAGAAAAAAAATATCTGTGCTCTGTTAAAAAACCAGAAGAAGCCAACCCTCATCTTCCTTTCTCACAGCCTCTCAATCTTTCTTCCTTGGATAAGGAAGTCTAGCTCAAAGATTATAGAATCATGGAATGGCTTGGTTTGGAAGAGGCCTTAAGGAACATCCAGTTCCAACACCCAGCAGGGACAACTTCCACCATCCCAGGTTGCTCCAAGCCCCATCCAACGTGGCCTTGGACACTGCCAGGGATGGGGCAGCCACAGCTTCTCTGGGCAACCAAGATAAACATTGATCCTTCTCTTTGTTCTGCTGCTCCTGCTTCCTCCTGTCTCCACATGATGCTCCTGTAGATGCCTCTCCCCACTTTATTCATGGCAAAACTCCCTTTGATTTCCCAGGCTTTGGGTTCAGGCCCCACAAAGCAATGAGCTGTTAACAGAGATCCTTACCCAAGCAGGGCACCAGCCGTGTGGCCACAGAGCTGGGCTCAGATGGCATTTCAGGTGTTGTGAGGAGGCAAGGCAGAAAAGCAGACTTGGATCTAGCCAGAGCTTAGTTCATTTCCGGCTTTATCGATATTTAACCAGTCTTGGACAGGGCCCAGGAGGGAGCTGGCAGCCAGTTCAGAGCATGGAGCACAGGTGTGATGTACTCCTGCCAGTTTGCCTTGCTCCCAAGATGGGCAGCTGTGCTCTGCTGTGCTGGATGAGGCTTCCAAGCAGCCTTCCAGGGTAGCCCAAGGTAGGGCCTGCATCCTTAGATTAGCCTTGGAATGGCAGGGATAAAGACAACCACGGGAAGGTCCGCCTGTGTGGACCAGAATGAGCAATTCCAGACAGTGCTGCTGTTGGGGGATGCAGGAGAGGGGCTGCACCTGCCCACAAAGCACTTGGAGAGCAAAGGATGGGAGCCTTTCAACAGAGGGAGCAGGCGCCGTGCTCCAATCCTTCAAGGCTCTCCCTCTGCCAAGCACAGGGCTCCTGCCTGCTCTGGATTGACCCTCAGCCAAATGGCAGAGATCCACAGCTCTGCCTCAGCCAGGATCTGGGAGAGGAGGGAATGGCACAGCCAGGCAGGGGAACTGAGGCACAGAGCTGGGGCAGCGGGGCACTCAGAGCTGTGCCGCCCCTCTGCAGGGAATTCACACATCTTGGGAGGAATAAAAAATGGCAAGGGAGAGTCTGGGATGGGAGGAGCTGGGAAGGGAGGAGGTTCTGGTCCAGCTTCTGACAGAATGGAGAGTCTGAGTTGAGGCCCCTTGAGCTGCACTCCAGATGTCTGTTATGCACTGACACCTAGGTAAAAATCTCCATGAAACTCAATTAATTAGTCAGGAGATTTTGGTAGTTGAAAAACCTAAGGATTGGGGCTGGATGAAATGTATTTTTCCTATTTTTCACCTGCCCAAGCTTTCCTGAAATTATTTTACAGCAGAGATATAGCTTTTGATTAAAAAGAAAAAATAACATTTTTAAGAATGAGATTTTGTGCCTTGTTGTGAAGGCCAGTAGAGGGAAGAGAGGGTCTGTCAGCCCATGAGACACAGGCTGATATTTCCCACTTATTCACATTTTCTTCCATTGGTGAAGGCTACTTTCAAGTGGGAAGAGAATATTATAAAGTCCAACATGTTGTAAATGGGCTTTTGTGAAAAGCCTTGCAAGAGAGAGGAAATAAA
>VWZP01007855.1:1796637-1811308 GCA_013396995.1 Dicaeum eximium | reverse complement strand
TGGCAGTGCCCAAGGCCAGGCTGGATGGGGCTTGGAGCCACCTGGGATAGTGGAAGGTGTCCCTGCCCATAGCAGGGGATGAAACTGGATGAGATTTAAGGTCCCTTCCAACCCAACCATTCTGTGATTCCATGAAAAGAAAAAAAAAAAATCTGCTCCAAGAGATTTTCTGAGTTAGGTGATGGACTGCTGCAAGAATTGGTGCCTGGAACACCATCCTTTTCCTATGGCAGGAATAACCCTCTCCTTAAACCTCTCCTGTCCCTTCCTGCAGACCCCCCCCATGCAGCTCCTCCTCTACACAGCAGCTGCTCCCACCTGGCTCCTGCTCTGCCACGTCCCTCCTGTCACCAGAGTCACAGCTCTGGTGGCTGAAATGACAGCACTGCAGAGCAGAGGGCTGGGATGAAGGCTGGCCACTCAGCAATCTGCCTTGTGCAAGGGAACTTGAGGAGTTTCAGCTTGATTGGATTTCATCACCTTGGATCACACACAGGATTGTGTCACAGGTGTCAATGGAAAAGCATTAAAACAGAGAAAGAAACATAATACAGCTCAACCACTGATTGAATCTCAGCCACAGAGCTGCCAAGAGAAGACACCTTCTGCACAGTAAAAATCTCACTGTTTTCCAGGCAGAGGGGATGCAATACATCTGAAGAATGGCTGTGTGCAGGGGGGAGCGAAATAATTTAGAAATGCCTGCAGCAATATCTGAATGGAAGCCCTACCCTGCAAGTCACTGTTTTAAAGATAAAGAAACTACTCACAAATATAAAGTTCCAGACCTGGGCACATCTGGCATGAGGGCAGGGTAATAAAAAAATGGCCCATTAAGGAATGAAATGCTTGTTTAGCATCGACCAGGCCTCCTGTTTTATCTCAGGACTTATCAAAATAATTGCTTGGTAACATACTAAACAAATATTAGTGTGCATTCCACCGTAGGGCCAGGGGAATGGAGAGAACAGGTTTCAATTTTAAGCATAACATCACATCCTCATCCTGTAGTCAACAGAGGTCAGTAACATTGGTAGGTTTTTAAACTACAAGATTCAAGGACACAGATCAGAGACTTCCACATTTATATTTTAGGTGTTCTTATATCCTATTACCCTCACAGAACTGACCAGGCTGAGAAAATACTGAATACAATGTCTAGATATATTTAAAGCCATTTAAAACCATTGAAAACTGGTTTATGTCCATCCACCAGCCAAAACTGACTTGCTCCCGATTTAACTTTCAAAGATAATCAGCAAATTCCAAAATCTTGGGTAAGGTTTGCACAAAGACTTTTAGAAGGCCTTATTTTGAACCTGTCAAAGGCAAGGAGACACTGAGAAAATCCTTTTCAGAGGTAGATGGAGGATGATTTAGCTATGGGGAACAAATGAGCATGTCCTGCATGCACAGGCACACACACAGATTGAAGGTGAAAGTATAAAATATTCTCCAAGTCCAAAACACTTTCTCCTGCTCTATGCAAAAGAGGAGAAGATCCAACCAGCCATTCCTACCACACAGACACTCTGCAGGCATCTGCTCAGGCTTTCAAAAAACCCACTCCCTTGGTTTTATCTTTTCCTCCTTCTGCCGAAGCCCCATCCCACTGCTCTGCTGCAGTGGGTGGCTGCAGCAGCTCTGTCTGCCTGCAGGCCTGCCCATCTGCCTCTGAGAATCTAGACTCGATCACAAATGTATTTTTAATGCATTGGTGAAAGCATTTACTTAAAATTATCTCATTTCCCCTCGGGGGATTTTCAATTAAACAAACACATAATAATTATTTCCTTTAATTACTCATCTCTGCTTACCTGGAGCTAGGGCACCTCTGCCCTGTTACACATCTGAGAGCTGTCAGATTGATTCATTAGTATTTATTTGTTTCCTGTCTCCAGACCAGAGAGATGTACCATGGGCATTTAAAGAAATGCTGCCAATGTCAAGGGGAATTTTTTTCCTCTTGATGAGGACAGCTCACTCCTGTGCAGTGTTTGGGAGCCTTTCCCAATGCTGGTTGCAGTTGTGGTGAATCACCAAGATTTAAAGGTGGGACTTTATCCTCAAGGCTTTCCCTCATTGTCCCACCCTTCTCAAATATCAAACCCTATGAGAGATGGGATAAGGTTGATTTTTACAGTTTTAATCCCCCAAATTTAGCAATGCCCACTCCCACCTATCCTACTTGGAACCCTGCTTCTAGCAAAGGGATAGGAGAAGGAATTTCTCCTCCAGCCCTGTGCAAACACCACCAAAGTTCTGTGGATTTTATCCATCTCCACATCCCCACTAAACTCCCCACAGCCCCTGAAACCTGCTGATTTCCTTGGGGAGCAGCACACAGACATTCAGCTGGGATGCAAACAAGAAAGGCCTGGAAAATAAACCTTATGATGAATATACTGAATTACTTTTACTGGAACTCTGAATTTCAAGCTGGATCTGCCACTCCCAGACCTATCCACTGCCCCTTTCCCAACTCCCACCCAGACCCTGTTATGCTCCTCTTGTAAAATTGTGTATTGATGCCCCAAGGAGGAGGGCAAATAAAATCGATCTCCCTTGCACTGCTGAGCAGCCTCAAGCACTGGTGAATCAGGGAAAGACTCTGTGACTTTTACTTCCCACAGAATCCCCTCAGCAGGAAGGAATCCAGGTTGAGTTGTTTGTTCTTTAAAGCTGAGTTCAGAACCTGAGTGTGATGCAGCCATGGAAAGAGTGCTTTCTTGTACCAAACGAAGCAGAAAAAATATAAATCTAAATATTGCCAGCCCTTCAATCACATCTTAAAATAATCTGTGTTTGCTCCCTGGCAAATGCAGCACTGAAATAAATTTTCTGAGGCACTAAAATGACCTGGTGAAAGAATCTTACTGTCACCATGGGACAAAAAGCACCTTCCCACATCAATATATCTAGAGAAATTCTGTTAGAATTCAGTTTTAACTGAAAAAGTGTGAGTTTCTTTTACAATGCTCACAAATAACCTTTTAAAAGCAACCCCCCCACCAAAAATGGTCAAAATGCCTTTGCAGATAATTTGGTGAGGTGTGGGTTTGTTTGGTTTTTTTAGGTTTTTTTTTGTAAAGTCATTTGACTGTCTTCTCTTTGAAACAACAGCATCAGCCTTCATTAAAGCAAGGTTCCCAAAACTGTTTTCCAGTTGAAGAAATGTCATGCAAATCTATGTGAACAGAAAATCCTGGCAGGCAACAGAGGAGATGAGCATCATCTGCAACAACCATCCATCCCACCCCAGGAGCTCTCCAGGCGCAATGGAAGGTGCCACAAACAGAACATTCTGAAGGTTTTACAAATAAACTTTCAGTAAACACGACTGAAGGGCTCACATGTGTGAGGCCACTCGTGTCACAGGCATTTGCAGGATCAGGGCTTACAGAACCAGGACACAGGGGGAGTTAGAAGATAATTATCCAAAGAGACCTACAATAAATATCTGTGGGCCAAACAGCACCATATGCACTGTATATTGATTTGGTAGTAAAGGGATTACTTGAGTGGTAGTGTCTATCCTGTATATTATTCAAATACAACAGATGGGAAATTGGCATGCCATGTAAAATACAAAATTCAATATTCACCCAAGTGGGCTGATAAATTATCATAAACCATTTATGAATATCCCTCAACCATGAAGGCTAATAATAAAATAAAATTTAAAAATGCAACTCTCAGCCCAGTTCTATCAAACAGCAGAGATGGAGGCATGTGCTGGAATAAGGGCTCTGCTCTGTCACCCAGACTGAGCCAAGGCTGGGTCTTCTTCTGCCCATGGTCCCACCAGGCTCAGGAGAAGGTCCACCACTACCTGTGATAGAGAGAAGAGTCCTTGATCCCATCCTGAAGAGGAATGTCATCCTGAGAGAGGCCAGCATGAGCTGGGATGTTTAAAAGAAATAAATCAGGAAACAAAGAGGAGGATATTTTCACCCACTGCTTTTCATGAGCAATGAGTAAATCAGGCAAGCCAGAGCTGTTGGATGGAATGGGAATGGGAAGAAGATTCCGTAGTCCTGGACAAAGACATCAGCATAATGAAAGCACCATGACTACAGGATTCATGCAGAATATCTCCCCTAAGGCAGCCAATACAGCACAGTGCTCTCTGATCACCCCTCAGCCTGCTGAGGAGGCTGCTGAACAGAGACTTCAAAAAACAAATCTCTAGCAGGGGATGGCATCTTCAGCCTTCTTCCCAAGCAGATTCTTTTTGGCAGTGGTCATCAGGTGGGCAACGACAAACGCCGAGGTGTTTGGACATTGGGTGTATTTTGAACATCAAAACCAACAGCCAGGTTAAAAACAAGGCTCCAGTCCCCAGCGACCTACTGGGCTCTTCACATTCCTACAGAGGAGGGGCATGCAGTAGTTGCATGTAGTTGTCTACTAACCAGTAGTTGCCTACTTTGAACCCCACGAGCATGGATCACACAAAAATTAAGAATTCAGGGCAAGAAAAAATATTTGGAAGCTCAAAGGAGGTTGTCTCCTGATCAAAGAAAACTTTTATCCTGGCTGTGTGGGGATAAAATTCATGAGGACAAATTTGAAACTGGGGACAATGATGAGGAGAGAAGGGAGGTTTGAGCATTGCAGCTTCAAGGATCAACCTCGGCTATTCTGGCTGGAAAATAAGGGGAAAGAGACTACCCAGAGGGCAGAATTCAGCACAGTGTCCTAATGAGCAATTTCTGTCTCACAGAGGACAGCTCACACTGGGTCTTAAGTGGGCAGCCCAACCGATATGTGAAAATTAGGAATATCCTCTGTCTTCCTTCTGTTAGTTTAGATGCCTGATAGACTCTTTTGTCTAGACTGAGTTATTGCCTGTTCCTGATAAACCTATCTGTAAGCTGTTAAGAGTATTGACAGGAAGTTAGCCAACATGGCACCATCTGGACCAGTCTAGCCAGTCCCCATGACCATGGCTAAAGATGACCCTGCCTCAGGGTTATTAATCAGAAAAGGAAAAATTACCCCCCCTCCAGACACACATTTCCACCACTAAATCATTCTAGAAATAATAATAAGGAAACTGAAGATCTCTAAAGGTCTCGTTCTCCAGAAATCAGGTCCTTTAGAAATGCTGCATGTTTGTTCTGCACTATGCATAGTTGTATCCAAAAAAACAAAAAAGGTATCTAGATTAAAAAAAAAATAAAAACAAAGCTTATTGTGAGTAGTTCTGGACTAGAAAAAAATTACAGGCTTGCTTTCACCCATAGACAAGATTTTCAGAATGAAGCGGAAACAATTCAGGAGGAATTTATAGTCAGGGGATTAATCCTCAAACGACACACAAAAATAAATTACCTGTTTTTTTGGTTTTTTTTTAGTATTTCTTATCATCCAGCAGCCTCATTCTGCTTTCTCCTTGAAAGAAGTGCCACCTGTTAGACCACCAAAATATGGATTTATCTCTCGGTCTTTGGAAAAAACAAACCCACTCAGTTTTGCTCTTCGGAGATCAGTCCATTGTTGTGTCTTTGCACTTAACTCTGCTCTGTCTGTTACCTGGCACATCTAAAAAGTGTCACACTTACATGAATAAGATTCCTCTGCTAAAATCTCTGCAATCTTATGGTACAAATGCTTCTGCTATTAATTCCAAGAATTTTGGGGATGCTGGAATTGCCTCCCTGGTTTTATCACTGACATGCTCTGTTAGCCAAGACACTTCTCTCAGGTTTTATATCTAATTCCCTACATTTTGCCTACTTTGCCTATAGAGATCACACAGTCCTTGAGGATCTCTAAGCCCCAGGCTCTACTGGGGCCAAAAATCCCTGTCCACAAGATAATCAGCAGCTGCATGTTTCATTAGAGGTGTGTGTGCTCGCTCCTTCAGCAGAGAGACAAGGGAAAAGAGGAAAGGGAAGGTGCAGGTGCCCTTCCATTGTTGAGCAAGAGGAAACATGCAAAGAGACATCCAGAGCCACCTCCTGAATCCATGCCCCGTGATAACAGTGCTGGGCAGGGCTGTGATTCATCGCATTTCACTCCAATACTTAACAGACACAAAGAGACATCACAGCAACTTCTCACGATGATCAGCCTTGGGGGGGAAATCTGATTCGTGCCTACAAAACATTCTCTCTAGCAATCACATAAAGCAATTATTTGGGATTTCATCCTTTTCAAGCCATCTCTTTCCTCCTTCCACTTTTCTTCTTTGCCCAGCACACGAGAATCACCAGATTATCAACACAGAACACCACCAGAGACCCTCTTAAATCCGTGGTAAATGAGTGTCCTGACTTTCAAGACCCTGCAGCTGTCCCTGCTGATCCTGCTTAGTCTAAGGCAAAGACCTCTGTGAAGCTCCTCTGCTCCCCTTTTAGACACTGGCTTGAACTTTGGGACCTTTGGGCCATGGGCTGGGTATTTGTCTTTGCTCTTGGCACCAGGGGTGCAGAGCAGAGTAGCTGCTGGCACACTGCTGACCTCAGTTTTGCATCCTGTGCCCATGAGAACGGGAATCTGGCTCATTTTCCATCCTTTCTGAGGTGATACCATCCCAAATCCATTCTTTGGCCGCTGGTTCTCCTACCATCTTTTTTTTTTTTTTTTTTTACAATAAGGATTTTGGGCTGTGAACTTCCACAAGCTCAGTTGCCATGCAAACTGGGTCCTTCCCATCCTCCCAAGAATAGAAACTTCCACCTGTAGCATTCAATTAGCTTTCAGATGCCTGATCACATCAACTCAGGCTTTTCTCACGTCCCCATTACTTTAACATTTGCTTTTCAAGTGACAAGCAATGCCACTTTTATAGCTGTGTAGGCTCTTGCACCCCAGAGTAGCAGGGCACTAATGTGCCATTACTATAATTAAGAAATACAGGACGATTCAGTGGCAAAAAGAGAGGGGAAAAAAAAAAACAACCACCAGACAGAAAGACAGAGGAGCCCCCTGCAACATAATTGGTCACTGCTATGAATCTTTACTCAGGGGACAGATAGCACGACCAGAGGTAATAGCTTACACACGTATTCTTGAGCTGTGCAATAGATGGAAAAGTGTCCCAGATGGATTGGGCAGGGGCTTAGTTCCGGGATTATGATGAGACAGTGGGTAATTATTGAGTGGCATTGCCTCAGCGCTGATTATATCTGCAAGCTTGTTCCTTTCCTTCAGAGGAAAGCATTGATAAAGATAAACCATGCTGCTCTATGTCCTTCATGTAGCACAAAACAACACATTTCAATCTAACAGGATCAGGTCTCCACTTTGATCACAATCTGTTACCTAGATGTCTTTGCAAATTAATCAGCCCTGCTTGTTTAGCTCCAGTCAGTTTGTACTGCTAAATTAATAAATGTACTAGGAGCAACAGAATACATAATTAAATTCTACAGTTTAATCTCCACATAATAATTTTGACCTTAGTCTGGGGCCTCTGTTATAGCCAGCAACACATTGAATAGAGGCAGACCTTGCAATGCAGCTTACACTAACAATCTACCTTGAATGATTACGCAGGGGCGCTGCAATCAAGAGCCACGAAAATCAGAGGAAATTAGGAAAACAAAATTGTGGCCACAGCTTCTGCCCATAGAAAACAAAAGGGAGCTAATGCAGCACAAGGGCACACCTACCTCAAAAATTAGAGAAAAGTGCTCTGCCTTGGTTCAATTAACCAGAAACATTTTGTATTTCCAGTATCTGCATCAAATGCAACCCAGAAGAGCAGAGGATGGCTAATGTTCTTCCCAGGAACTCTTCCAGACTTTTGGGAGAAGAACAGGTCATGCCATGGAAGGGTTTTCTGTGCTGGCCTTGTCAAAGGCAACATCATTGATTTATCACAGCTGTTCAATATATCTGTATTTAGCGAACACCTCTCTCCCACATTCTGTACAATTCATATTTAAATCTGTTCTCTCCCCACTAGTGGGAATTCAGGAGCTGGTCCATGCAAAATACCCAAAAAGATCAGAGATGTCAGAGATTGTTTCAGTAAAGAGAGAGACACCTGCTGAACACTCTGCTCACAGAACTCCATGAGGAAGGGGCAGGGGGACCAAGGGAGCTTCACCTTTAACTTGCAGTCTGCAAAGGCTGTGCTCCAGGGGGCTCACAAAATAACCCCTAAAAAGGGAGTTTTAGGCTAAATGTCAGTGTTTAAGGCTCTGCATCCCCACTGCACCTTCAGGGACATCCATGACCACTGACTGAGCAGATCCATCCACCTCTGCCTTCCCTGTGGACACAGCAGTGCGTGGGTTTGTGTTCAACCACGCTGCTGACAACCAGCACAGCCACACAGACACCCCCATCCTGCCTCATCTCAGGACTTTTCCATGAGGTCTCTGACCTCCCCAAAAATTGTGTCTTGCTCATGTACAAGGAAGTACAGACCGACACAGAAAATGTGGATCAGAGTTCCCACTTGGTGGCACAAATATTGTGTTAAATCTTTACATTCTCATGCTTTGCTGTGTTTCTTCTGCCTGCCACACGTTCAGCATCGGAGGCTCTAACATAAAAAGACGGAGGTGACAAATCAGAAAATGCTAAACCTTTGTTCAGAACCAGCCTATATCACTGAGATCCTTTGGTTTTGACTCGTTCTTTTGGGGCCAGCAGACTGGAGGCACCAATGACCTGATGGATCAGTAGAACTTGCTCCTGTGGTACAGAGCCCTGTTGTGAATAATAAACTGAAACACTTGTTTTAGAAAACAGCACATTGAAGAAATAAAATCAGGACAACCAAGAAAATACCTGGTAGTAATGGTTATTATGCATTTCCTTTAAAATATTTTAATTAAAAGCCAGCTAGCTGCCTTAATACTTTGTGATTTGAGATAGCATCAAGAGCTTAAAAAACAGTTTGGCAGACAACATTTAGCAGACCATGTGAGCAGTAAAACATCTGATGGAGCTTGGACTCTGTCTAAGACCTTGACTGGTAGCTGGCACTAGAATCCTTAAAAGAACTGAAGGTAAATAGTGCTATTATTTATACAATTGTAAACAAATTCAGTGCTATAGGTCCAAGTGTTGGCAATATTCAGAGATTTCAGAATTATTCAGAGTGGTCACACTCTCAAACTATGTGCAATTATGGCATGGGACAGCACAGAATTAGAGCTGGCAGTGGATGCTCCTCTTGGACATGCAAGTTGTCTCCTGTAAGCTCTGTAAAGTCTCTGTGCTCTCACAGTAACACAACTGTGGCCAGAGATGATGCATTACAAGAACATATTTTGATTCAAAATTCATGGTGCAGATCAGTTTAGCACTTGCCTCACTGTCCTCCTCCAGTGCATACCAAGGTTTAGATGTGACTCATTGCACAATGGGTAAAGGGGTGAACTGGAAACTGGTTGGGTCAGACAAAGTTTCTAGAAGTTTCCAGCCTGTAAGAATGTCTTGGTCTAACAGGAAGCAGCAGGAAGTATAAGGGGTAGACTCATAAAATGAATAATAAAATCATAGAATCCTTTAGGTTGGAAAAGTCCTCCAAGATCACCAAGTCCAACCACTCCCCCAGCCCTGCCAAGGCCACCACTAAGCCCTGTCCCCAGGTGCCACATCCACATCTTTTAAATCCTCCCAGAAATTATGTCTCCACCACTCCACCACGGCCCTGTGGTGCCAGGGCAGCCTGTGCCAGTGCTTGGCAGCCCTTTTGGTGAAGAAATATTTCCTAATCTCCAATCTAAACTTCCCCTGGCACAGCTTGAGGCTGTTCCTTCTTGCAAAAAAGAGGAATCACAATGCAGGAGAAATGGCAAAAAAGCAGGAAGATAACAGGAAAACAGACTAAACCACTGTCCCTAAGCACATAGAACAAAAATTGTCCCTCATGAATAGGACAAAGGGAACAATCCTCCAGCCCTGCAGCTCTTGTTAAGAATTTGGATAGATGGATGCATGGAGTGAGTTATGGCCTAGCACAGCAGGCCTCATGAGCAAACACAGATATCCAAAATGGAGATGTCTCTCTTCAAGCTATTTATCTGCAGCTCCTGTCAATAAATGGGGCAAGAGAGAGAGACAGAGAGACAGAGAGAGAGGCACTTGTACAATCTGATCCTTCTGATGTCCACCTTAGTCACCAAAGCTCAGATGATTCCTGTGTCTCGATCCTGGTTTGTTGCCTGTTAAATCCACACTGTTCCTTGTGGCAGCACTCACAGACCACTGTCCCCAGGTGCCAGGGAGATAACAGAGAATCACAGAATCACACAGAATCAGTTGGGTTGGGAAAGAGCTCTGAGATCATCGAGTCCAACCTATGCCTGAACACCGACTTTGTCAACCAGACCACGGCACTGAGAGCCACATCCAGCCTTTCCTTAAACACCTCCAGGAATGGGGATTTTACTGCCTCCCCGGGCAGTCCATTCCGATGCCAATCACTCCTTCTGTGAAGAATTTCTCCCTAATATTCAACCTAACCCTCCCCTGGAACACCTTAGGACCGTGTCCTCTTGTCCTGCCCCTTGTTCCCTGGGAGCAGAGCCCGACCCCTGTGGCTGCACCCAGGGAGCTGTGTAGAGCCAGAAAGTCCCCCCCTGAGCCTCCTTTTTGTTCAGGCTGAGCCATTCCCAGTGCTCCAGCCCCTTCCCCAGCTCCATTCCCTTCTCTGGACACACTCCAGCCCTCAATGTCCTTCCTGAACTGAGGGGCCCAGAGCTGGGCACAGCACTCGAGGTGTGGCCCCAGCAGTGCCCAGCACAGGGGGACAATCCCTGCCCTGGTCCTGCTGCCACATTATTCCTGATTTGAGGAAGGAGAAGGACTGAAATCTGATGACTCCATACATACCTGGAGCACCAGATTGCTCCTCTGCACAGAGACCTATTGATGGTAAATTTGTGTGGTGGCTCCTCCATTTTTGGCCACACAGCCTGATCACCACACAGCTCTAAAACATTCCCCCACTGCACTCAGTGTTTCTCCTGTGTTCATCAAGGCTGGATACTGGCATGATAAATGAGGCAAAAACCAATATTGTACTGAATTATCATGATTTACAGCCCTTCATACCACAGAAAAGCACAAATCACCCTAAAACAGTCATGTCTCAGATCTTGTTGCATAATCAAATACAGTATTTAGCACAACTGTGTCATTTTTCATGTGTGCTCCATGTGAAGTGACACAAATCACCTTCCTCCTTACACTGTGTACATGCAATAGCCACAGAGATGGGAAATAACCAGAGAATATTCTGAGTTGGAAGGGACCCACAAGGATCATCATTTATCTTATTTATTAAAACATCATGCATTATAGAAGGGTGACCAGAACTTTGTTTTAAAACCTAATTTTAAACATCTATAAAAACAGCACCTATGCAACTAATTCATTTATAGCTTAGAGTTTATATTAGCAATTATTACTAAGCAGAAGCAAGGCACACAACTTAAATGCTTATATTTTTTAAAAAATGGAGAAGAAATGAAAAAAACAGAATTAGGAAGAAAATTTCATATTCTTAAAGAATAAATAGACTTCTAACACTGAAAGGACAATCCAAGCAGTCAGCCCTGTTCACCATTTATATCAATTATAAATGTAAAGATCAACTAGAATATGGAAATCTCTGGAGGCCAGGGGAATTAAAAATATTATGCAGAATTGTCATGCACTATTCTTAAAAAATAAACTCCAAACCTGTGCGTAATGTGGGAGCAGATAAGCATTTGCAGTCAGGTTGTTGATCCAAAGAGAGTAATTAAAGAAGGTGAGGTCTAAACTTGTCAAAGTCATTTTGCCCTACTTTCCTATTTATAGGTTTCAAAATGGAAAAAGCCTTCAAAAGGATTTGCATCCTAGCTTCCCTCTGTAAGATCCTTCTGCAAGAGATTTGAGAATTAGCTGCTGTGCCTGCAGTATATTAAAATCTTTGACAGCCATCCACTTGGGGAATCCCTGGGAAAAAAAGAAACAACACACACCAAAAAAAATATATATATAACCACCTCATTTTGCTTCAAAAGGTTCACACTATCACTTGAAAGTGGAGAATAAATCACTGTTCTTCAGAATTGTTCCTGAGGCTTTTCCATTCCGGGAGGTCCTGCAGAGGGGAGGGTGTGTGGAAGTGCAGCCTCCCACGCCTTGTCCTGCTGCTCACCTGCTCCAAAGGTGTCTCCTGCCCCTGGAGAGCAGGGAGGAGAGAGCAGGACCTCTTCCTCCTCTCTCAGTGTGGTTGGGTTGGATAAGGAATAGATCCAGTCATCTTTCCAATCTCAGCATCACAGAATCCCAGAATGGTTTGGGTTGGAAGGGACCCATCTCATCCCATCCCCTGCCATGGGCAGGGACACCTTCCACAATCCCAGATTCCTCCAAGCCCCATCCAGCCTGGCCTGGAACACAGAAGTATAAAAACTTCTGTATAAAAACTAAAAAAACCCCTAAAAACTAAAAAATACAAGTTCCAAGCATTCCTCACAGGAATTCACTTGAAGAGACAAGACAGCACTGGGGCTCTGCTCTGTAAAAGACAAGATATTCTTTGGGTGAAATCTTTTCGATTTCGACTTTTTCCTGCACCAGTAAATTTTAAACCCTCTTTAAACTGAAGGCTCTGCAAGACAATCTGGTGACATACCAGTGGTAATGTGATGAAATGTGTTCATAGAAATGTTTTACATGAAAAAGAAAACAAGTTATTAACCTTGAAAGCTGAAAAAATTTGACATTTTTTGTCATTCAATATTTTTGACAAAACCAAGAAAAGTCCATCTTGAAAAAATTTAAACTGCAGTCCTGATTTAAAAAAAAAGAGAAAAGGAGACACTTCAGTGTGAATTAACTGCAACATTCTCAGCTATGAAAAACTTGCTTTAAATGGACACTTTAAACATTGAGTCTTCTACTTATCACAGGAAAAGAAGTTTTCTTTGAGCAGGTCTGTGCTTTTTAAAATTGACAACTGAGCCCGGCTTTGCCCAGAGAACTTTGCAGCTAAAGGCAACCTCTGGCTCCAAATATATTCTTATGTCTCACGGGCAAATGAGGAAATATTCAGTGGGCAGACAGGTGTGTGCTGTGGGGGACACCCCATGATCACAAAACATAAATTTTCCCTTTCATTTATCTCAGGTTCCTTGTGCCAGGCCACAAAAAGGCAGGGAGTTGTCAACTCCAACATCACAGCTCTGCAAGCAGACAAAGACTACACCTAAAGTGGTGAAAATTAAAATGTTTTGGGTGAGCCAAGGAGAAAAAAAAAAAAAAAAGCTGACTCATTTTCTAAACTGTTCCACTTATTTGGAAAAATAAGCCAGTGAATGGTTCTGTTTCCCTGTTGTTCATTCACTCAGACTTCCCAGCCATCATTACAAAGTTTGAGTGTTTCTCATCACAAGGATTAAAGGTGAGCTGACGTGGGCAGATGTCATAAAAGAAACTGCTTCTTCTACCTTGGCACTTTACAATCCTGAGAGACAAGCAATGCTTAAGGAAATGTGTTTTTAATGCCCACAGTGATCCTGCTGGAGAGAACATCAGTGGAAAGTGTCATTTAGATAATTAAAAGTGAGAACTAGCAGAAACAGCATCCAGAAACACACAGAAAATATAAATTTTGCCTGGGGGCTTCTTCTGTTATTCTGCTTGTGATTTTGTGGACCAGATTTTTAGCTGAGTAACACGATGCAAGTCCACCCACAGCCAAGAGTAAGCTGGTTTGCAACAGCTGAACATTTAGTCCAGCAGCTTTATGGCATTTTAAACTCCTCCTTTGAATTCTTCCTTTTTTTTTTTCCACTGCTATCACCCTTCCAAGAGAGCATTCATCCCACAACACCTTATCTACAAAGGGCTCTGCAGAAGATATGACCCTTGAATGCTGACTGGGATGGATTGGGAGGAAAGGCTTGCTGGCTTGCTACCCTTAAACTGGTTTAGCTTTTTTTTTTTTTCTCCCCCTTCCTTAAATCATAGCCTAAATCATCCAAGAGAGAAAACTAATGTTTTAGAAATGGAAAACCCACTCTCCACTATGTATTGATGCCTATAACAGGAGATATCTCCCCAAATCCAGTCTCTTCAGCGTTGTTTTTTTTTTTTAATGAGCCTTTTAAGGACATCTCATTTGCTGCTTCTGCATGGCTCCCAGCACCTCCTCACCTGTTTGCAGAGGTGCAGAGCCCGACTTTGCGAGCGTGCCACATCCCTGAGATTTGGCCAATAAACACAGCATTTTCTACCCCAAAATACCACAGGTACCCCGAGTCAGGAGGCCAAGGCTCTGCGAGACAATCCAGTGACATACCAGTGGTAATTGTTGTGACAAGGACCCTCTGAGCAGTGTCACTGGAGGTGACAGTCACTGGCAGTCTCCAGCTTAGCAGCAAGGTCACCGGGGAAAGGCAGTTTCCACTAATGCTGTCAGGCAGAGCAATTGTAGGCAAATCTTTCTTTTCCCGAGTGACCACCAGCCTGGAGGGCAAGAGACGGCAGGAGGAATGGCCAGATAAAGCACGACATTTAAAAACATCTGGGTTTTTTTCTGAAGTGAAAAAAAAAAAAAATTAAAAATAAAACCGGCCCAAAATAAGGAGAAAGGGGCTGTTTCTTTAGCAATTCTTTGGTAAACTGGCAAACTTTAGCATCTCTGGTGTGCTGGTATGCTCCCACTGGGCCTGGAGGGCCTCTGTGGAAATCTGGTTTTCTTTCT